>VDFB02000003.1:622945500-623007122 GCA_007258455.2 Sequoia sempervirens | reverse complement strand
TAGGTCATTTTTAGGTGTCTACAGGTCCCATCGGGCATGCCAAAAATGTGTGCAGTGTGTTTTCTAACCTTAAATGATGCAAAACAAATGAAATGAAAATGGAAGAACAACACAAAGAAACACCTCAAGATTATCGTAGTTAGACTTAAACAAAACAAAGATGAAAACAATTATTTTACCTTTCCCAAGTCGATTGGTTGGTTGACCATTTGGATTTGATTGCTTGTGTGCTCCTTTGATGGCAAATCACCTAAAACTATATGCAAAATGATGTAGATGTAATGAAGGATACAATGGTGAAGGTGGGTATTTGATTAAGTGCCTAAAATGAATGCAAGATGATCTTGAAGATTGCAACAATGGTGGATGCAAAGTAGAATGCTTGGATGTTGAATGCTTGAAAACTAGAGTGTGTGAATGCTTGAATGAATGAATGAAAATGAGGGCAAAATCCTCTATTTTAGGGGAAAATCCTCTAGAGAAATGGAGGGCTAGGATTTAGCCACCATGTACAAGATGAAGGGCTATGGTGAGTTGAGGACTCACAAGCCTTCACATCTTTCCATGTGGAAATGAGGTGTAAAGGGGGAGTGTGATGTGGAGGTACTTGAAAGTACCATGGGGTTGGGAGAAGATTTCCTCAAAAAGGAATTTATTGTCCCCATGTAGGAAGGATGTGACACGTGAGGAATTTTAGAATTCCTCAATAATCTTCATGGGAAAGAGAGAAGCCTTGGAACAATAAATGTGAATTTTTATTTCACATGATGAGAAGGTTCTTGGAAGTACCTTGGGGATAAGACAAGGTCTCCTCATAAAGGAGGTCCTTGTCCCCATGTGGGAGATGTGACACATGAGGAATTTTAGAATTCCTCAACAACCTACATGGGGAAGAGGAGAGCCTTGGAGCAATAAATGTGTTTTTTTTTAATTCACATGGGTAAGAGGTTGTCTTGGCTAAATGAATAAATCATTTATGATGGTTTACTTGGAGGTGTGGCATAAATGGCATAAGATTAAATTAAGGTTGTGCAAACAGATGATTAAAGAAGCTAATGAAGGATTAGTAGCAAGTTGCAAGATATGGAGAATGTGACATTAATCCTGATTAAAGGTGTGCACATCTTAATCATGGATTAATTAAACTAATCTAGATTAAATGGGGATTATGGAGGATGTGACAAGGAGAGAGAAAAGAGGGAATTTAAAATTAATTTAAATTTAAAAGGCTAAATGACTAAATTAAATAAATTTATATATTTATTTAATTTAGAGAGGAAGGGATGAAAGGAAAATCAATTATTAAATTAAATACCTTAGAAAACTTAGGAAAAAGAGGGAATATTAATTAAATAATTAATTAATTAATATTGATGGTGAATATGAAATAGACAAATAAAGGTGACAAATTTGACCATACGGGAGTGGTCAAATTTGGATGTCTACACAAAGAAAGTGGAAATATATGGAATCAGTGATGTAAGTGATTTATTTTGCATTGAAACTACCTAATTGATGTTGTCAAAGGTGTCCAAATGTTTGGGGAAAGGTTTAGAAAGAAAACTTGAAAATTTGATGTTTTGAGCAATAGGATCCAAAAGGTGCAAAATGGTGTTAAACTACAAAAAAGTGCAATTTTGTGTAAACAGAGGTATAAATGATTGTCTTGGTGTTGTAATTGCTAAAGTGATCACATTAAAGGTGTATTGTTGGTTTGGAAAAGGTCCTAAAACAAATTTGTTGTCTTGGTGATTTGAACTATGTGAAATCATGGTGCAAATTGATGGTTTGAGTATGCATGATGAACAATTTAAGTGCTTTAGAGGTTGCTCTCAAGGTAATTTATTTGTATCAATTATTTTGATGATGATAAAATTGATTCGGTGTTAGATAAATGATTAGAACCCAGATTGAGTGAAGGTTTTCTTTTTGCCTTGTTTGGAAATGAGTTGCATTAAAGAGTGAATTGGTGCATGATGGAGAAATGGATGAATCTAGGGTTTTCTAATTTTTGTTTTTCTTGATTTCATTCAATATGAGGATGATCAATGGTTTGGTACACTATTTGGTACCTAACTTGGCGAATTTGAAATAATGACATGTTTTTTTGAAGTCTTGTAGTAATGTGGAAACTAGTGAAATTGAGGTGAATTTGGAAAAGGCTAATGGATCTTCTCATGATTTGTGTTTAGGGTCTGAAGTACCCTTGTTGGTTTGAGGTTTTTTGTAGATGATTCACATCATTATTATAGTGATAAATCCATCTCAATGTAATAGAAAATTCCACCATAGCATCACAAACTACTTCGTAGTCTTACTAAAGTTGTAGACACCTTCTGCTCACTAAATCTAGTAATATAGCACATGAAAGCTCACACTGCACTGCTCAAGTTTACACCTCACAACTCTATAATTCACATAATTCAACTAAACCACATATATCTTTGCATCCCTTAATATAAAAACTCATATTTATACCATCTTCAACTTTGAAAACAATCTCCAAGGTCAGCTATGCACCTCAAGAGTGTAAATTTAAATTAGGTCAACACCAAAATATTCCCATAGTGTAAAAAAATGAAAGTGGACAACAAAAAATCCTAGATAGGATGTAAATCCACTCATACACGCCATGCCATACTTCCATAAACACCAAAGAACCTCCACAATTAGTGTAAAAACCAAGTTCAACTTAACCTGTGTTAACACCATAAAAAATTAAGTACACCCTTCCTCAAATCCAAAAGACAACTCACATACACCTCATAACACTTGAACACAATCTAAAATATTCCACAAACACCCTGAAATCTAACAAATTCCTTTGCAACTACATTCACTTCAAGAATGTACACACTAAGTACACTCAAATGATTCTGTCATATACTATAACTCGAGAAATTGATTTCTGAAGCACCAAACCTCAAATAACTTCAATTAAAGAAAGACACATACACTATGATCACCCTTCCAAATACAAAAGACCTAAAACCACTCTATGGTGAAATGTGGAGCAAAAAAATTATTTCAAACACATTTGCAATACATAATTCACACACTGGTTAACAAACCTTTCTTTATGCAATGATTCAGCACACCAAATTTTGAATGCAACACCTCTGAACATATCTAATCAACATATCCAAACCACAAAAGAAAATATTAAACATAGAAGAAATGCAAAGCCAAACCAAAATGCTACTCTTCAACATAAAACACAATTGCAACACACTATTTTCTCTTTTTATTTAAATTTTCTCAAAAAAACATGGAAACCAAGCACCAAAGACACATCTTTAGCACTTCCCCATCACCACCAAGCCAACTACAACATAGTAACTCAACCATACATCATAGACAAAATCTTATCAAATAAACACTAGAGGATGACACTAGAAGCTTACCAATGACAACATAATGCAACTAAGCAAAGAATCATTTGAGACAACATCAACTCAAAACTTATGGACACTTAAAATTGTCCTGATCGATATTGCACATCTGAATTTGATTACTAACACCATTTTCATCTTGAATCACCTCTTTTTGACCATTTAATTGAATAATATTAATTGTTTAATTAAATATCATCATTTTCCTCTATTAACCGGATAATCAATTTATTATGTTAATTCATCCCCTTTCATACTAATTTCCATCTTATTTAATTAGGTAATGTGAATTATTTAAATAAATTTCTTAAATCCTCTCATTTAATTAAATAATCTTAATTATTTAAATGAATCTCATTAATCCTATTTTATTAAATATGTTAAATGTTTAATGAAACACCTAATTTACTCCATCATGCACAATTAAATAATTTCTTAAATTATTTAATTAAACTAATTTCTCTCACCCTCCCACTTGTAAGGGAATATTCCCATGAAATTGTTGAATAAATCAACTGAGAGGGGGGGTGAATCAGTTGTCACAGATTTAAACTTTAATTCATTCATAGGAACTAATCCTTAACACAGCTTAAATGATTAAATATCATATACTAGTACAAAAACTGAAAACCATCACATAAACACAATAACACCAAATTTACGTGGAAGCCCAATAAGGGAAAAACCATAGTGAGGATTAACTCACACTATAGAGAATATCAAAACTAATTATAAGAGGCTCACTGCCTGTTTAATAATGCTCACTGTAAAAAAATGACTCACTATTTAGAACAAGGACTCATTGTCCAATAGGGCTAACAACTCAAAGGTCTCATTGCCACAAAGATACAAAGAAGATAAAGAAGAATTGTTAGAGAGAAAAGACAATATAAATGCAATAGAGGATTCCACCATAATTCACTCAATTCACTTGCAGACATGCACAAATAATAGAGTGCATCTTCTGCTCACTACTTCTAAAACCTCAACATTTAGGCTTCACATTGATCTACCATACTCACATCATACACACACACTGATTCACACTTGTATCTATTCTCTTTGCACTCTGGTTTCTATTTCCTTTATTCTCTTCACTTCTTCCCTAACTCATTCTCCATTTATACCATCTTCAACTTTGAAACATATCCAAAATCAGCCATCCAAATTCAAATTCAAATTAGGTCAGTGCCAAAACATTCTAGGGTGGAATTAGAATGAGGGCGACCTAAACAAACACTTCATAAGGACCCAAATAGATCCAACACACTTCACTAACTCTGAAGTAGTATTTCACACAAGGTCAGTGAAACTAGTGCAAAACACAGAAAAATTAAGCACAAACTTTCTAGATACCAAAATTATCTTCAATACAATCAAAACAACTGAACTCTAGAACTGCAATTCATAAGACTTCATCAAAGAGAAATCTTGACCAACAATATTTCTTCCCAGACCTCAACCAAAAACACAAAAAACACATTTCACAACTGGTGAACACAAATCGCACTGTACAATGAATCAATAGCCAAAAATATAGATATAGTTGCTTCCAACAACCATGATCAACCTACTTGAACCATACAAATATAGGATCAAATCCATAGAAAAACTTGGAGCAACCACTGAACACTTGCAACATATCTTCATTATAATTTTCTCAATATCCTCAACATATACAACCAATAACTTGTATCCATGACACTAATGACAAGAGGAATTAGTTGATATCAATGAAAAAACCTTCAATCTTTCAATTATTGCATAAATGTCCCCCTTTGTCATTGATGGCAACACATGATGTGAAAAACCATCAAAGACACCATACTAGCTTTGAATATGCTTCTCAATATTTTTCTTTCTATTCCTTTTTTTTTCTCCCCCTTAGAAGGTAGTCTTTTATATTCTTCCTCTTCTTCTTCACATGATTCCTCTTCTTTTTCACATGCTTCATCTCCCCCTTTGACATCAATGGAAAAGGAAAAAGATATTTTACATTGATTTCCCCTTTGACATAGAAAACATAATACTCACAATGATAACACCTCACACTACCTACTCCCCTTGAGAGGTAGCCACCAAAATATCATTCTAGAAGAAAGATAGATCCATAGATCCACCAGACTGATGCATCTCCATATGCATCTAGTTTAAGAAAGGAGGGGAAATGAACCCTAACTTCTCCCAGAGATACTCAAAAGTATCTAAAAGGAAGAGCCTTCATAAATATATCAGCCACCTAATCCTTCACCAGAACATACTAAATATTTACTTCATTCTCCATGAACTTCTCTCTCAAGAAATGATATTTGATAGATATATTCTTCATCCTCAAGTGCATCACAATATTCTTTGAAATGTTAATTGCAGTTATATTATTACAAAAGATAGAAATAGGATCATCATACACCATTGTGATATATTTCAATGTCTATTTCATCCATAGAACTTGTGTACAACAAGATGCAATAGTAATATTCTTAGCTTCAATAGTAAATAGGGAGATTGAATCTTGCTTTTTACTCAACCATGCCATCAATCTGCAACTAAGAAAGAATGTACCACCACTTGCACTCTTTCTGTCATCTACACATCTAGCCCAATCTGCATATGTATAAGCACTTAGAGTAAAATCAATATCTCTAGGATACCACAATCCATAATCCAGAGTTCCATTCAAATATTTGAATATTCTTTTAATAGTAGCAACATGTTTTTCCTTAGGATCTTCTTGAAATATAGCCACAAGATAGAAAACATGCATAATATCCAGTTTAGTAGCAGTCAAATACAATAGTCCACCAATCATAGCTCTATACTTGCTCTGATTAGCCTTAGGTGAATCATCATCTTTACCCAATTTGCAGCTAGTCACCATAGGAGTACATACCATTTTTTAACCATCCATCCCAAACTTCTTCAACATCTCTTTCACGTACTTAGATTGTGAAATAAAAATTCCTTTCCCTATTTGATTGATCTATAGCCGAAGAAATAAATTCATGTCTCGAAACATAGACATTTCAAATTCTTTTTCCATCTCTTCTGCAAACATCTTGCACATATTTTCATTTCCTCCAAATATAATGTTATCAACATATACAACTACAATCAAGACTTTGTCATTTTCAATCTTATAATATAGATTACTATCCATCATACCTTTTTTGAAACCTTGCTAAATCAAATACCTATCCAACCTTGCATACCAAGGTCTAAGAGCTTGTTTCAATCCATATAAAGCTTTCTTTAATCTCCACACCATATTTGGTTTCTCTAACAATTGAAATCCTTCCGGTTGTTCTATATTGACCTCTTCTTCTAGCTAACCATTCAAAAATGTTGACTTGACATCCAACTGCTAGACCTTAAAGTCTTTATGAGTAGAAAATGCTAAGAGCATCCTTACAACTTCCATTCTTGCAACAAAAATATTCCTCCATCTCCAATGAAAAAATCTTGTAACAATTTCCTTATTTTTTAAGAAGTGTACTTCTTCAAATCAATGAGAGCCCTTGATTAAAATCATTGATCCTTGTCAACTTGCAATCTCATCCATTGATTAGAATCCTTGATCCATGTCATCTCCTCTTATTTATTTTTATCCATTGATTGATCCAATCAACCTTGACCATTGATTCAACTATTTTTCCTATAAATAGTCCTCATTTATATGAGAAAGGGATCCACTTTCATTTAGAGTAACTACACTATAGTAAATCTTAGGGCATTCCTCACAAGTATTTTATCATTTAGCATCCATTTTAGTTAAGCTTTGCATCCATTTTAGCTTATCTTTCATCCATTTTCATCAATGGCATCCATTTGAAAGCTTGTTTCAACAAAGGTATTGGTAAAGGATTGACATTCCACATCAATGTAGCACCAATCCCCCAATGGAATGAGGTTTGAGGCATTATATTAATTTACATTATACATTTCTTGTTTGTTTCATGTTTAATGACTTCTTTGTTTAATATTTTTAAGAATTTCATTGGGATCTTGACTTGACTAGTTAGATCTTGGCTAATTTCTTGTGGATCAACCATGTTTAGCTTAGGTTATGATCATGCTGACATTCTGGCATTAGAAGGAGGAACTTACTAACTAGATTTGATGTTTTTTCTTGAGATTTTTGTGTTTTACAGCTTGCAAGACCAGGAAAGGAAATTGTCTAGAGTAGGGCGACACAATTAAACATTGTGACGCTATATTTTGCATTGGTGTGCTATTCTCATTTGGCCAGAGTGATGTAATAGTATATTATGACACAATTGCAAAATGGCGACACTATTATTTGCATTGCAATGTTATTTAACCATAGTGACACATTTGTTTCTTTGATGCAATTGACATTTCTATTTTTTTTGTGCTTCATGTGAACTAGAATGACATAGTTGTGGAACAATGATGCAATTGTCCAAACTAGAGCGATGTATTTGTCTAAATGGCGACACAATTGTTAGGTAAAAAAAAGAGAGTTAAATCTTCATGTTTACTTTAAATTTCCAAGTTTATCTACTCTCTAATCACTTAATGAATTCTAGTTTATTTGTGTAAGGCTAACTATTTTGTAGATTTTAAGTGAAGGAGCAAAGTATTCATTAACACTTGTCATGACATCATTTAATCTTTGAATTTGGGCTTTAAAACTTACAATGCTATGATTTTTTCAAATTTGGCTTAAAATTGAACCCATAATCTTTCAACCCAGCCTTTGAAACTCATAATGTTATGAATATTTCGATTTGGGCTTTAAAAATCACAATGCTATGAATCCTTCAACTTGGGCTTTAATACTTAAGATGCTATGGTTTTTTCAAAGTTGGCTTAAAATTGAACCCAAACATTCTCACATTACAATTTGGTTTAAAATTGAAGAACACAAACTCACATTCAGTTTTGGTGCTATTATAATGAACATAACTTCTAATTTTGGTCCATTAAAATGAATCATTTTCCTCTTTTATTTCCATGCTTGTGTAACCTTTTAGTGTGTATCCTCTCCCCTTGTGCTTTGTGCAATCTTGGGTGAAGAGAAACACTCTAAGTTTAGAAAACTTTTTGAGTCACCCAAAGGCTTGCTACATATTCTCTCCCCTTATGCTTCGTGTGATCTTGGGTGAAGATAAATAGAATTCATTTTATTTTATTATAGAGGGCCTACCATGGAGATACATCCCATAATAGATAACTCATGGTGACCTTGAAGCACATTTACCAGTGGGCTATATAAAGTGTGCGGAAACCAAAGTAACACAAATCTGCAGATGTTATACCTTGTGGGCCTACTCTCATGTGAAAAAATGGGTTGCTTAGAGGAAGCTAGATAATTTAGTGTCTCCCATCTAAAGTATACCTGTCGTGTTCATGATGTCACTAATTTTTTTTTATCTAGAGTTTAACCAAGTTTTTTGAAACATCCTTTGAAGTAGTGCATGGGAGGTGCACCACTCCCAGAAGTTACTTACCACGTTCGATTTATAGTTGAGGCATAAATTTTAAGAGCTCATTCTCTTGTACATAGCTAGGCATATCAAGATAATACATTTGCTTGATATGGCCTATTTGAACCCTCTATAATTTTGAATTTAAAATCATTCCTCTGGGGTGATGTAATTCTACTAAGAAGTGATGTAACTTTATTCCTCTAGATTGTATTGACTAATTTTGTTGAGTGAAACTAGTAAGTCTTATGGAAGAAGACTTGTGAAATATCTCCCATACCCATTGAGTTAGTTAAACACATTTCTTGGCATTCAAACAACTCAAACAAACATCAACATGGTCAAAAATTTCAAAGCCTTTTTTTATATGTGAGTGCACTTCAAGGACAATATATTGCTACATACCCCTAAATATATCTTATTTTTTTCAAAAAAAATATTAGTGGTTTCCCAATATATTTGACCATATCTCTACTCACTTATATCAAAGTTAACCTAGGGAACTATGGCTTAGCTCTTTGACTTCCATAATTTCAAGCTTTTGTGGAAAACATTTTGCCTTCTCATAGACATTCTTATTTTAAACTTAATCAAGATATTTGATGTGGTAAAAACAATCTGGTTAATCAAAGATCAACTCAATTAAACCCACAAAACAAGTACACCTTGGTTTCATTTTCAAACATCTTGAATTCCAAACAACAAAGAGAAAACAAGGAAATGCATACCAAAAATTAAACCAAGGTTCTATCATCAAATATGTTGTCCTTGTCGTTGCACCAAAAAGGTCAACTTGTCAATGCCTGATACAAGCGTTAATTAAGATCCACAGGAGGAAGTTAGACCATGTCACAAACCCCTTGCTTGTGCTAAGGGGTATTGTTGCAAGATGGTGTGTCCCTTGGTCTTCCTTGTCTAGCATAGTGCTTGGATTTGTGACATGGTCTAACCACCTCCTGTGGATCTTAATTGATGCTTGTATCACGCATTAACAAGTTGACCTTTTGGTTTAATGACAAGGCCAACAAAACAAAAATTAGTTTCTTAGGTTTAATCACTCCAAGGGAAAAGCATGTCTTTCAACACCTTGATCTTGTAAACAAAGTACCTCAATAGGTTCAAACATTAGTATCAATCATCAAATTCATATCAAATCATTTGACATCTCATCTCACAAATAACTTTGAATTTTGGACACAACAACCTCCTAGACTTAGGCTATCATCAATCAATCCCATATTTTAGCTATATGTTTGGAAACAAATCCTTTTTCATACATTTACTTATATTAGCCAACATCCTTTTGAACAAGTTTATCCTAAAGTCACAAGTCTATTTTTAGGATTCACAATTTCATTAGCATCCTTATGAAAACAACAAACATCAAACTTTAAGTCATGTTATCCAAAATTAGAAGTTCCTCTTCCACATCACTCACCCCTTTCATCATCCATTCACATAATTGGTCCTAAACACCTTAGCAGTTCACTTCTACCAAAATTTGAATCAACTCAAGAGTTCCAACAATACAAATCCCAACACACTACTCCCAAAGTTGATCCAAAATTTATGGTAACAACAAGATCATAATACAAGAAATACATGGAGAAAAACAAAAATTCATCTACCATGAGTGATACTAAACAACAAGAATTTTATCCTAGAAGAACTACTCAACCCCATCACAAAATAAACCTCAAACTTCATTAGAAATGGGGTATGAAGTAGAATATGTCATGAATAACCCAAATGAGCTCACTATAGAGGAACTACTTCAAGCACAACAAGATCCCAAAAATCACCATCTCATCAACACATTGATGAAATTGAACTCATCACAACACATTCTAGCCTTAGAAAAGGAAGGAGCAAAACTCCCTTCTTCATTTGATTTGGACATGATCAGGTAGCAACCTTTGGGAAATGTGGAATCTATTTCTCAAACATCTTTCACACAACCCTTGGTACAAGGTGTGATTCAATCTATCACTCAACCATCTTCATCACATGTGCCAAGTAAACCTTTGACTACTAGCCTTGCAACTCAACTTGGAACCCAACTTGGTCTCACTCCCAATGTAGGAAACAACACAACTTTAGGTACACAAGACACAAATATCCCCTTAAACACAAATTGGGCTCCAACATTTCATGCCCAACCATATGCTTCCACTACAACAAGTACCCAAAATATTCCTATTGTTCATAAAAGTCAAGTTATTCAAACACTCCAAGTGGATCAATAAGGAAAAGTGAACACCATAGTTTAAGGTCAATTATCAACACAGTAAGGTCCATCTTCATCAAACCATCCAATTGACCCTCAAATAAACTGAGGAAACACATCAAACCCATTGGTCACAAATCTTATCAATCAAGGAAACTCATTGGTCCCAAATCAAACACATCAAGGAAATGCATCCAATCCATTGGTCCCTCAACATCCAATCAATCAATGAAATCCTTCCAATCCATTGATCCAAAATCAAAGTATACCACTAAGATCACAACACCAAGTGGCACCATCTCAACATTTGGTCCCTCAAGTAATTTAAAATCAAATGGGACCTCAAGATTACATTCCTCCACCCCAATCTCAAATTTTACAAGGAATGATAGCAAAAAATCAAGGGAAAATTGTACTAAATCAAAATAATTTTTCTAACCATCTAAATTTGATCACACACCAACCATCCCAAAATCAAATCAATCCACAAATCACTTACACCATGGTTCCCAAAAATATGCCACTCATTCCACAAAATCAAAATATATCAAGCCAATACATTTAAGGAAATCAATTTTTCCCAAACCAAAACATCACCCCATTATCACAAGGACAAAATGCATTGGATTTTACTAGCCTATTGTGAATCAACAACAACAAGAAGAAGCTCAATTTCTAGCACAACATAAACAAGCTCAATTTCTATCACAACAACAATAGGCTCAATTATAAGTCCAACAACAAGATTAATTTCAAGTGAAACAAAAATAAACTAAAAAAAAAGCCCAACAACAAGCTCATTTGCAAGCGCAACAACAAGCACAAATACAAGCCCAAAAATTGTAAGCAAAAAAACAAGCCCAATTACAAGCACAAAATTATGCTCAACAACAATAAGTGCTTGCACAAAAAAAATTGTAGCAACAAAAAGGATTGTACTACAAACCCAACAACCATACATAAGTACACAAAAAAACATATTGAACCAAAATGCACAAGGAGCATACAAGACACCTCCATGATTGGAACACAACAATCTACTAAGAGGGGGGTGAATCAATAGATCATTTAAAATCTAGCCCTAAAAGTATTTAAAAAATTGTTTCCTTTTTAACTATTTTAGTGTAGATTAGACCAACAAAAGTATAGATATAAAACTACACATACAATAGCACATAACACAAGATATATGTGGAAAACCAAAAATGGTGGAAACCATGATGAGAAACACTACTAGGAGCTATTATCCTAATCCAACCTCACAATCAAATCTTTTGAATATAAAGTTTAAGGGAAACAACCCTAAGGAGACACCAATCCCTTGATTTTAGGAGAACCTACTCCAAGGAAGCACCAACTCCTTACTTTAAGCACCTACCCAAATATCTGATGTCACCCACCCATCAGATTTACAATGTAAGTTATTCCAATTTGTTCTACTGAACACAGTTCAATGTTGCAATACAATTTATAACTACTCAATTCACTATTGTAGCCTCTACAACTTAGTTGTATGATATGCACCTCCTATTTTCTACACCTAGATATAAACCCTAATTAAGGTCTGCTACCTTTTCTTTGGGTTCCACTCATCCACAACACCAATACATTTTCCCTTTTTATTTTAGTGCATTCTCTTTCTTCCTCAAAAAGATATAGATACACTACTTAGTTTTGTTGCACCTTTTCTATTAGTGAATTCTATGCCTGACTCAAGAGACAATGCACACAATCTATAGTTCTTTTTTCCCTTTCCTTTTAGTGTATTCTTTGTCCACCTCAATTCTCTACTACTGCTACTATTGGCCAAATTTTTATTTTCATTTTTGTGTACATCATCGACCTGTACCAGCTACCTTAAGATTTTCAAACCATATAGATATTTTGCTAGGGTTTTCTACTTATCTCTTTTGTAAGCCACCAATCCATTGAGCCACACATTCACTTATCTAGATTTAGATCCTTTTATATTTTTAGCATACTAAAAATCTAGGGTTTTAGTTTCATTTAATACTTATCCTTTGTATTAAACCAAACTCTAATTTTTTGCTTCCTACATATCCATGTCGTCGATTTAATCAACCCATCACCAGTGAAAATTGGTAGCTAGAGTGGTTGGACCAATTGAATTCATTCATAGAGTTGGTTTTTAGTTGAAACCATCATTCACAATATCATATCCATTGAGGACTCTTAATTTTAAACTTGATTTGTTGATCTACTATTTATGTTATTCACTACCCAACTTTAAAATGCGACCGTCGAATTAAAGATCCATTTAATAATTGTTGTTGATCTCCATTGTATACACCAATCTTGGCATGGGGTCCACCATGACACACATCACAATCCCACTATCTCATGATCCAAAGACACAAAACTACTAATTCTCACCAGGTTGGTGGGTTAGTGCCATCTACCATCTTTGTCAATGTCATGCAATTCACAACACTGATGTGAATTGACATATTGAGTAATTTTTCATCACCACTTGTCTTCACATGTCATCATCCACTTCTGTCACCTCACACTTTATCTGATCCCACCTGACACATGTCACAAGCCCACTATACTACTAGGCTTAGATGGGGACCCACCACATCTCAGCAGGATGGCAAGGAGGTCATTGATCTTCAACACTTGATCATAGTTGTTGATCAACCTGAAAGAAAATATTGTGTACATGATTTAGGAAACATTATTGTTGATTTGTTTTTTATGCACTTCTCAACATAGGTAATGCATAGGTGCATCACCTCTCTTGAAAGGAAATCTCCAACAATAAGTTGCTGAAAATTATCCCAAGGTATCTCGGGTGTCAGGTCATGACTTGCTTGGAGTGTCTCAATTGTTTTGATGTGATCTTGTTGGTAATCATAGGCTATAATTATGTAAGTTAAGTTGGAGGAGAATGGGTTCTTCCAATGGAGTTCTTGAGAAAAGAAATTTATTTCACGATTGTTGTAGGTTCGAACAACAGTCTAAAACTCCTATTTCAGCTTCAGATTTGGCTTACAATGTATAATGAACCTTCTTCAAAGTCACTATTTAAAAAAAGGAAAAAAGGGACAGGGGAAGGGAGAAGTTCCTAGACCTGAAACTAGCAGTGAACAATGATAATGGAGGACCCTACTACAGACAACCTTCCTAAAATGGAGTTCCACTTAACCAGATTATTTAATAGTCTCATGAAACTAGTGCAATATTCTAAGGATTGCAGATTTTAAACCATTCATTCACCATTAGCATGAATAAAAGATACAAAATTTAGGGCAGCTTTCAATTTATGCCCAAAATAACTTTACATAGCTATTTACCATCAATAAAAAACAAAAAGTATGGACAAGGAAGGTTGCCAACACACAACAAAATTCTTCAATATCAATGCACAACATTAACTAACTTACTAATAACTTGCAAAACTCATGAACAACAAAGTAAATCTATTCAAATTCACTAACTATGAGAAGAAGAATCATGAAACATGAAGTTGGAACTCAATAATCCACCAAATCAATGAATTTTTATTAACATTCCAACAACATCTCTTTACAACAACTCAACTCTCTCTTGAAAATGAGAGGAGACCCCCTATTTATGGTGTCCAAAAACCAAAATGAATGGCCAAGATTTAATATCATTGTGTGGACAAGATTCACTACAAATTAGGGTTTCACCTACCCCCAAATATATTACAATTAAAAATTACACTTTTTCATTTAGTCTATTTTGTCCTCATGTGGCAGCACTATAGCTCTTTTGTCTTCTAGCTGATTTCCTTTTGCTGTAGCTACTAGGTGTGGAACTCATCATCAATCTTGGGATTTCCTTCATTCTTCTTTGTAGTGGCGTATTCCACAAACTTTTTGATCAATGCCTAGAGCTTGTTCCACTCCAATATGTCTGATTGAAGCACCTCGAAGTTCAATTTCCTGGATTTTCTTGTAAGCTCGTCCCAGTCCCTATCATACTTTTGTGCATTTTTTATCACCTATTTGGATTGGGCGAAGGCTTGTGTAGCAAAACCCATAAAATCTGGCATTAGTGCATCAATGGTCATGTTCTCCATAATTTTATGGATGTATGGAATTATCTTCTTCGGGTCTAGTTTGACGATGGGCATATCAAAATCTATCATTAGCCTTAGATATTCTTCATAGGTAGTCCTAATTTATTTGGCCCAATCAATATCAAGCTCCACCTCATGGAGCACTTGTTCCAATACTTCCCTCCTATGGTCTAAGCTTATCCTCCAGGTCTCCACGAGCTAATGGTCATCCTTTACCAAAGAAAAATCCTTCACCCATGGTCTCTCAGGTATCTTGAGGATAGCCTCAAACTTGGGATATGTGATCCTATATAACTCTGGGAAGTCGATGCAGAATTTCCTTATTCCCTCGAGTATTTTTGTACCTCTAGGAACTTGTTTTTTGTCTTGATAGTACGGCCTATTCCCATGTTTCCATTTTAGAGGACCTATTGGAACCAATCCTCCATGGCCTTTGTCCAATTCTTTCTTCTCTCCAACTTATCAATGTGGTCCTTAGACAACAATTGCGGTGGCATTGATGACGTAGTGGTAAGTTCCTCAACCGATGACCATTGTTGAATGTAAGTTGTTAGATCTTCCACTTGTGCTTTTAACTCCTCTTTGGAGGTATTATCATTATTCATTTGGTGCATGATGGTGGTGACGGATCCCTGGAGATGGTTGATTTTGTACTCTCTTGTTGATGTTCCCAAATCAAGAGTAGAAATATTATAGCTTACCCCCTCTTCTCCACTAACTAGAGTGGCTATTTGTATAGTTCTAGATCTTGATGCATCCATTTTTAGATGATATCTAGCCTTTGGCTTCTTCTCTTTCTTTGTACTTATTTGGGCTCGAGCCAATATGGCCTCCAACCTTGCCTTTGGATCCATCGAGGTTGGGGTTTTCTTCTCTAATTGTTTCTCAACCCACTCAGGCATCTAAGATTCCTCTTTTGGTGATTCGTGATCACCTTCTTCTTCTTTATGGGTGCACTATATTTCCATTACTTTGTCACCTATAGCTTCTTGTTCTTTCTTTTGTTCTTCCTCCTCATCAGAATCCTGAATGAATACAATTTCCTTTTCCAGAGATTCGGTGGTTGAATGCTCCTTGGGGCTATCCTCCCCATCAGTGGTTTTATCTTCTTCCTTTTGGTTGTGCCCATGTTCTTCTTGATGTTCTATCTTTGGGATTTTCTTCATTGATTCAACCTCTTCTTCAAGCTTTTCTTCTTCTTGCTCTCCCTTTTCCTTTTCTTCTTGCCCCTATGAAAGAGACATCTCTTTATCATGTTCAGGGCTTTCATCTCATTCCCTAGTCGAAGGCTCAATGTCTTCCTCCATTTTCTCATTTGTATTCTTCTCTTCATCGAAGGGCTATTTTTCTACTTCTTCCATGACGTTCTTGAGTTGCTAAGCCAACTCCTCGAGCTTCTGGTCTAAAGTTTCAACAATATATTTTGTGTCAGGATCCTCAGTTTCCTCCTCAGATGATTGTGTCTCTTCCTCCTCTCCTTCATGCACCACTTTATCAATCATTAGATGTTGATATTTATGGTGCTCATGGTAGTCATCTGCTTCTTCTTCCATTTATTTGGCAACTTCTCTCTCTTGCCTCTCCAATTCTTCTGATAACTACATTGTTGCTTTCATTTTTGGTGGTTTGGTTGGAGTCATGGGGACAAGAAGGACAACAACAACTTGTGCTAGGGAAGTTTGCACAATAGGGTTCATGAATACCCCAGAGAGCTTTGTTGGCATGTTTTGCATGTGCCTAGCAAAGGCTTCTGGAAGCAATAGGGTAGGAATTGTAATTTTCATTGTAGTGGTAAGTGGAAGAGAGGTGGAAGGAGACATGGATGAAGAAGAAAGTAGAGAGGTGGTGGCAGAGGAAGAATCTGTCACCATTACCTATGTAGTAGGTGGGGTGGAAGCAAGGTGGACTGAGATATCCACTATGAGTGGAGAAGTGGCAACCATCACCTGAGAAGTAGGCAAAGGGGCATCAATAGTGGTAATGACAACAAAAGTGACTGTGAGAGTGGAGGCAGTAGGTGGGGATTTTGGCTACTCGGCCTCTTGTTCTTCTTCTTCATGGAGTGGGTCCTCCTGGATGGTAGGCATTTCTATAAAACTACCCGATATTTTTGGTTTTTTAGAAGGTTCACCTTCTAATGCTTTTCTTGAGTACACCCTATGCTTAGGCTATTGTTCAACCATTTCTTTTCTCTTCCTTGACTTGGTAGCTAGAGGAGATTTTGAAGTTTCTCCCTCTGGAGCAACAATAATAGAGGCACTATTAGTCTCACTTCCAAGTGGTTCTTTGAGCTCACCATATGTTAGGGTGACTCCCTGCATCTTTAATTGGGAAATTTTCCCATCGATCCATTCTTTGGTCCTCACCTCAATGGGCTTCATAAGAATGTTGAGGTCATTAACCTCTTCTTCATTCCAGTCAATTAATGGTAGTGGCATTTTGGCAACAACATCATATCTTGGATCTACCATTGTGTTTTTTTCTTCAACTATCTAATCTGGTACTAGAAACAAGCTCACTATTTTGACAAAATAGGTCATCATACACATGTAGTGCCTCATGCGTACCTCTTTGTCATCCCTGTAGTTGGCCCAAAAGATCTCAACATTATGTAGATGGGCATACTCAATCCTGACCATCTTCTTGAGCTTGTTGTATGGATCGATTCATGGCTAGGCAGTGTGGAGCTCTAGGTTATATTCCACAAGCTCTTTGTTAGAATATTCTACACATTAGGATGTGTGGAGTTCATACATTCCTTGGCTAAAGGAGAGGGGATAGGGAATCCTCACCCTGTTCTTGTCACTTAGGAGGGCATATGCTCATTGTAGCTATCGAGAGAGTTCAAGTAGTATCAATCAGTCATTTGGGTACTGGGTAGCTTATATGGTTTTTCTGAGAAACCCTTAGCTCGAATGTAGGTAAACTTTGAAAATTGTATGAACAGAAATCCGAATTGGCAGATGAAAGCATTAGCACTATGTGAGACCCTTCTTTCAAAGTCGCCTCCAAGCAACATGATAATATGGCCTATGAAGGTGTCATTGACCCGAAAGTAATCCCTTAGTTCCCTCCTTGGGGTTTGGCTTGGAGCTACAAATAGACCTTTGTATTGCATTTGGTCGGCCAATAGATAGACCAACTATGTTGTCATGTAGAACTATGAAGTCCTCTTTACCACCACGAACTATTCATGCATGCAATTACTAATCATCCTTTCCTAGTAGAATTTGTCTTCACCCTGGAGAATTTATTCGATGAAGTATAGAATCCACTTCTGAAAGAAGACTGCAGTTGGAAGGCCCATAACTCTACTTAGTAGGGTTACCAAGTCATGGCAATCCTCATAAAAGTCACTTTTAAAGAGTTCTTAGGGAACTTTGTTTGCATTTCCCCTCTTATCCTTTAGCCAGTACTGATTGATAATTTTCTTGCATTTGAGGGGATCAGTGTCCCACATCTCCTTGGCATATTCTTTGGATGTTTCCTCCATCTCACTGAAGGTAGGGATATGGAAAGTTTTCCCTATTGATTTAGTAGATAAATCAGCCAATACATTCCCATCTTTGTCTACAATTCTTCTAGAATATTCTTGATATGCCTCCCTAGAGGCCATCACAAGCTCGAGAGCAATGAGAGTGGGTGGGAAACTGGCAGCCTTGGCCAACCCACTGCTTCTAATTCTTCTAGAATTCTCTGTGGTAGGGTTGATCCAGACACTTTTCTTGAACTCAGCAATATCTATATGTCCTAGATTTGTATTTGAGATCCCCCTCCAATCTATGGTGAGCTTGGAGTTGAGGGTTCCCCTTGGAACTTGTGCTTCATTTGTTCTTTATCCTCTTTTCCTTAGGGTGCTTTAGCTAGCTTCTTTCCCTTTTCTTTCTCCATGGCCACCTTTGAAGGTCCTACACCTGGCTCCATATATCCTACAGGCGAGAGAGTAGTAAGCACATTCAAGCATGAAAACATGGTGAAAGTTAGCCAAAATCCAACAAAACGATGTTAAATCTAATAATTCATCACTTAAAAATCCTAACATCTCTTTTAGATTAGCATTAGCCTTTCACTGGAGGGAGCTGTAACAATGCAGGCCCAAGGGTACAGACTTCCCTGGGTCGGTGGTCATTTTGAAGGAAGCTGCAGAGGAGATGACAATCAGGTCATAGCGGCCCACATATTCCACCCTGCATTGAGATTTGGTCATGAAATAGGGTTCACTAAGGAGGTCAATCCATTCTAGCTTTTGGGTTGAAATCGATTTGAAGATTTGGAGGTGTTAAATTCATCTTTTTAGCATGTGGAAATAGAGGGTAGCCTGGCTGTTTGAAGCTCCAGCGTTGAAATGACATTAGGAAGATAGCGCCTTGTAGGGGGAATTCCACCATCTAGGACTTGCAACTTCAAAAGATGACATCACTATTCATTTGGAGCTCAAGTTACTGTGAGTCAAATGGTTTGGGGAGATGTTGGGTCATGGTCATTTGGAATGGTGAAGGCTAGATCGAGGTCCAACAGAGGAGACCCAAATTATCAGTTTTGTAGAGGGATTTGACATTTACTTGTTTATCATTGATCAGTCAAGAGGCAACAACAGGGTTGGGCTTTGCATAGTAGGTCGATGAAGGTCCGCGGATGTTTTAGAATAGCAGGAGCAAGACAAGAGTCTGTGACTGGCCACCCGCAAGAGGCGGTCAACTTAGGGTTTATCACTTAATTATTTTTTTCTTTTGAGTTCAGATAGATGCGGTAGGTTTGGGACTCACAATGTGAAAGGTTGGTGTGTAAAGGTCATTTGGAACAATGGTCGAGTCATGGAAACCTATGGCCAGAGGTCTGGAGTGCAGGATCTACAAAAAGGGGCAACACTTAATCATTTAAAGCTCAGGGGAGGACAAATGGAAAAGGTAGAGTTAGGACCCACTCACCGGTAGGATCTTAGTGCTTTATTGTTTGGAAGGGTCTTTAATGAGGTGACAAAAAGGGACCAATGCCCTATGAAGGATGGCCTGCAAGAGGAGATTAGCTTGGTTTGGGCTCGGATGGGGGAACCTGATGGACGAAGAGATGGGGTATGAAAGTCGTTTGGAATGATGAAGCTGGCATGAAAACCCATAGGTGGATGTCCATAGGGAGGAACTCGTGATAGGCCTAGACTCAGGCATTTTGGGCTTGAATGATGATGATTGGGGCGGAGTTCATGCATTAGAAGGAAGGTGCTAGAAAATTAATTGAAATAGCAACATGCCAACAACATCACGGGGGTAGAGACCCACACTTGCAAACCTGAATAGGTTAGAAGATCTCTCTATTTGGGCTTCGTGAGTTTGAGCTAAGTCTAGGCCAGCTAGGCTGAAGGGGTCTCCTGCGAGGGTGAGCCCAATGAAGTTTTTCACTATTAAAAGTTCTAAGACATTTCAAAGGAAGGTGATAGTGACAACCAAGGTGCGGACCCACAATGCATGGATGCCCTAGTTGAAGAACGACCACGGGGACCTCAAGTCCTACAAGCGACCCCTGGGTGATTTCTAAGGTTTATCACAATTTTGATTTATGGGTTTTGTTCGCCATTGTTTGCTCTAGTTGATTTCTTAGTTCCTTTCCAAAATTTAATAATTTTCTATAGAATTCAACAAAAACTTGAAATAGGGCATGTGACAGAGAACTGACCTTTGAGACCCAATGAAGATGGATGTGCAAATAGGTAATGAAGATCTTGAAGTGGCGACGAAGTTTGGCAGGCATGACAATGATGTTGGCAGGAGGATCTGACTCATTTCTAGGCTCCTAACAAGTGAAAATGATAGCTCAAGATGGGATATTTTTAGAATTTGGTGAATTTAATGTCCTTCATTAATTCTTGTATGGCAGCACTTAGGGTAGATAAGCAGTCATTTTGAAAATGATGGCAGGAGCGGCAGAGTTTGGTGAGTGGACAACAGTCAGGAGTTAACTGTTCGAGTGGTCGGCAATGAAAATGACAATTAGGGATGTGGATCCCGTGGCACAGAAGGACATTGGATGAAGGTCATTTGGAATGGCTGGGAAACTAAGGAAAATTTGCATGGAGCATCCCATAGGGGTAGACCCACACTTCTCCAAGGACGCTAGCATTAAAGAGTGAAGGAAAACAACTAAGGAAGTTCTGCAAAGGCCTAAAGCCTTGAAAATTTGAGGGTAGAAAAATATGGTCAACACAAGATGATTCCTATAAGACTCACTGACCACTTGGAGACAAAAATAGGGGGCACGCAAAAGGAGGCAGCGAAAAAGTGACTCGGTGAAACAAAAAGAAAGAGGGCCCCTGTTCCGAATGGGGCATGTGTGTTATGGGCACAAAAATTAGTCATTGAATATTTTCTAGACCAGTAATGCTAGGAAAGGGGGCTAGTCACCTAACAAACTCGATGGCTTAAGTGAAACTTAAGAAACTTGTAACTGCCTATAAATAGTCAAATTGGAAATAGAATCTTTGATGACCGCTATGACTATAAACCTTAGATTTCTAAAAGAAACCTTTGCAATATTGTGACACAATTTTATGACAATATTGTAACTTTTTGAGAAAATTTTCCACAACTGCCAAACCATGCTCATCTCACCACCAATCATCACCAAACCTCCATGACCTAGTCCACTACTTCTCTGATCACAACCTTGACATCAATGACAACCAAATTACCAAAAATCTCCCCCCTTTTGTCATTGATGGAAAAACTAAATGCTTAAATAACCCTATCAACCAGCAAGGGTCTGATACCAATTGATAGATATTCCAATTTATTCTATGTCCCAACTAAACCATTTCATTTCTCTATTACCAATTAAAATAGAGCATATTATTCGCATACAAAGTATCTCCCCCCTTTGCACAATTACCAATTACTTGATCATTTTCACAGTCTCTTCATGAAAGCATTTCAACTTTCTCCCCCTATGCTCAATTATTGAGAATTTTCACACTTTCTCCCCCTTTCAAATCAATGGAAAAGAGCAACCACAAGATGTACAAATTTACTCCCCCTTTGGCAAGTGATCTAAAGAGAAAGAAAAGATTCATAAATCTGCAACCATCAAGTCACTAAATTTTTTTAAAACTAGGTTTACCTAACTTGATTTTTCTTTCATATCCTAGGATGAATGGAATAAAAATGAAGCTCCCCCTAGATAAATTCCTTATGACCAAAATTTAGTGATATGATGTGGGAGAAATTACTCCCAATTTCTTCCTTAGATATTCAAATTGGTCCTTAGCAAGAGGCTTGGTAAATATGTCAACAACTTTTTCTTTTGAGGGAAAATATTCCATGTTGACTTCCTTGTATGCAACCTTCTCTCTAATCAAGTGATACTTGATTGATATGTGCTTTGTCCTAGAGTGCATCATTGGATTCTTTGAGATGTTTATTGCACTTGAATTATCACAAAGAATGGAGATAGGGTTATTGTACTCAACCTGAATGTCCTTTAGAGTCTATTTTATCCATAATACTTGAGTACAACATGTAGGTACTACTACATACTCTACTTCTGCCATAGATAAAGTGACTAATTATTTCTTTTTGTTCATCTAAGACACAATTTTGTTACCCAAGAAAAATGTACCACCACTTGTGCTTTTTCTATCATCTACACTACCAACCCAATCAACATCTTTGTATATAGTTAATGTGAAGTCTTTTCTCTTGGGATACCATAGTCCATAGTCAACAACATGCTTTTAATGTATCTAAAAATTCTCTTCACTACATTGAAATGAGACTCTTTTGGAGAAGCCTAAAATCTTGCCACCATACATACTACTTGCATAATATCTGGCCTTGATGTAGTTAAATACAAGAAGCTTCCAATCATTGACCCATACATTGTCTGATTTGCATCCGGTGACTCATCTAACTTACTCAACTTACAACCAGTCATCATGGAAGTGCTAATTAGTCTACTATCTTCCATTCCAAATTTGCTAAGAATTTCCTTACAATACTTAATTTTAGATATAAATATCCCATCATGAGTTTTTACAATTTGTAAATCAAGGAAAAATGATCTCTCCTAACATTGACATCTCAAATTCATCTTGCATATGAGTAGCAAACACTATACACATTTTGTCATTGCTACTACCTAATATGATTTCATAGACATATAAAACAACAATAATGAGGTGCTCACCTTCAAATTTGAAGTAAAAATTGTTGTTTGCACATCCTTTCTTGAATCCTTGTAGATATTGGTCCAATCTTGAATACCAAACTATAGGTGCTTATTTTAGACCATACAATGCTTTTCTCAATCCATAAACATAGTCTTATCCTTCTGATAATTGAAACCCCTTATGATGTTTGATGTAGAATTCATATTCAAGGTTTCTGGGGACACTAGAAATGGATGCTTCACTTGTCCACACAAAATGTGGGATACAAGGAAAGGGATCCAATTTCATGATATTCAAACTCAAGGACACCTTAGAGATCTCAACCCAATGAAGGATGTGAGAGATTTGATTGTCAGGAATCCTCATAGATGATGGAGACAACAAATGGGTTCACCACCAAGTGTAAACTTGGAAAATACAAAATGTTTGAAAACACAGTGTGATATGCAAACTAATACTAAATGACCTAAGAATGCAAGTAAAATGTAACATAAAGTTGTGAAACTAGAAATGTGCTCTTGGAAAACTGAAGAAGGTAGAATGGAGGTTTGGATCACAAAAAATTCTGATGTTGAAGCTGACTGGGACTCATACACCAGGCTAGGTGAATCAATCTAGTTTCAAGAAAAAAGTGTCAAAACAGGTTTCAACAAAAAGGGTACTCAAATCTACAAAAAACCTATTTAGGCCTACGCAGTGGGACTCATTTTCCAATAGTGGAAAACCAGTCCACTTCTGATTTTCTAGAATTTCTAAAGTGGATTTTGTAGCTCTCATTTTGCTCCATTGTTCCTAATACATATCTAGGTCTGAAACTACAAAATTTAGTCTATAGTCCTTCTCCAAGGCTTGTTTGCAACTTTGACAACTTTGAATTGCTTTCACAACTTGATGAAAACTTTTACAATATTGATCTTTGAAAAATATTAACCTATACCTGAAAATCACATGAAAAGATAGGCAAAAATGTTGTGGGGTTAGTGAATAGGGTTTTTCCTTGGTCAAAGCCCTTGTTGGTAATCAAACCCTTGAAATGAAATGAAATAGAATAGAGAATGATGAATGAACAAATAATGATGTTTCAAAAATGTAAGTGATGGATCCAATGGATGTAGACTTGAAATCTTACTTGATGTTGATGCAATTCTTCCTTGAAAGACAAATCCTACATCACAAATGTTAGCTCTAAAATAGCATGATGCAAACAATCTTTGACATGATGCATGACACTTGAAGAATTCTCTTGATTGCTTGATAATATACCCTTGAAATTCCTTGAATTCTCTTATGAATGCTCAAATGCTCTTGTGAACTATATGCATGAATTCTTGATTGCTTGATTAGGTATGATGAAATTCGAGAAAGAACCTTATATTTATACTCAATTATGAAATAATTCCCAAAATTACAATACTATAGGCCGACCTTAGATCTTGGACAATAAAAACCCGCCAAAATTTTAAATGAAATTTGAATTTTTAATTAAAGGGGACTCATTCGCCACCTTAGGAGAATGGGTCCTACCTAATGGGACTAATTTTCCCATAATGGTGAATGAGTCCCACCTTAGGAATTTAAGGCGGGTTTCAAGATTTTGATATTTTAAATGATATTTCTTAGGATTATTCTCAAAAATACACATAAACAAGGCCTATGCATGCAAAATGGAGCCAATTAAAGCATAAGAAAGCCTAATTATTAATGTAAAACCTAGAAAAGTTTGAAAGTTTGTCACAAAAAATTATAAAACTTTGAAAAAAGGCTTGGTAAATGATGAAAAGAGGTTATTTTATTAACAAGACCCTAGAAAAGTTTGAAAGTGTGTCACAACACTTTACAACTCTTAAGTAAGGTACCATTTGAATCCTTTTAGCTCACAAGGGCCTAAGACCTAATGTGAATGTGTTATCCAAATTATAACATTAAATCAAGGCAATATTAAGCCAAAATCACAAAGAGGGCCTAAACAAGTCAGAAAAAGTAGAAGGGTTACTTTTTTCAGTGACCATATTTATCCCCCCACTTTAGTGAGAGGATGAACCCACTTCAAACTCAATAAATCAGCACACATCAAGAGGGGTTCAAATGTACAGATGTTAGCAAGATGGTACAACAATGATCAAGAGGGGTGTTCAAGCCCTAGGATCAAGATCCCATGACCAAAGCAACATAAGCACAAAGGAACACACATGAAAATGATATCAAGAATCACAAGGAACAAGCATACAATGCCAAAGATGAAGAAGAGAAAAGGTGAAATAAAAAGAATCAGATCAATCTTTGACTGTTTGTCCAACATGATGTGGATCAGATGTAGGTTGTTTGTCTAAAAAACACATACTCACTCTATAAGAGACCCACACTTCCTTAATCCAAAACTTCACTATTTCTTTTAACAAAGTAAATATCTTAATGTCTTGCTCAATTAGTTATATACTCAGGAACTTCTATCCATATAGGATAGGCATCTATCCTTCTGAGATAGGCATCTAACCATATGGGTTAGGTTAATGTCCATACGAGACCAATAATCATCTATCCATTTAGGATAGGAATCTAACCATTTGGGTTAGGTTAATGTCCATACGAGACCAAGATTTATCTATCCAAATAAGGTAGAAATCTAACCATATGGGTTACAAAATGCTATGGCCAGAGACTTAGACTCATCGGGACCATCTGAGTCCTGAGTCACTCTCTGAAGACTACACTCCCCTACTAGGAGTGCACCAAGGTTGATGTTCTTAAAATTATGTGAGATAATAATAAAATCTTGAGTCCCACCTCAAAATTTGGCCTAAAGCCTCAGGGAATTAAGTGAATCAATCTAGGATTCCTTCTTAGTATACAAGTAATTTCCAACTTCAATTTTAATATTTATTTATCTTTCTTTAACTCAAGGTATCTTAGCAAGAACAACAAGGAAAACACCCTTAACAATCCTAAATCCCCATCTTGAGTGCCTGTGTACTAGGGACAACTTTGTCCCTAGACTGCCTACATACACTATTTCAGCATGGGATCAAGGCATATAATATGTAGTTTTGTTTCCTAATCTATTGTTTGATGTAAATTGTTTTGTGGGTACCTGACCCTTTCTAGGGCCATTTCACTAGACAATTTCTCTTCAGTTGCTGCCCACATAAGGGAGCATATAAAGCATAAAGATTCATGGTGACCTTTTTCTTGTTTCCTAATTCATCTATGTCCTAAATTCCTATAAGTCACGTCACCCTTGCCTATTTAATAACAAATCAGCAAAGATAAAAGAATTAAAAAGTCAATTCACATGCCCAAACCCTATTGGGGTTTTCAAAAATTTCCACTAGCGGATGTAACTTGTCCATTATAGTATTATATTTTTAGATTATCTATCCAAGAGGGATTTCCCACCCCTTGGATTTTAATTCCAAAAATTTTCCTTATTACTCCCTAACGATTTATAGAGATGATGTCGCATACGTTGTTGTTTCAACTTTATTAGGTTGTAAGTGTAGTAACTCAAACACAGTGATATTACCCATAAACGTGAGTCAGAGGCATTGTTAATACCAAACACTGCTACTTTTTTTTGTTTTCCTCCTCTTATTTAAGTTTTCTATCTAAGAAGGAAATTAAATCCAATATCAACAATAAGAAAAGTTGCTTGTGCACATAAACTAAATGGTAATATAAAAACTTTATACCTTCTTGCTAAAGAAGTAAAATTAAATGAACTTACCAACAAGAAAAACTATTTATTCAAAGTACATTTGCTAGAAAGAAGTATTGCATCTACTTACATCCTATGAAAGTGAAACTTTTTGTAACAATGAATTTAATCATTAAAATAGTCAATTCCATTTGTAAAATAAAACCACTTATACATAATGTTAAATTCTTCAAGATGGGTGATCCAATTCAGAGATGGTATGAATCTAATTGTATTGCAATGTTAGTATTTCCAAGAAAAGAAACTTGAATCTATTTGCATAATCTATGTCATAGAGTAATCTAATTAAAGTATTTTTGATTTAAATTGCATAACACTAATATTTTCAAGATAAATATCCATCTAAGAAAGCATAAATAATTCCAACTCAAGGAGACTTCATGGCATAACCTATTGTTTCAAGAAAAAAGGTTTATTAATTTTGATTGAATTGCATGAATAAATAATCCAACTAAAGAAGACTTTATTTTAATTTCATAATTTATTTCACTAATGTCTTAAGATAGATAAACCAATACAATGTCTTAATCCAATAAGAGCCTTGATTTTAATTATATAAGTTATACTACTAATGCCTCAAGATTTATGATCTATCTAAAGTAGGTTTGCATTAATTTGCATAAGTTTATTCTTGATAATATTCTAATGATTTATACACTATTCCCTTGTAATTAAATGAATCAACCTTGTTTTAAAAAGAATTGAATCTACTTGCATATTAAGGGAGAAAATTAATTTCAAGAATAACCATGATGTTGAAGGACTAAGTTTATTGCAAATTTATTAAATGATAACTATGATGTTGTGTTATAAACCTTGAATCCCAATCAAATAAATTTATTCCATGGAGAGAAAGTTTATTTGAAGAATAACAATAAATCTAAGAGTTAAGTTTGTAGCATAACAAGAAAGAAATTTTAATAAAGGGATATTATTAATGCCTTAAGTTAGATGGTATTTTGTTTGCATGAATTCGATTTTACTACTTACCATTCAGTAAAACAAGGAACTTCTAATTTAATGAAATGTAAATTTAAGCTTAAAATTTAATGTCGAGGATCGATGGTGTTTGCGTGCTCTGCAAGCAGAGCTAGGGCGACTGTGCCCTAGCTCGTTCTCTGTGTGTTGCTCACTTCTGCGTTGTGGGGGGGGTTTTTTGAAGCTATCGGGGCTGTGGTGGTGGGGTTTTTTTCTTTTCTGGAGGCCTTCTTGCTACTGTTTGGGTGGCTTGTGGGTGGAAGGGTTTTGATCCTGCCCTTGGGGTCTTTTCTTTTTTCCATTTCTTGCTAAAGTGTCCTGGGGGTTTGCATGCCTGCTGGGGATCTTGTTTTTTGCTATGCCGGGTGGGGAAACATCTGGGGTTAGCCCCAAATTGGATTTCCGTTCAGCATTTGGTTCAAGCCTTCGGCGCATGGAGTGAATGTTTTTGATAATACGCTGTTTTCTTCAGAGATGGAGATGAATGATCTAGGATCGGTTAATGGTTCCCGAATTACGAAGATTAATGGGTGTTTGGAAAGATGCAAAGAGCGACTGAAGCTGATTATCCCGATGGAAATGCTTGCAGATGATATTGAATACTATTCAAGGCACTCTTTTTATTGCAAGTTCATGGGCTTGAGAGTCTCGCTGCATTTTTTGGAATCCTTGGCTCAACGGACTTGGATGCCGGAGGGGGAGATGGAGATTAGGCTCCTTGCGAACAACTTTTTTATGGTCTCTTTTGATTGCATGGCAGATCGGAATAAGGTCTTCGAGGGTGGCCCCTATTTTTATAACCAGGTGGGTTTGTTTATCAAGCCATGGCATGCTGGCTTCAACCCGACTGAGGCATTACCGAGTCGGATTCTAGTTTGGGTTCGGTTGCCGTGGTTTCCAGTTGAGTGTTGGCAGGATGATGTGTTGCATTTGGTGGCTTCAATGCTCGGTAAACCTATTGGGTCTTCACAACAGACGCAGTATAAAAAGGTAATGACTTTTGCTCGTATCTATGTAGAAATTGATTTAAGCAAGCCACTACCAGATTCTGTTGAAGTGAGTGCTGGATCATATACTTGGGTTCAACAGCTAGATTACGAAACCCTACCTTTTCGGTGTCGTCTTTGTCATGAATATGGTCACTTGCAGTGTAGGTGCCCTAGGGCTAAGCCTATGGTGCCCCAACCTTCTCAGCCTTCTCGTAATCCTCCTAGGACTGATAATGGTAAGGAGCCTATTCCGGGTGATGGTAATGGAGATGATGGTTATGTCCCTGTTAAGGCTCGCAATAGGAATCGGGGCCAGAAGCGGACCTTGAGGGAGAGGCAGGATGATGAAACTTTTAATAGGTTTGAGGTGCTGGATGATCTCAGCCAGGAGGAAGTGAATCCGGGGTTGCTGAACTTGGATCAGGGAACTTTGGGTACAGGACAGGATGGGCCACCATTGGAGGCCATGCAGGATGTGCAGGAGATTGGGGTTGGGCAGATGGATACAGATCAACAATTGATTGTCCAGACTGAACAAGAATCTTCTATTGGAGCTTCGAAGAGTGGTGGAGGTGGCTCCCCATTGCCCCTGAAAGGTGGCAAGGATGTGGGGAAGAGCTCTTTGGCCTCCTCTCGTTTAGGTATTCAGCAAAATGAACTGAAGAAAGGGGTTGGTGACAGGACTTCCAAGCTGGGAAGGAAAAAGGATATGGAGAAGATTAAATTAACTGGGGAAACTTTGGTGGAGTCAGGGTCAGTCAAGACTCTTGATTCACATTTTTCATGCCCCCAGAAATGATTGTTCTCTCATGGAATGTAAGGGGCTTGAACAGTGGCCCTCGACAAAAAGCTGTTCGTGATTTGGTTAGGAATCATTCTCCGGATGTTCTTTTTCTTCAGGAGACTAAATTATCTGTAGATAATATGTTGGCCATGGCTCCTAAGCTGTGGAAATATGGTGAATGCCAGTGTGTGGGGGCTCTTGGTGCTTCTGGAGGGGTGGCTTGCTTTTGGAACCCTCGGAAGATTTTCCCCCTATGGTGGATGTCCTCTAGATCCTCTATATCCCTTGTCGCCTCTTGGTATGAGACTGGTGAGTGTATTCTCCTCTCTAATGTGTATGCTCCTGTTGAGTTTCTGGGTAAACAACTTCTATGGTCCCATCTTCGTTTTGTTCGTAGCTTAGCTCCTTACCATCCGTGGGTTATGGCTGGCGATTTTAATGCTATTGTGGAATTGTCTGAGAAAAGAGGTGGAATTCCTAGGTTGGAGCCTTCTGCTCTGTTATTCAGAGATAGCATTTCTGAATTAAATCTTATTGATGTTCTACCTAGTAATGGTCGCTTCACTTGGAATAATAGGAGAATTGGTGAGAGTTGTGTTGCTGAGAGGCTAGATCATTTCTTGGTTTCCTGTTATTGGGTTGGAAACTTATGGTCCACTCGATCTGAAATTCTTGATTGGAGAGGTTCTGATCATTGGCCTATTAAGCTTAGTATTATCTCTGCACGGGGGCCTCGGTATCCCTCATTCAAGTTCCAGCTTATGTGGTTACGGGATCCCACTCTTCATGATTATGTGGCTGAGTGGTGGCGGATTGGTAGACCAACTTTTGGTACGGCAATGTACACATTCTCCAAGCTTCTTCAGTTTGTCAAATATCAGCTTAAAAGGTGGAATCGGCGATGTTTTGGTAATATCTTTCATGCTAAGGTTGCCGCACAGGAGGAGTTGAATAATATTACGCGGTTGATTCGTGAGAATGGGGCCTCTGAGGATCTTCTAAGGGAGGAGGCTAAGACTTTGAAAGTGGTTGAGGAATTTGAATTGCGGGAAGAAATCTATTGGAAGCAAAAGGCCCGGGTTGAATGGTTACAGGAAGGTGATAAAAACACCGCCTTCTTCTTCAATTCTGTGAAGGATAGGAGGCATGGTAATTCCATTCCTTTTCTGGTGAATGATAGGGGTGAACGTCTTGCCTCGTTTCAAGAAATCTCTGCTGAGGCATCTCAGTATTTTGCTACTTTATTTAGGGAGGATTCACAAGGGGGCTCTGTTGAGGAAGCACAGGTTCTTTCTTGTATTCCTCAGTTGGTCTCCAGGGAGGCGAATGAGTATTTGATGAAAGATATCTCTCTTGATGAGCTGGAGGGGATTGTGTTTCAGATGAAGAAGGGTAAAGCTCCTGGTCCCGATGGTTTCCCGATTGAATTTTTTCAGGAATTCTGGGATATCATAAAGTTGGATCTTCTGGCTGTTGTCCTTGAGTCCCAAAGGAATAAACAGATGCTTCGTGCTCTGAACTCCACCTTCCTTGCTCTCATACCCAAGTGTGAAGGGGCTGATAGGTTATCTCAGTTCCGGCCTATCTCTCTTTGCAATGTGGCTTATAAAATCATCTCAAAGTTATTGGCTGAGAGACTGAAGAAGTGGCTTAAAGTGTTGATTTCGGAGGAACAGAGTGGATTTGTGGCAGGTCGGCAGATTCTTGATGGGGTTGTCATTGCTACGGAGACCATCCACTCCATGGACAACTCCCATGAGAAGGCTATGTTCATTAAGCTGGATATGGCTAAGGCTTATGACAGGGTTAGATGGTCTTTTTTGCAGAAGATCCTTGTTGCTTTTGGTTTTGGTGAGGAGTGGATCCAATGGGTCATGAGCTGTGTCACGTCTGTTTCCTTCTCAGTTTTGATAAATGGAGATCATTCTAAACTTTTTGGTGCCTCTAGGGGTTTGCGCCAAGGGGATCCTCTTTCTCCGTATCTTTTTCTGCTTCTTGTGGAAGGCCTTGGTCGTTTGTTGAAAAGAAGGGTGGAGCTTGGCATCATTCAAGGTTGGCGATGGGGTGGAGACTTGCCTCCGCAATCTCATTTGCAGTTTGTTGATGATACTGCCCTGATGGGGATGGCTACTGTTAGGGAAGCTACTAACTTGAGGCAGGTGTTGGACATATATCTTGTTGCTTCAGGACAATTGATTAATGAGGAGAAGTCTTCCATATTCTTCTTCAACACGCCGAGCCCCATACAGAGAAGAATTGCTAATATCTTAAGGTTTCAGATAGGGGTTCTCCCTTTGACTTATCTGGGTTTCCCAATTTCTGTTCGCCATCTTCCCAAGGGTTCTTGGCAGAATATTATTGATAAGCTCCGTGCAAAAGTTAATCATTGGACCCACAGATGGTTGTCTTTTGCGGGGCGGGTTCAGCTTCTCAAGTCGGTGGTGCAGGCTCTCCCTACCTACAGATGTATGCTTCAGGTGGCTCCGATGGGTTTTCTGAGGGAGTTGGATTCTCTTGAAAGGCAGTTCTTATGGGCGGGAAGTTTGGCTTCTTCCAAGTGGAGCCTGGTTAGGTGGGATGTTGTGTGCAGCCCAAAGCAATTTGGTGGTCTTGGTCTTCGACAGTCTGCGTTATCTGGAGTGGCTGTGGCTGCTAAGCTATTTTGGAGATGGTGTGTGGAACAGGATCAGCCGTGGGCCAGGATATTATCTCATAAGTATTTCCCGGGGATTCCACGGCAGGATCTTCCTCGTTACCCTCTTGAGGGGAAAGGTTCAGTGATTTGGAATACTCTTCAGAAGGGTGCAAAGCTTATTAAGGAAGGTTTATTTTGGATCTGTAGACGAGGAACTGAAGCTCTCTTCTGGTCGGATTCTTGGGATGGATTCCCTCCACTTACTTCTCAGTTCCCCAACCTACTTCCTTTGTGCCAAAGATTTCTCGAGGCTGGCTGGGCTAGGGTGAGTGACTTCAAGTCTGTTGCTTCTTTTGGTCAGTTGGAGGTAGCTCATTGGAAGGATCCCGCAGAGTGGCCAGATTTGGGACTTGCGGAAGAAAGTGCTGAGCTTCACAAGATTCTTCATAGTAGGAGTTGTAGTTCTCTTCTGGAAGAAGATATTCTTGCTTGGACCCATAATCCTAAGGGGGTTTACTCTGTTGCTTCTGGTTATCAGGTGTTATTGGCTTAGAAGCTAACTGGGGCAGAGGTTCATTGGTGGAAAAGGGTGTGGAATAAACTCTCGTGGCCTAAATGCAACTGCTTTGTTTGGACTTTGGCTTGGAATAGGTGCTTGACCTGGGATAACATTCGTAAACGGGGATTTCAAGGACCTTCAATTTGTGTTTTGTGTGGGGGAGCGGAAGAGGATTCTTCTCATTTGTTCTTTCGGTGCCCCTTTGTTGTGCAGCTTTGGCATTGGTGGTGGGAGGTGTGGAAGCTTCCCTGTATTCATGCGTGCTCTTTGGTTGAATTCTGGGATAGTATGGGAAGACCTCCTTCTATGGCTTCCTTTTTGCAGGAAGTTTGGTTCGTGGGCCCTACCTTTCTGCTTTGGCAGATTTGGTTGGAGCGGAACCGGAGAATTTTTCGTGATCAGAAGTTGGTGGGTCGAAAAGTTTGGATGTGTATGCTTGGAATGGTGCAGGAGTCTGTTTTAGCTAAATGTGATGTGGTTTTCCCCTTGGAGAGAGGTGATGCTGAGTTGGTGGCCATACTAGGTCTTCAAGAAATTCATTCATCCTTTGTCAGTTCTAGGAACTGTAGGCATGGGAAAAAGAGGGTCCAACGGGTTGGAAGGTGGTTACCTCCTCCCAATGGATTTTTAAAGATCAATACTGATGGTTCTTCTAGGGGAAATCCTGGGCCTGCTGGAATTGGTGGGGTTGGCAGGGACTCAGCTGGTTCGGTGATTTTTCTATTCTCTATACATGAGGGGGTGAAGACTGTTAACTTCATGGAGGGTCTAGCAATTCTTCATGCTATTGAGAGGGCCCTTGCTTTGGGATGGAGAAAGGTTATATGTGAAGCTGATTCACAGATTTTGATTAATCTCTTGAATGAGCGAAAGATATCTGATATAAATTGGCAGTTGGCTTCGGTGGTTCAACGGATTCTTCAAGTTAGTTCTCGGATGGAGGAGGCATCCTTTGTTCACATCCCAAGGGAGTGGAATCATGCTGCTGACTACTTGGCCAAATGGGCCTCTGAGCAAGATAGTGGTTGGAAGGTTGAGGATTGGGATCAAGTTAACCCTGAGTTGCATCTAGATTTAGACCGGTTCTTGGAAGAGGATAGGAGGATACATGGGGATAGTTGATTTTGTTTTATGTTGTGGGGTTTGCGCCTTGTTTTCTGGGACTGGGTCCCGTGGTTATTATTGTAATGCTCTTTTCTGATTTCTAATAAAGTTTTTACCCCTTTGATTTAAAAAAAAAAATTTAATGTCTAATAGTCATTATTGTTATCATAGAATTGTAATTATTGTCATAAAGTTATAGTGTTGTCATAAGATATAAATGTTGTCATTCCTCTATTTTAGAATCGTCTATAACTATTTCCATACTCATAGTTTATCATCATTTTATGAAGAAGAGAGGTATATTCTAAGTTCATTAATTATATTTGTATACACCTAAAATTGGTCAAGACATTTAATTAATTAAATACTAGTTATTTAATTAATATTTCATCTATGCATAAATAAATTCTCAATTTATTTATATAGTTCATATTTTCTAATTCTCCAAATCTAAAGTCACATTCTTCTAATTTAAATAAATAAAAGAATTTCTAAAGTTTGTTTTATTTAATTAATTCTCACTAATCCCAAATTTGGAATTCATGCACATGTCTACAAATTTTCATGCCACCTCACCAAGGTCACATGAAATTAAATAATTCTCATTTTTAATTAGAATTATCTTCAACAAATTTTCAAAAACATGGCTTATTTCTCACACACTTCTTCAAAAAAATTTCAAACACATGGTATTTTTCTCACACACTTGATTGCTCCATCCATTCGGCATGTTGTCTTTGGTCAAGGGAACATTCTTCTTGATTCTCTCCATCTCCACCATTCATCCCTCTTGTTTGAATATAGATCGTTGATCGCTGCCACATCACAAGATGCTTGGAAAAACCTATAAATACAACCCTTTTCCATAGTATTTTGCATCCCACATTTGAGTAAAGTTATTATGCAGGAATAGCATTGGAGCATTTGGAGTTTATAGTTAGCATTGTTTAGCATTTTAACAAGTTTGCATTGTAGCATCATGTTGACTTAGAATTATGTTTTGCTTTATAGTTGCATTTTAAACCATGTCTTGCTTTATAATTGCATTTTAATTCATCATATCAATGGTTATTTGATCATATGCAAAATCATCTTGGGTTCTTATCACATCATTTGCATCACATAAGTTAGCAATAGTACCCATTCATCAAAATCTCCATTATCATAGCATCATAGCTTTCATCACATAGTTTCATGTAGGAACTTAGATTCCTTGCATTTAGAACAACATCTCATTTCTCAAGTTGTCATTTTAACAACCATAGTGCATATACAAAATCTGAGAGCCAATATGGTTTAATAAATCCTTGCGAATAGATAACAATGGAACACTTTTAAAGATTTGTTTGCTATAATTTAGAGTAGTTAATTTGATTCAAATCTTTACTATAATACGTCTTATTGGTGTTTGTGTTGATTTACTAACAATTCCCACATTTCACACACACATAAATTGGCACCCACTGTGGGGCTAGACCCCATTTCTAACAATTTTCTAGAAAAGTTCATTTAAACAGGTTGGATATGACATTTTAGCACAACCGTGAATTCTTTCAATACATCCAACAAATCTTTCAGCACATATGACTTCTGTTTCAGTGCATCTGACCAATATTTTAGCACATCTGGTGTTTGTTACAGTGCATAAGATTAATATTTTGGTGCATACATCAACTGTTTTAGTGCATACAGAGTCTTTCAACACATTCATCACTTCTTTTAGCCCATTCATCACTTCTTTTAGTGCATTCATCAGTTCTTGTAGTGCATACATGAGTTATTTTAGCACATAGAGTAGCTATTTTAGTACATTGGAATGATATTTTAGTGCATTGGATGATTGTTTTAGCACATCTGGTTAAAATTACAAAATTTTAAAAATTCAAGAACTAATTGGTGTTTTCTACTTGGAGGTACTTTTATACGTTGGTCAAAGACAATCTTATCAAACTACCAATGGTTTATGTAGGGTTTGAAGTTATTTAATGCTTTATTTTGATTAAGATAGGTATCTAGCTTAATTATAAGGTTAAAGAACACCATGTCTTTTGTGCTTGATGAATGGTAGGCATATGCTCTCCCCTTAATTGGCTGACCAAAAAGCTAGACCCATTCACTTTTATTTTGTATTATCCATAGAGGGTCTGCCTTATGGGAAAAATTAATCACCCAAGGGAATGACCCAACTGGTAACACGCTAAAGCCAAGCGACTTCCAATCAAGATATAAATGTGGGTACTTGAGGAAAGTTCAAGTATCATGATGATTGTTTTGACAAGAAGGGAAGAAATGGTCTCTTTCCATATGGATGATCCCCCATGAATGAAATGCCTATAATAGAACCCTTTGTTGTAGCAAGACCAAATTTCTCATTCTATTTGCTAGCACAAGAACAGTCATTCTGAAGCCCACAATTTTGTGGCTTTTAGTAGAGATGAGAAATATGCCATGGTAGATTCATGGGTATTGATGCTTGGCTGCCCCAAGAAGTGAGTAACATGGAAGGGAGACAATGGTGTCAAGCATCTAATCATCTGCTAAAAGTAGGTGCAACTAGAGTAAAATCCAAGTGGGAATCCAGTGAATATTGTCCTTCACAGCCTTAGGTTGTACATGTTTGATGTGTTTTACCAATGTGTTTTCAAAACAAATTACAATGGGAGTGAAAACCTTGATTCAAAAATCATCCATTTGAACTTACAAGCTAGAAACCAAGAAAAATCCATTCTTCAACAAATTTCACCTGGGTAAATTTCAAATTCAAGGAGTAAAATTAAGATAGACTGCCAAAACATTGAAATTTTCCAGACTAGCGTATTTGTCCTTTGTTCCAGTGCATCCAGTCAGTTTTATAGTGCTTTTATGCAGTCTTTTAGCACATCGACCCTTTGTTTTAATGCATGCAGTCAATATTATAGTGCATTTGACCAATCTTATAGCACATCCATATTCTATTCTAGTGCATGCAGGAATTTTTATAGCGCATCTAAGCATTTTCCCAACTCATTCACTCTCTATCATAGTTCATCCACTGCATATTTTAGCACATCAACGCTCTACTTCAGCACATCCAGGAAATCTTTTAGCACATCTATGTAATTTTTTGATGCATCCATCATCTATTATAGTGTGTCTACCAAATCTCTTAGTGCATCCAGGCTTTATTTTAGCACATCCATTAAATGTAAAACCCAAGAGTTAAGTTCATCCCCTGTTTCATAGTTTGAGCCTAAATTTAGAATCTTTTCAATCCACAATCACTCCTCCAATACCACAGAGTCTAAAATATCAAAACTGACCTCTACAAGTGGAATTCTCTAAATTAAACCTAGATCTAAACATCTCAAAGTGCCTAAATCATCAAACCTATCACATCTTTGATTGTTAAGCCTAGTTTCATCATCAAGATTTATCATCCTCTCATCATAAAACGAAGCTATATAATCAAATCAAACTTAGTCTTATCAATAGAATTTTCCATTCTATTTGATTTAGTTGTAATCCTTGGCACTATTCCAAACCAAGATCAAATTTTAGTCAAAGTATAACACTTGTATGCTTGTTGAAACAAGGTTGCAAAAGCAGGAACTCAAGGAAAAAGAACTAGAAATACAAAGCACTAAAAATCCAAACATCAAGACTCAAAATACCGAAACTCAAAATAGTGAAACGTAAAACAACATGGTTGAAGCTAAAGAAAATCCTTTCCATGGAATCCACAATAATGAAGGGGAAGAAATAACTGAGGAAGATATCCAACATGTTGAACAAGATCCAAATTTCCACAAATGATTAGAAATGATTTTCAAAAGAAATGGGGAAAAATACCTCCTAATGTTGGCTAAACAAGGGGTCAAATTTCCTAAGGAATTTGATGTTAATCATTTGAAAGAACCTCCCAAACAACCAGAAAAGGAAGCAGAACAATTGGTTGCCCTAACTCATCAAATGAAGAACCTTCAACAACAAATTCTTGACATGCAAAGGGGAACCTCAAAACAATACTTGATAAGACATTTTTCCATATCCTTTTGATCAAGATATCCATATAATCCCTTTTCCCAAACATTGTGAATTCCCAAAATATGACAAATACAATGGGAAAACTGATCCAATTGATCATGTGAGGGAATTTAGAAACATGAGTCTTGAATTTTCTCATGAAGCAACTTATTTGATGAGGTTATTCCCAAGAATTCTAGGTGGACAATGCCTTGACTCATTTTCCAAACCTACACCACCAATTAAAACCTTTGAAGAATTGGTTGGAAAATTCATCACTCAATATTCTTATAACATTCAACATGACATAACAATGAAGGACCTTTGCAACTTGAAATAAAAAAAGGGTGAATCATTCCTTGTGTTTCTACAAAAATAGATAAGGTTATTTGCAAGATATTCTCATCCTATATGTAAAAAATAAATGATGAAAATCTTTATTGATAACCTAAATGATGAGATGAGATACCGATTGGAATTGCAATGTCCACCCACATTCAAAAAATTGATTGAAAATGGGATTAAAATTGAAGAAGCTTTGGTCAAAAGAGGAGTCATAAAACTTTACAATGACAAAAATACATCAAACTCCTCTAACAACTACAACAACGGTGAAAAACCCAAGTTTTGGAAACAAAATGAGAACATGAGTAATAATGATGGCACAGTTGAAAACTAAAATACAAAACCTGTATTCAACTTGATAGTAGCAGCCACCAAAACTAATCAGAACAATAATCTACCCAACAACCAAAACAACAACCAAAATGTCAACCAAAGCAACAATCAAGGAAATGCTAGATCAAGAACGCCATCATATCACACATTCTCCAATCAAAGAAGGTTCACACCTTTGGGATAATCATCAGAATCAACACTAAAGGAACTTCTTGAAGTGAAAGTCATAACATTACCAAAGGAAAGGAATTGGGAACCAAAAGTTAAGCCTCCATGGTGGAATGATGCACATTTCTACGACTTTCATCAAAACAAAGGGTATAAAACCAATGACTACATGCAATTGAAACACTTGATACAAGACTTGATTGAAAAGAAGACCATATTTGTGGAAGGACTCCAAACAAAAAATGATCATGGAGCATTCAAGAACCCTCTACCAAACTATGAAAAAGGGGAGTCCTTATCATCAAACACCAAAGGAAAAAACATGAACTATGTTTATGATACCACCATTCTCCATATTGAGGTGGTTGATGATCAAACCCATCACAAACCAAATCTTACTACAATTGTTGACCCAATAAATGACAACATCATTGCAACTGAAAATCATCACCATGATATCAACACCACCTCACATCAAATCAATGAACTTGTGCCAATAGATCTGATCACCAATATCATTGAAAATGACAATCAAATCCATGTTATCAAAATCAAAGAGAAACAATAAAATTCACTGATCAATGCAATCACAAGAGGACAAGCCAAGGTAACATTGAAAGGAGATACCCCTTCCATGTCCAACGCAACTATTGTTGTCCCTACAACTCAATATAGCATTGTTGATTAGTTTTAGAAGATACCCACTCAAATATCCATATTAGAGCTTCTTAATATTTCACTAGTGCATAAGGAAATCTTGGAACAAGCTCTAGTCGCCACCACGATACCAAACAAACTGGAAGTTTTCCAATTTTAGACTATGGTGGGACATTGACTGTACCACACTACCTATCATTTTTTGAACAAAATGATGTATCCATCACCCATCCACACAACGCTACTCTCCACATCAAGGTCTTAATCCATAAACACCATGTAAAACGTGTTTTAATAGATGGAGGAGCTGGATTAAATATCTACACTCTAAAACTTGTCCATGCACTCAAATATTCTAAAAATGCTATCAATCCTAGAAGGAAAATCACAATAAAATCATATGATGATGAAGAAAGATCCTCCCAAGGATTGATTGTCCTACCAGTTCAAGTAGGACTAGTTGTTAGAGATATATTATGCCAAGTGTTGGACAAAGAATTGACATACACCATACTCTTGGGACGTCCATGGATTCATGAGATGCAAGTTGTACCATCTACATATCACCAGTGCTTGAAATTTCCTTTTAACGGACAAGAGATCACTATTGTTGTTGATTCCAATAATCCCCAATATTGCAACACACTCAGAATAACCCAGGACACTTTTGTTCCACATGATAGGGAAGCTACAACTCTTGGTTTCTGCAATAGTGAAAAACAACTAAATGCTTTGTCAAAGTGGGTGGAGAAAAAGGATCAATCAAAAGATAAGGGTATCAGTGAGTCTACTCCATCAAATCATGAAAGTCAACTCAATGCCTTATCAAAATAGGTTGAAAAGATCCAATTGAAAGATAAAGGCATGGGGGAATACTCATTTGAATAATCCTTGTGTTTATCACAACTCTCATCTTCTCCTAAGCCATATGGACAACCATCAACATCAAGACAATAATCATCACAACCAACCACACTCTTTGATGGAAAATATGTAAGAGTAGGAAACTTAGTGGATGAATTAGAAGACAAGGATGTTTTGAATTGGTTGTACAAGGATGAAGAACAATCAAAAGCATCCACCTCAAATGTACTGACAGAGCAGTATGGCAAAGGCAAGACAATCTTGGAAAAAATGGGATATGAGGGAATAGGTCCTATTGGTAAAAGGAAGGAAGGCATCATAGAACCAATACAACCCATCACAATGAATTCTAAGGACAATACAAGACTAGGCTATAGGGAAGAAGCAAAAGAAGAAACTAGATAGCAAGTTGTTGAGAGAATCCTTCAATTGAGAGATAGTTCTGAAATAGACTCCAATGAATATGAATGGGATTCCCTCTCTGAAGAGTCTTGTCATGATAAGGAGATTGATGTGGTACAAAAGTATACACCAACACGTACATAGGGATAGAGCTCAATTTATCGACCACTTGAAATTGGATCACAGAATATCGATGACTCAAGTGAAGATGATCATTTTTCTAGCGAGATAGATACTTCGGAAGAGAGTAACATCTTAGACCTCGATATTTCCATTAGACATTCTGATGACATTGACATCATGATGCTTACCCCTTCTGACCTTAGTGAATGTAATGATTCCATGCCATTAGTACACCCTGAATTGATTGACTGGGACCAACCTGAGTTGTTTGATCTACCCACCTTTCTGAATGATGATGCCATCGTTAACTTCCTTTGTTCTAATAACCCTAAATTTTTTTCCATCATTGAATCTTATAATGAAACTTCAGACAAGGGGAGTGCCAAATCTTCTAGCTGAAAAATGAATACCAAAAGTAGATCTAATGGTGAAAACCATTTAGTGGCACTATTAAATCTAGAAAAAAAAAAAAAAAAAAGAGCATATCTCTAGGTGAAAACCTCTCTGAGGCATCAAGAGATGGAAGATTTGAAACTCTCCTTGAGCACTATCAGGAGAGATTGTCAGTGTTGATTGAACCTACATAGTCTATCAATGTTGGCACAAATGAAACAATGGAGACCCTACACCTCATGACATCCATGACAAAGGAGGAAAAATCCAATTTCACTAAATTCTTTGATGAGAGGCATATCAACTTTGCTTGGTCCTATGCTGACATGCCAAGCATAGATCCAAAACTCATCATGCATCATTTATCACTATCACCTGGCATAAAACCAGTAAAGAAAAAGTTGATAAAAATGCACCCTCATATTTTCCTCTTGGTAAAATCCAAATTAAAGAAGCTACTAGATGTGGGATTTATCAGACCTATTGACTATGCCAAGTGGATATCAAATATTGTGCCAGTCTCAAAACTAGACAAAAGCATTAGGATATGTATAGACTTCAGGGATCTTAACAAAGCTTTCCCAAAATATTATTTTCCTCTACTTAATATTGATATCATAATAGACTTGACTATTGGACACAAAATGTTATCACTTATGGATGGATTTTCAGGGTATAACCAGATAAAGATAGCACTCGAAGATCAAGACAAAATAGCCTTCACATGTCCTTGGGACACTTTCTGCTAGAATGTAATGCATTTTGGGTTGAAAAATGTTGGAGCCACATATTATAGAGAAATAACTACCATCTTCCATGACATGATGCACACTTTTATGGAGGACTATGTAGATGATATGTTGGAAAAATCCTACACCAAAGAATGACACCTAGAAATTCTAGAAAAAATATTCACTAGATTAGAGAAGTTCAATGTAAGACTAAATCCCAAGAAATGTGTGTTCGGCATAACATCAGCTAAAATTTTGGGATACATTATGTCAACCAAAGGTATTGAAGTGGATACTACAAAGGTCAAATCCATCATGGAGATGCCTCCTAAAAACATTAGTCAACTCAGATCATTACAAGGAAGATTTAAATCCATCAGGAGGTTCATCGTGCAACTGGCTAACAAAACTCACCCTTTCAACCATTTACTACACAAGAATGTCTCTTTCAAGTAGGATGAGAGATGTGAAGCAACCTTTAATCAACTCAAGCAATATCTAATGTCGCCACCAATACTAGTACCACCAACCAAAGAAAAGCCATTGATACTCTACATTGCAACAACTGTGATATCTTTGGGAGCTTTATTGGCACAGGAAGATTTTGTAGGAAAGGAAAGGGAAATATATTATATTAGCATGACCTTGAATAGTTATGAGATCAATTACACCTTCATTGAGAAAGCTTGTCTTGTGGTATTATTTTCTACCCAACAACTCATACATTACATGTTGACTCACACCATCAAACTCATCACTAAAATTGATCCATTAAAGTATCTACTCAACAAAGCTGCCCTAATAGGAAGACTAGATAAATGGGTCATGATATTGAGTGAGTTTGACAATCCAGTACATGGACGTAAAATCCATCAAGGGTCAAGCCACAACAGATCAACTAGTTGAAGCACCATTGCAAGACAATCATCCAATGAACATTGAATTTCTAGATGTTGATGTCCTTCTAGTATCTACACAACAGTGGATGTTGTATTTTGATGGCTCTTATACACAATATGGATTAGGCATAGGAATCTTTTTCATCTCGCCACAAGTACATACCATTCCCAAATCCTATAGACCGATGTTTCCTTGCAGCAATAACACAGCCAAATATGAAACATTGATCATTGGAATCAAAGTAGTAGTTGAATGGAAGATCATAGAGTTACATGTCTATGGTGATCTCAGCTAATCATTAAATAGGTGAATGATGATTACCAAACAAAAGATGAAAAATTAATTCCATATAAAAGAATGGTTGATGAATTCAAAAAGTACTTATGGAGATAAAATTCAAGCAAATTCCTAGAGGTGACAACAAAGCTGCTAATGCAATGGCTACCATTGCTTCTCTCTTACAAATTCCTAAGAAACGAGCCTATTATGAGTTCATGGTGGAACAACTATTCAACCCATCCTATGACAACCTAGAATCCAAAGTCATCTATCATCTAGCCGAGGTTGATGCCTCTACCTATGGAAAAATCTACACATATATCAAAGACAATACCCTCCCACCCTATTTATCTCGGAAGAAAAAATGAAATTTCATCCAACAAGTAGCTCGCCACATCCTAATAGATAATGTGATTTATCGATGGGGTCTTGATGATACTCTCCTTCGGTGTCTAGAATGTAACAAAGCTAAAACCACTTTATGTGAGGTCCATGATGGTATTTGTGGCACACATTCAAGTGACCCAACTTTAGCTATGAAACTCCTATTTTTGGGGTATTATTGGCCAAATATGGAAGAGTCATTTCAATATGTCATAAGGTGCACTAAATGTCAAATCCATGGAAACTTAATACATGCACCGACATAAGAGTTGCAACCTTTCACATCAACATGGCCTTTTTGTTAGTGGGGATTGGACCTCATGGGAAAGATTCATCCATCTTCAACCAAAAAAGACAAGTTTATCATCACAACCACATAATACTTCACAAAGTGGATTGAGGCAATTCCCCTAACCACCATCACAGGAAAGAAAATCTCATCATTCATCTTGAATTATATCATTTGTTGGTATGGCATCTGTCAATCCATTATCATGAACAACAAAAGACCTTTCAAAAATTAGGATGTCCACAAACTCTATGAGAGGTTCCATATACATCATCAGTTTTCTACACCATATATCCCCAAGGAAATGACCAAGTAGAGGCCTCAAACAAGACTATCATGAAAATCTTGAAGAAAATCATCAATGAGGCTGGACGTGATTGGCACATACAACTGAACCCTACTTTATGGGCTTACAAAACCAGTATCCACACCATATTCCCTAGTCTATGGATTAGAGGTCATTCTACCTATTGAAGTTGATATACCATCACTCTGAGTGTCATTAAAGGGTATCATTTCAGATGAGGATTACATAGTGTCTAGGTTACAGGAATTGGAACTATTGGATGAGCATCATCAACATGTAGTGGATCACCTGAAATCCTATCAGCAGAGGATATTCAAAATTTATAATCACAGAGTAAAGCCTAGAAAATTTTAGGTGGGTGATTTAGTCTTGAAAGAGAATCCTCGTAACCAACAAGCTAGAGAGAAGAAGGGGAGATTTGAACCTAACTGGCTAGATCCCTTTGTCATTATGTCAGTCTTCAGATCAGGAGCATAATAGTTGTCCACACCAGAAGGGCATTTGTTTTATGAAACCCTCAACAGCTTCCATCTCAAAAGGTTCTACACCTAAATCATCTAGTGCATCATAAGAGTCCTAAAAATATACAAAAACATTAGAAAATGTCCTAAAAAAATGGTTGCCTTGATGAAAACCTGACAAACAGGTGTCTTGGTAACAACCAAAAAATTAGGAAAAGATAAAAAATTAAAAAAATTAAAAAAGAGAAAAATACAAAAAAAAGTGAAAAATCAAAAAAATTAAAAAAAATCATAAAATCTAAAAAAAGTGCAATAAAAACAAGTAGTGAAAACCTGGAAATAGGTACTATTTGTGATAGGTTATCTTTTCCATCTATTTGAGCATGTTGACTATTCACTTTCTCCATCACTCTACCTATCATTGGAAAGCTTCATGTACATATCCTAGAATCGCGGTCATTTCTCACCCTAGACTAGGGGAAAAATCATGAACTCACTGGGGGCAATAAAATTTGAGCTTGAACCAACAGATGAATAGCAATAGTACAACACAACCCAAAACAATTATCATAGTGTAACACAACATTGAACATCAATCACACAAACATGAACACATCAACCATCCAAATCAAACAGACAAATCAATCAAACCAAAAGCCAACTTCAAATGGATCATGTTCCTTCTGAATCATGGGTTTATCACATCTAACATAAATGTTCAATTGTTATACTTTGATTTTTGTTATCATATCTCTGGAGCACCTTGATGAGGTATTGAACTAGAGGAGCCAGGAAGGAGTATGATTTTTCTTTGTCTGTTATTTGTAAGTTGATCATTATTACTGTGTAAATTGTTGTGGGATGTGCTCTACAAAGTATCACTAATGACGTTCCAAATTTGCATAAGAAAATGGTTAACTCTTGTCTATTTATGCAAGCAATACTCAGTTCATCTTGGTTTAATTATACCTAGATGCTTGTGTTAACTTGTGATATCAATAATCATGGAAGTAGTACTTAGGTCATCATGGTCTAAATATACCATCGATGTTTGTACTCACTTTCAACATTTTAAAGGCTCAATGATGATAAAAATCATGACAAATCAGTTGTTACAAATGACAACATCTGCATATTAGATCTGCATGGTTAAATTAGATTGCATCCATGTTATCTTGCATTTTTATCTATAGGGTTTCCAAAGCTACAACAATTTCACAATGATGTTATCTCTGACACTAATGGATTGAGTACACTTGACATTACCAAAAATAGATCATTCTCATATAGAAAACACATCAGTCTCATCATCATTTGCATACATTAGAAAACATTATCACATCATTCATCCATCCATGCATCACATCATAATATTTTCATCAAAAAACACAAAAAAAAAGACATGCATTGCATCTCATTTACATAATCAAAATCATTTCACAAAGTTGCATTAAGAAAGTGGTCCACTAAGCTTAACCGAGTGAGTCTCTTCAGATTTCCAAGAAAGTTGGGAAATATGTTAGATTTTGTGAAGCTTAACTTAACAAATAATCAACTGATGGCAACCTTCCCACAACTCTTGGAAGTTGGATAGATTCACTCATTTAAGCTTAAGATCCTACAGGTTTTAAATTCTTGCAAAATCAGTTAAGCATAATCATTTGCATCACATAATCATAATTCATCTTACAAAAAATCATCCCATCATCATTACATCCATACATAATTAGTATAAACATCACATATCATCACAAATCATTTACATAATCAAAATCCATCTTACATAGCATAGGCATAAATCCATAAAGCATATAGAATTATTAATAATATCATCATTGCATGCATTAACATAATCATCATCACGTACACATCATCATATAAACATCATAAACACATAAGAACTAGGTATCATCGCATTATCATACATTCATCCATTCATAGCATCATCTATTTGCATAAGAAAAGTACAAAAATATAAACTAAATCACATTTCATTGGCATAATAGGATCCATCACATACATCATATTGGCATCATTCATAAAGCATCATAGAAGCATAACACATTAGTTGCATCATCATTTTCATCCATAGCATAGCATATCATCATGATCATCATCATAACATAGAAATCAAATGCATCCATCATAGGCATCCATCATGAAATCATATACACATAGATCATAATCGTCGCCGCATATCATATAACCTCAAAATCGTAATGTCAGAGTGTACAAGGATATCCAAAGGTATAAAGAGATACATCAATATAAAAAATGGGAATGTATCGTAAAGTCTGAAAACAAGAGGAACATCATCAATTTCTCATATACATTAGTGTATACATCATGTCCAAAGTACATCAAAAAATCATAAACTAGAGCTATGTTGTGCTCCCCCCAGATGGTGTTGGCCTCATAGGACTAGTACCTCCCCCTACACCTGATGGAACCACACCAGGATCTCTCTGATTACCAAGAAGTGGCTGCATAACACCCTTGCTAATGGTACAAGACTGAGACCTCCCTGACCGGGACTGTGCAAAGCTCTCCTGTCACTTTGGAGGAACTTTATCATGATATATGACCCTATAAAACTCTACCTCCTGAGCAGTACATTGAATATCCCTAAAATAATCTATAGATCTGACAGCTACTATGGCCTACTGTAATCTCTTAGTAAGGCCCTCATCTTGGTCCACCCACCATCTCAGGGCATCCATCTCAGTAGTCAATGTGTTAGTCTTCCCCTACATTTTCCCATGTGTCTATCCTTGGGCTTGTACCTATGCAAGTTGGGCCTATACCTACTACCTAGCTACATCTCCCTCAGTTATCAACATCTAGATCTATCCCTATGCCTATGTAAGTAGAGCCTGAACCTACTATAGTTGACCCTATAGCATCTAAACTTGCACTTGTAAAGAAGCTATCTGTGTCTACTACTGCTGTGATGGTAGCCTAATCTCCACATGCTATTGAGAAGGGGAAACTAATGATCACCTCTTGTGAGGAACTCGCATCTCTCCAACATTTAGCCCTAGTCCTCCACCACCCTCATCTCCTCCCCCATCACTCTCATCACCATCACCACCATCATTTCTATCCTCCTCCTCCTCCTCCGCCTCCTCCTCCGCCTCCTCTCTCTGCCATCTCCACCCATGACCTACTACTCCCTCCTCCTCTAACAATGGTGTTGGCACATTTGGAACGGTGATATATGGGAATGGATATATGAACATGTATTGCACACACTCCTTTGATATTAGAGCATCGATAATATCTGGATGAACATTCCAAGGTATGGCCTGTAATCCCTAGAAATGTTAAACTGTTGTATCATAGGGCAAAACCAATCCCCACTTTGTAGCATCCTGCCATCACCATGCATAATGGGCCACTCCCTGAGGCATTCCATGCACTCTGCCATACTGTCTGAGTACCCATAGTAGCAAAAGCCTCTCGATAATAAAATGGGTTCGGCCAATCAGATAAATCGACTAACACAAAAATGGCATCTCCATGTCATCCTCAGGACACTTCTCACAATCCAAATAGGGCATCCATACTACAGACTCAAGATCATCCAAGGTCCTCCTCTAGTACTCAATTTTTCCCAGCATAGGCTAAGCAAGTCGACTTACATAGATGTGTACATATGGCCTCATGGCTGACCACTATTTGTTTCCCATTGGTAGTGCAACTACTATGTGCTCCCATGCCTAGACCTAAAGCAATGTGACTCCCATTGATAAACTGCCCCCCCTAAAATAAACAACCTGATGCAAATCATGGTACGAGTGTGCAAGAATACAACAACCCCATGCATATCAAGTTCTAGAAGCAATCATCCTCTCCAAGATCCGCCCCCATCCAACTAATAGTCCCTTTGACCTGCGATCGGGACAAAGGAACCCTCTAATGAATCCAGCTAACCCAAAAGGCAATGTGACATGCATCAACCATGTCCCTCTAGGGAATCTCATAACTACATAAGGTATCATCCTCAAACACCCTGCGTAGTGCATCAATCCCACCCTACTCCAAGAATCATATAGTACAAGCTCTCCAACCACGGGTATCCGCAAAATCTGGTATACGTCCTCCAGAGTCACTGTGATCTCACCAATGGGAAAATGGAAGGTGTTATACTCACTATGCCACCTCTCCACTAAAGCTTTTAGTAAACCCCTATTAACCCTAATCTGGGGCATATCTATGAGAGAGGACAATCCACACCATGCAATAATGACTGTCTCAGGTGGCATCAGGTATCGAATCAACTCCCATGTCCTTGAGAAGCACTCTCTAATCTGTAATCTCATCAACAACTCCTATCATCACAAAATATCACAAATTATCCAATCAAATCAATCACTCAATTAGCTAATCAATCATTTGACATTAATCTATCAATCAATCAATCAACCTATCAATCTAATCAGCTCTGGTGAGACTTTGATCAAATTTCATGAGCATCAATCTATCATTCAAACTCACCTATCATGAGGTTTATCAATCAATCAATGCACCTTTCCTATCATGAGGTTCATTAATCATTTTAACTTCTCCTATCATGAGGTTTATCAATCAATCAATGCACCTTGCCTATCATGAGGTCATTTAATCAATCAACCTATAATTGATCATCACCTATCATAAGGTCAATTATCATTATCCTATCACTGCATCTCACCTATCATGAGATCAATGGACATCTAATCTATCAACATCATCAATCACCATTAAATCATAGGTTGACATGATCAAACATCATTGAAATCAAGGAGTCTAATCAAGAAAATCATCAATTTGGTCCAAAACTTCAAAAATGCACTAGAATATTCTTTCTATGTGCTAGAAAATCCTGTGTCAAAAAAATTCATCAATGCACTAGAACAAAGGTTCTATGCACCAAACTATTAGATGTTCCATTCATTTCATCTATGCGCCAGAATAGGGTCCTGATGCACCGATTCACCCTATGCACTTGTTCATTGCCTCAATGCGTTACCTCATTCCACCTAAGTGCTAAAGGACTCTATGTGCCACAACAGTTATCGAATGTGATACTTTGGAAAAATTACGCGCTAAAATTTTAATCCTATGTGCTAAGTTTATGGATGCACTAGAACAGTCGATTTATGTGCTATTTTGGTCTTCCTATGTGCTAAACTAATAAAAACCGATTTAAAACATGGAAAAAGCGGGAAAAATAAATTGCACAAAGTATGAGGAAGTTTTCAGGGGTACATACCAAAGGTTCGTAAGTTGTCAGGCAATTGTGCTATCGTATACGCTTGAAACAATGAGTGTGGTAGGGGATCACCATTTTGCTCCAAATTTGCAAAAATCACTCTCACTCTCAATTTTTCAAATTACCAATGCACAAATGAACTTCTAAACAAACTTTTTGACCTTTTAAGGTAAATTAAGTGGCATTTTATGGGGTTATTTTATTTTATTTTCAAAGGGGCGTTAATTCATCAATTTCATCACTAGGTGACTTTAACATCATTTTTCAGGAGATAAATCATTTCTGAATTGCAAAATTTTGAGATCATTATCAAATCATCAAAAAATCATCAAAATTTTCAAAAATTCTAAAAATCATTGATTTATCTCCCGAGGGGGCATATATCTATCATCGCCTAAAAATCGACATTTGGGGCATCAATTTTTTTTTCTTAGCATCAGCAGCAAAATTTTCTTTGAAGCAACATCTAAACACATTACTTCAAAGAGGGGAAAAATGTATACACCTATAATCGGTCAAGACATTGAACTAATTAAATACTAGTTATTTAATTAATATTTCACCTACATATAAATATATTCACAATTTATGTATATAGTTCATATTTTATATTCTCCAAATCTAAAATCACATTCCTCTAATTTAATTAAATAAACAAATTTCTAAAGTTTTATTTATTTAATTAATTCTCACTAATCCCAAATTTGGAATTCAAGGACATGCCTACAACTTTTCATGTCACCTCACCAAGGTCACATGAAATTAAATAATTATAATTTTTAATTAGAATTATCTTCAACAAATTTTCAAACACATGGCTTATTTCTCACACACTTCTTCAATAAAATTTCAAACACATGGTATTTTTCTCACACAGTTGATTCCTCCATCTATTTGGAATGTTGTCTTTTCTCAAGGGATTCCTTCATCCATTAGGCATTTTTTCTTTGGTCAAGGGAACATTTTTCTTGATTCTCTCCATCTCCATCGTTCATCCCTCTTGTTTGAATATGGACCGCCAATCACTGCCACATAACAAGATGCTTGGAAAAGCCTATAAATACAACCCTTTTCCATAGTATTTTGCATCCTACATTTGAGTAGAGTTATTATGCAGGAATAGCTTTAGAGAATTGGAGCATTTGGAGTTTATAGTTAGCATTGTTTATCATTTTAACAAGTTTGCATTGTAGCATCATGTTGACTTAGAATCATGTTTTTCTTTACATTTGCATTTTAAACCATGTCTTGCTTTATAGTTGTATTTTCATCCATCATATCAATGATTATTTGAGCACATGCAGAATCATCTTGGTTTCTTATCACAACATTTTCATTACATAAGTTAGCAATAGTATCCATTTATCAAAATCTCCATTATCATAGCATCATAGCTTTCATCACATATTTTCATGTAGGAACTTATATTTCTTGCATTTAGAACATCTTATTTCTCAAGCTATCATTTTAACAACCATAGTGCAAATACAAAATCTGAGAGTCAATATGGTTTAATAAATCCTTGAGAATAGAGAACAATGGAACACTTTTAAAGATTTGTTTGTTGCAATTTAGAGTAGTTTATTTGATTCAACTCTTTACTATAATATGTCTGATTGGTGTTTTTGTTGATTTACTAACAATTCTCACATTTCACACACACAATATTCAACAATAACTAGTAATCATTTCCATTTTATTCAAAGGAAATTAAATACTATCTCATAGAACTATCATTTGGACCAAATCTTCATTAATCATAGATGTTAGTTAATTTGTTATCTTACAAAATTAGGTTAACATTATTAAAATTAAGAAGTTCATGGAACTTCTTTAATAATTTGAATTCATTTAATGAATATCCCCATCCTTTGATTGTTAATTAGACCAAATAGTTTATTATAATTTAATCTATCCAATTGATACCCCTTTTGAAAATTCTATCAATTTATTTATTTTCAAAGGACAATCTAATTTCAAAATAAAAATATATATTTTACTTATGACTTAACTAAATTAAAGGAATATTAACTCTTGTATATATATATATATATTCAAAATTTAACTTAAAATAATTAAATGTTATAAAGAACTTTAATATAAAAACCCATATGTACATATGTATTTAGATATATTTTATTTTATTTTATTTTAACAATAATAAAATAATTATTTATTTATTTGTAAATTTTATTTTATAAAAAAAATAATTTATATTTGTAATGACATTAAAAAAAATAAATTAAAAAAAAATTCTTTGTAAATAAACATAGATGAGAATAAATTTATTTTTTTTAAATATATTGATTTAGAGATGAAAAGAAAAAATAAAATTAATTTCATTCTAGATTTAGTTTGGAAAAACAATGAATGGTAAGGACAATAATAATAGATTGATTATAAATTTATTTTAAAATTTGATTTTCACAAAACTAGGAAAGAGAGTAATAGATTGATTGTAACTAATTTCTAGATTTAATTAGTTTCCTAAAAGAAAATCAAAAGAAAGGGAACCTGGATGTTGATGGATTTGCAACAAATCTTCTTCCAAATCTTCTCCTTGTGCCTTCTTCAACTTGATTCTCTTTCCTTCAATCCTATTTAAAATCCTTCTTCAAAGTGATAGCATAAAAATAACATTCATGTGTTGTTGATGAGAGAAGAAATGGCCTCAATTTACAGACTTGAGGGGAGGTAAATGGAGGGCCAAGATTGAAGATTGATTCAATGGCTAGGATTGTTTGAGAAGATGAGGTTTGGAATGATAACCTCACCTTGTGACAGGTGTCACAAGGAGAAGGCTTTGAAATTATACCCACATGACATGGGGAGAGGAGCCAAGGGTACTCACACACCTTGGGAGAGGTGGATATGACAAGTCCCCACACCTTTCCCAAGCATAAAACTAGCCACTTCTCTTTAACTAATTTTTTGGGGGTTCATAATTTTTCCAAAAGGTCATATTATGTTCTCAATAAGCTCCCACCCCATAGGTACTCACCCTAAGGGTTCATTTTTACCCTAAAGTCAATAAAACAAACCCAAATAACCCTATGCAAGAGAATTATAATTTTAAAAATACAATTTTTGATTTGTGAGTTCACCTTGGGTAGAGGAGATATTGACATGTAAGAGAGAGGGTGGTTTGATAATTACATGTCTATGAAATGTAAAGGTGGGGTGGTTGACCATGTGTGCTCACATATGTGTGAGCACACATGGGGAAGCCAAATGGCTCAAAGAGGAAAGGTCACATGCATGGTGTGAACTCCCACACAAGGGTGAGTGGGGATGCATTGTAAGGTGATAGTGACTTTTTCATGAAAGTCACATGTGAGGGATATTAGAATGAATTTTAAATTTGAAAAAATGATAATGAAGATTAATTAATCAATTAATCTAGGATTAATTGATTAATGGATTATGAACGATAGTGACATCTCCCTAATCCTAATTAATTAGATTGAATGATGTATTATATTAATTAATGTGACCTTAGAAAGTGGCTAATTTTATTAATTAAGTATAATGATAGATTGTGCTAATTAATAATGCTTAGGATAAGATGGGGACACTTGTCACATAATGACTTAATTTTTATTAAAAATTATTTTATTCCTTATTTTTCCATTTCTCCAACACCATGTGTTGAAATTATTAATGAAACACTTATTTATTAATATTGTTAAATTTTATTTGTTCCCTTTTAGGAGTGTGTATTTAATAAATTTTTTTTGTTCTTTATTTAGTCTCTACCTTCTTCACACATAAATTAATTGTATAAAACCACTTACATAATATTACCACAAAATTATAATATGTCTAAATTTTTAACAAAAAGAGGGTCATGACATCCTCCCCCCCTTAATTTGTGCATCGTCCTAATGCACACACTAACAAGACAAGAAGTTTCATGTTAAAAGTTTCAAAGAAAGAAAGGAATAACTATTGCATTTCATCTGTATTTTCCCATGTAGTATTCCCCTCATCATATTTATCCCATTGTACTTTGCATTGATTAATTTCTCTATTTCTCAATTGGTATTGGTGACTCTCCAAGATTTTGTATGGCTATATCATTATTCCCCCTATTTCTTGGCCCTGTAAGAAATTCCAATCCAAAATATTTTTTTCATGTATGTACTTTTTAAGAAGAGAGACGTGGAATACATCATGGATTCAACTCATTTGGGTTGGTAAGGCCAATCGGTAAGCAACTGGAGTTATCTTTTCCAAGAATTCAAAAGGCCCAACATAGCGAGGTGCTAGTTTTTTTGTCTTCCCAAATCTTATGGAACTTTTGTGAGGTTTAACCCTTAAGAAAACTCTTTCCCCCACTTCAAAATCCCTTAGAGATTTATTTTTATTTGCAAAACTCTTTTGTCTATCAGAGGCCTCCTTTAACCTTTTCCTTATTTCCTTAGTTTTTCTTTCCATTTCCTTTAACATGTCTAGACCAATTATTATTATGTCTTCAGACTATCCCAACTCAAAGGTGTACAACAAGGTCTACCATAAAATGCTTCAAAAGGAGCCATTCCCAAAGAATTTTTGAAGGTATTGTTGTAAGAAAACTCTACAAGTGGTGGGTACTCTTCCCATTTCCTATGTTGGTCCATAAAATACATCCTAAGTAAGTCCTCTACGATTTGATTTGTCCTTTTTTTTCCCATCAGTTTTAGGATGATATGTTGAACTAAAGTTTGATTGAGTTACCAAAGTTGACTGTAGACTTGTCCAAAACCTTGAAGTGAATCTTGCATCTCTATCTGATATGATCTTCTCTGGTATTCCATGTAACCTAAATACTTCATTCACAAAGCGTCTTGCTAAGGTAGGAGCATCATTAGTTAAATTCACTGGTATGAGGTGGGCCACCTTGGTGAGTTTGTCAATTACCACCATTATTGCATCATGTCTATAAGGTTTCATTGGTAGCCCTTGTATAAAATCCATGCTAATAACTTGCCATTTATGGTGGGGTATATCATGTGGGTACAATAGACCTTCTAGATAGTTATGTTCTACTTTTACCCTTTGACATTCGAAACATTTAGCCACGAAATGAACAATGTCATTTTTCATTCCTTGCCAAAAATACAACTTCTTTAGATTTGAATAAAGTTTATTAACTCCAGGGTGTCTTGAATAAGGAGTGTTGTGAGCATCAACTAGAACTATATTCCTTAAATCACTTAGGTTTGGAACATAGATTCTTTTATTATACCATAGTAGCCCTTCTTGATCAAGAGTGTACCCTTCAACCTTAGGATTTGTTGGATCATTTTCCAAGATTATATTGACTTGTTCATACCATGGGTCATGTTTTTTCTCTTCCTTTACTTGCTCCTTGAATGAAGTCTTGAAAGTAGTCATGTTCAACAAGTGTCTCCTTCTACTTAAATAATTTTCTACCCTATTTTCCTTTCCCTTAATATATTCTATTTCAAAGTCATATTCACTTAGAAATTCTAGCCATCTCCTTTTCCTTGCATTCAAGTGAGGTTGAGTAAAAATATATTTAAGTCCTTGATTATCTATTTTTATCTCAAAGGGCTTCCCAAGAAAAAAGTGCCTCCATTTTTGTAAGGCATGAACAACAATTGCTAACTCTAAATCATGGGGGGCATAGTTTACTTCATGGTTTTTCAACTTTCTAGATTCATAAGCCACTACTCCATCTTGAATAAGAACTCCCCCTAATCCTTCAATAGATGTATCTGTTACCACTGTGAAATGTCCATTTGGATCTGGAACTCTTAAGATAGGTGTTGTAGTTAACTTTTCCTTTAAAATTTGAAATTCCTTATCGATTTGTTCTATCTACATAAACCTTTTATTCTTCCTTTGTAATGATGTGATAGGATTTGCAATCCTAGAGAATCCCTCTACAAACCTTCTATAGTACCCTGCTAAACCCATAAAACTTCTCACTTTTGACACATTTTTAGGAATTGGCCATTCCACTATTGCCTTAATCATTTTTGGATCAACTGCTATTCCTTCTTTAGATATAATGTGACCAAGATAATGGATTTTCCTTTCAAAGAAGACACATTTTGACAATTTCCCATATAATTTATGTTCCTTCGATCTTTGCAAGACTAGTTGTAGGTGAGCCAAAAGTTCTTCTTCATTTCCATAATTAATTAATATGCCATCCAAAAACACCAAGAAAAATTTGTCCAAGAAATCATGGAACACACTATTCATTAGGTTCATGAAAGTAGCTGGTGCATTAGTCATACCAAAAGGTAGAACTGTGAATTTGTAATGCCCATATCTTGTTTTAAAGGTTGTTTTTGGGATACCCTACTCCTTAATTCTTAATTGATGATAGCGTGATCATAAATCTATCTTGGAGAATATTGTTGCTCCCTTCATTTGGTCAAAAGGGTCTTCAATTTAGGGTAATGAATACCTATTCTTTATTGTGACCTTTTTTAACATTTTATAATCAATACACAACCTTAGAGTTCCATCCTTCTTCTTAACAAACAAAACTGATGCTCCCGAAGGGGACACACTTGGCATAATTAAGCCCTCCCCCAAAAGTTCTTCCAATTGTATTTTAAGTTCATGTAATTCTATAGTGTTCATTCTGTAAGGTTCCCTTGACACTAGTTTAGCCCCAGGTAAGATGTCAATGGAGAAATCAAATTTCCTTTTTGGGGGTAATCCTAGTAATTCTTCTAGAAATACATCCTTATATTCTTGCAAAAGGGGAAGTTTTCAAAGGTTGGAGTATTTTATTCTTCATTCTCATCAAAACTTACTAAGTATATTTGAGCTCCTCTACTTCTTTCCTTCTTTAATTGCATTGCTGAGAGGGTTTCTGCATTTACAGGTTTAAATTTTCCTTATATTTTGACCGTTCTTCCCTCATCATTGTAATATTCAACCACTTTATTGTAACAATATACATTATCTTGGTGATGTGTTAGCCAACACACCCCAATAATTACATCATATATTCCTAGGGGAGCCACATTAAGATCTACCCTTGTTTCAAATTCAAGAAATTGCACCCTTGCCTTTGATAAATATTTGGTTATTTCCCTAGTTGCCTTATCTTCATACTGAACTATCCATAATGATTCCATATGGTTAACTCTTAGTGTCAACTTCTTTACTAATTCTTTAAAAATGAAACATTCAGATGACCTAGTGTCGACAAGAATTGAAATTGGTTGGTTGAAGAGGGTACTTGTGGTTTCTATGGGAACATTCTATAATCTTGTCCTTTGATTTCTAACTTCTACATGAATCCTTTGTTGTGGTCCTTGTTGGGGTTGGTTATTTCTAATTTTACCTTTCATCCTTGGGAAATATCTAGCATAATTATTTCCTCCACACATAAGACACCCACCCGGTGGTCCTCGCTTAACTTGATTCCTAGGAGGATTGTTCCTTGCTTCATTGTTCTTTGGTGGATAAGCTTCCATGTTAAAATTTGGTTGATTATTCCTGTTATAGTTTTCCTTGTTATTATTGTATCCATTCCTTTGATTTTGATTTGATGGTGGTATCCTTTCTAATGCATTATTCCTTTGGTTTTTGTTAACATTTAGGTTTCCCTTGAACTCATGTTTCCTCTTATTGTTAAGGTTTTTTCTTGTTGCTTCTAGGGCTTGCAACTTCCTTTATTTTTTAAGAGACTTTTCTAATACCTCATTCATGTTCTCAAGTCCATGCATATCAACCTCTACCCCTATGTTGGAATTTAGTCCCAATATGAATTTTCTTCCTTGGCTCTTTTCATCCTTCTAATACATTGGCACATATTTCAATAATTTGGAAAACCTATCCCAATATTTTTGAACTATTAGGGTCCCTTGTCGAAGGTTGTGGAATTTTTCCATTTTCTCATCAACGAATAACTATGGTAACCACCTTTTACAGAAAATATGAACAAATTCTTCCCATGTGATTGTGTCCTTGTTGTATCCATTTTTTTCATTAGAATTGGTCAACCAACTAACTACCTCCCTAATGAGTTGATAAGATCCCCATAAAGCCTTATTGGTTTCACTAAAATATCTTAACTCAAAGTATTTATCCATTTCATTCAACCAATTTTCTGCCCTTTCACCTATCTATTTCCCATCAAACTTTTGTGGAGTGATTTTCTTTAGATCCTTTGATAATTCCATTATGTCATTCCCCTTTCTTACTTCAACTTCATTTCCTTGATTGCTCCCAAGATTCTCCCTTTCTTGTTCACCCATGTTTTCAATATTGTTTTTCCTTGTCCTAAGTTCTTCTATGGATTGTTCCAAGTTGTTGATCTTATCCCTTTGTTTAGTTAGAAAATTTATTATGGCCTCCACCCTTGTTTCATTATTTCTTTGCTCCCGCTCTTGGGAAATGCTAGCTTAGGTTACCCTTCTTCTTGCCATCTAGAATTTCCTGGAAAATTCAAATTCCTAAAATCAAAATTGGATTCAAAAATTTATTGTAGATTTTCTATCTCAATACTCTCCAACTTACACAAAATATTTTTACGTTAATCAAGTTGTAGTGAGCTCAAGGCCTAGTCTTTGAACCTTTTTTCTGATACCACATGTAAGAGACCCACACTTCCTTAATCCAAATATTCACTATTTTTTTTTTAACAAAGTAAATCTCTTAATGTCTTGCTTAATTAGCTGTATACTTAGGAACTTCTATCCATATGGGATAGGAATCTAACCATACAGGTTAGGTTAATGTACATACGGGACCAAGACTCATCTATCCATCCGGGATAGGCATCTAACCATTTGGGTTATTTAATGTCCATACAGGTCCAAGATTTATCTATCCAAATAAGGTAGACATCTAACCACATGGGTTAGAAAATGCTCTAGCTAGAGACTTAGACTCATCAGGACCATCTGGGTCCTAAGTCACTCTCTAAAGACAACACTCCCTACTAGGAGAGCACCGAGGTTGACGTCCTTAGGAGTATGTGAGATAATAATAAAAGCTTGACTCCCACCTCAGAATTTGGCCTAAAGCCTTAGGGAATGAAGTGAATCCATTCAGGATTCCTTCTAAGTATAAAAGTAATTTCCAACTTCAATTTTAATATTTATTTATCTTTCTTTAACTCAAGGTATCTTAGCAAGAACAACAAGGAAAACACCCTTAACCAATCCTAAATCCCCATCCTGAGCACCTGCGTACTAGGGACAACCCCATCCCTAGACTGCCTACATACACTGTTTCAGCACGAGATCAAGGCATATAATACATAGTTCTATTTTTCAATCTATTGTTTGATGTAAATTGTTTTGTGGGTATGCAACCTTTCTAGGGCCGTTGCCCTAGATAGTTTATCTTCAGTTACTACCCACGTAAGGGAGCATATAAAGCATAAATATTCATGGTGATCTTTTGCTTGTTTCCTAGTTCATCTATGTCCTAAATTCCTATAAGTCATGTCACCCTTTCCCGTTAAATAACAAATCATCAAAGATGAAAGAATTAAAAATTTATTTCACATTCCCAAACCCTATTGGGGTTTTCTAATATTTCCACTAGCGGATGTAAGTCCATTGTAGTATTATCTTTTTAGATTATCTATCCAAGAGGGATTTCCCACCCCTTGGATTTTAACTCCAAAAATGTTCGTTATTAATCCTCGGTGATTTATAGGGATGATGCCACAGACGCCATTGTTGTAGATTTATTAGGCTATAAGTGTAGTAACTCAAACGCAATGGCATTACCCGTAAACATGATTCAGAGGCACCGTTAATACCAAATATTGCTGGTTTTTTTGTTTTCCTCCTTTTATTTATGTTTTCTATCTAAGATGGAAATTAAATGCAATATCAACAATAAGAAAAGTAGGTTGTGCATATAAACTAAATGGTAATATAAAAAACTTTATACCTTCATGCTAAGGAAGTAAAATTAAATGAACTTACTAAAAAGAAAAAACTATTTATTCAAAGTACATTTGCTAGAAAGAAGTATTGCATCTACTTACATCCTATGAAAGTGAAACTTTTTGTAACAATGAATTGAATCATGAAAATAGTCAAATCCACTTGTGAGATAAAAACATTCATACATAATTTTAAATTCATCAAGATGGGTGATCTAATTCAGAGATGGTATGAATCTAATTGTATTGAAATGTTAGTATTTCCTAGAAAATAAACTTGAATCTATTTGTATAATCTATGTCATACAGTAATCTAATTAAATTAGTTTTGATTTAAATTGCATAACACTAATATTTTCAAGATAAATATTCATCTAAGAAAGCATAAATAATTCCAGCTCAAGGAGAATTCATGGCATAATCTATTATTTCAAGACAAAAGGTTTATTAATTTTGATTGAATTGCATGAATAAATAATCCAACTAAAGAAGACTTGATTTTAATTGCAAAATTTATTTCACTAATGTCTTAAGATAGATAAACCAATACAATGTCTTAATCCAATAAGATCCTTGATTTTAATTGTATAAGTTATACTACTAATGCCTCAAGATTGATGATCTATCTAAAGTAGGTTTGCATTAATTTGCATAAGTTTATTCTTGATAATATTTTAATAATTACTTAATTATTTATACACTATTCCCTTGTTGTAATTAAATGAATCAACCTTGTTTTAAAACGAATTGAATTTACTTTCATATTAAGGGAGAAAATTAATTTAAAGAATAGCCATGATGTTGAAGGATTAAGTTTATTGCAAATTTATTAAATGATAACTATGATGTTGTGTTACAAACCTTGAATTCCAAGGAAATAAATTTATTGCATGGAGAGAAAGTTTATTTGAAGAATAACAATATTTAAGTTTGTAGCATAACAAGAAAGTAATTTTATTAAAGGGATATTATTAACGCCTTAAGTTAGATGGTATTTTGTTTGCATGAATTTGATTTTACTACTTACCATTCCGTAAAACAAATAACTTCTCATTTAATGAAACATAAATTTAAGCTTAAAATTTAATGTCTAATAGTCATAATTGTTATCATAGAATTGTAATTATTGTAATATAGTTATAGTGTTGTCATAACATATAATTTTTTCATTCCTCTATTTTAAAATCTTCTATAACTAGGTCCATACTCATAGTTTATCATCATTTTATGAAGAAGAGAGGTATATTCTAAATTCATTAATTATATTCAACAATAACTAGTAATCATTTCCATTTTATTCAAAGGAAATTAAATACTATCTCATAGAACCATAGTTTGGACCAAATCTTCATCAATCATAGATGTTAGTTAATTTGTTGTCTTACTAAACTAGGTTAACATTATTAAACTGAAGAAGTTCATGGAATTTCTTTAATAATTTTAATTCATTTAATGAATAAGCCCATCCTTGTATTGTTAATTAGACAAAATAATTTATTATTTAATCTATCCAATTGATACCCCTTTTGAAAATTCTATCAATTTATTTATTTTCAAATGACAATCTAATTTCAAAATAAAAAAATATTTTATTTATGACATTTAAATTAAAAGAATATTAATTCTTGTGTGTGTGTGTATAATAATAATAATAATAATAATAATAATAATAATAGTAATAATAATAATAATATATATTCAAAATTTAACTTAAAAGAATTAAATGTTACAAAGAACTTTAATATAAAAACCCATATGTATTTAGATATATTTTATTTTATTTCATTTTAACAATAATAAAATAA
>VDFB02000003.1:622883187-622945400 GCA_007258455.2 Sequoia sempervirens | reverse complement strand
GCACTATCCATTTGATTGGCTTACATCACTCCTCCTTTAGAGCCATCTTTGCTAGGTGATGAAAGGTTAATGATGACCTTTGGCCATGATTTTCCTTCTCTACTAGTTATAAATGACTACATGCATGCTCTTATTTGGCCTTTTTGATCCTTTCATTGATTTATTAGTGTCTATAATCCATTGTTGCAACTACGCTAGTCTTTCCATAACAGTAAAGAGGCTAACAATCCTTGCAAACCAAAATACCACAAAAGGGAGAGCCTAAAAGAGTATGAGATGGTGGCACCACACACCCTATCACAATCCATCCTTCTTTCTCCTGCCATCCTAACTACCACCTCTACTACTCTATCCATTATGAAGTTGGGATTACACTTCCTAGGCCCTTGATTAAATTCCCACTCTAGTGGGGTTGCAGATTCCTTCTCTTGAATTCATCCTTCCTTGGTACTAGTCACCATTCATCCCTTTAATCCCCACATTTCTTGGGCTTCATCACTTGATATTTGTCTAGCTTTAAAAAATTCTTTGAATAATGTAGTAAACATACTTAACAAATGACATCTTGGTCCCATCATTCACGAAACAATACCATTCTCACTTTTGATCTTGAAGAAGCTAATTGTATGCCTCGCTAATAATCCCATCATTGAAAGGATATCGTTGTGAGGATTGCAACTTCTGCCTAGTGAAACTCCACCTAACTAATGCTTTTTGTTTTTTTGAAATTCACGTAACTAAGGTTCAAACTGGTAGCATAGGCCATTCACAAGAGAGGCATTGTGGGAGGCCACTTGTAGACTATCATTGCTAATGGCTAAGGAGACAGCAGCATCAAGAGGTGTGGCACTTGCATGGGAGAAGTCCATGGAGGGGTTGTGGGTAGAGGAAAGTAGAACTCTGTGGTGAGGATGCCACCAGGATAAGGGCATGGAGTGGATAGAAGCATGCACTACAGCATCCACATGTGTGATTTCTTCTAGTGCTCAAAAGGATGTTGCCTGCAAATTATGAACCTTTGTAATGAAATTCCTACACTATCACTCCTGCTCACAATGAACTTAAATTCCTATCATGCTAAATTTGAATCCACCATTTTTATTTCTTCTTATCAAACTCCAGTGCGAAAAATTGAAACGACCTTCACTTCTACTCAATCATCTTAGGAGGCACATTAAGTTGGTATTAGGCTTTGTAGATACTTTCTTGCTGCCCTAAGCTTTCTCTCCCCAATGGTTTGCAGTATGGTAGCATCTTTCTACATAATTTGTGACCTCCTCTCCAAGTCACACATATGATGATAACTGATTTAGCATTTTGGGACTATGAATCTTAACCCATGATGCCTACACGATCACCTCAATGGTCTTCACATTCCTCATTATGCGTTTGATTAGAAAATGAAATTGGCTACATATCAACGAGCCTTTGAGCTTGAGCTGATGAATTTTTCTCAAATGATCATTCCTTTAGAGGAGTTTGGAATATGAAGAGGAGGGTTCTGCAAAAGGTGAGCTTATTGCTTTATTGTCATTTTTCTTCCTTTAGAATCTGTGAGGAGTACATGACTTGTCAAATCAATTCCACCCTCAAATACCCTATAATTTCTTTAATTATTCATGTATTATAGGCACTGTGAATTGAACCAACACCCTCTTGTTGGTTGGTGGAGATACCAACCATCAATGCCTCTTGCAAAGGTGAGGACGTGAGTCACCGGGAGGAGGGCACCATGAGGAAATGACATTTTGATAGCTATCGCCTATGTGGCAGCACCCACAAGCAAAAGATTCGTGGGTCACCAACTTTAAATCCAATGTTATCCTGAGCACACTTCATCATGCATTTTCAGACACCGCCCTCAAGATCACATACAATGCATGATATTAGTATCACCACTTTTGTTAGCTACAGTCCTCCATGCATGCAATGTTCCTTCCAAACTCTGGGTGCTTTGTCTCCATGGCAACGATCTTTACTTGTAATTTTGTCCTTTGCTACCCAATCGTCCCTGCAACTCTTAAATATTTCCATTGAATAATTGAGTTTTATTTTCATTTCAATGACATTCTAGTGGCTCAAGGACCCCGTGGACCTGCCACAGTCATTCTCCTTTGTGAAACTTTGAAAATTCTGATATGCAGAGGTGTATAAGCACGTCCTAACTCATGGATCCTCAATGCATTGATATAGGCCAAGCCTCCAAAACATGGAATCATTTTAAATTGGTATCTAATGAATGCATGATCATACAATCTAAAATCATGTCATAGCTATAGGGTTTGTGTTCGTGGGTAGTGGAGGTGGCATCACCATTTGTGGGGTAGAGACTATGAAGATGTTGCCAATGGAATGATGTCAATCAGATGGAAGCCCACAATGGAAGGAGCAATGTGGAGATCTGCAACAAGAAGGATGTTCTAGCGGGTTTCAATATAATGGAACCTACAAGTGGTAACTCCATTATTGATGCATGATATCCACGTTACGTTAGTTTCAACTCACTCTAAATTCTACATGGCTCATTTACATTTCATCAAGAAGTTGCCTCAAACACCACTGAAGGAGGTTGTCTCATAGGTGCAAGAAAGACTACATGGGAGGATGCTTAAAGCAATCCATTAAGAGAATGGTGAAAGATGGGTGGAAGCCCACATAGCAAATCCCACTTGGGAGATAGTGGTTGGCACTAATTTTGAATGTCATCATTTGTAGAGTGAAAGCTCCAGTGTGTGGTGTTGTCCTTCAATAATAATCATTGGCTTAGAATTCCCCACTTATTATTACTACATGGTCACCTTGATATTAAGCTTGAATGTAGCAGTGATGCGAAAATGAGAGGCAAGTTCATCGATGACGAAGAGGTCATTAGGTATAGCGAGGTGGCCCACAGACCCCATGACAAAGAAATCCTATAAGGCTTAATGTGGAGAATTGACTTGTAGATGTCATTAAAAATGTTTTTTAGGAATGGCCAAGCAAGCGACGACCATGGGACCATGGAGGTCTGTAATGAACAAGTGAAATTGGGTGAATTGCGCAAGTATGCCACGTATGAATTCCATTTTGAAAGGGTGAGATGATGGATTGTAGCCACCATGGGGAAGCCCACAAAAATTATGATAGCGTTGGTGGGTTGTGGGTCCACAAGCAGGGAAGTATTGAAGCTTTTGTCATTGCAAAACAATGTTGTGGTGATGGCCTCTTGCAACTGATGACCCGCAAGGGTGGACTTGCCGGTGAGCTATGACTGAAGAATCTACCTACAAAATTCAGGTTTCATTCTAAGGAAAAGGCATATGTGGGGTCCATGCAGTGGGGTGACATGAGATCTTAGCCACTAGATAATGGCATTCAAGTAAAGGAAAACTACACACGAAGACCCACAAAAATTTTGGGCTTAGGCAATTTGAAGTGTGTCAGGCCTAGTTGGTAATGACGACAATGTGACAAAAAGATCAACAACGGAGCCTGCCATGTGGGAAGAAGTCAAGGGACTCATGGTTAGACGCCAAGGCTTGGCTACAAGTGAATAGTGGAATGCAATTGAAAATGGCAAGAGGAGACCCGCAAACACGAGTTCGCAAGGCTCAATGGATGCCAGGGCGGGGAGCAAGGGAAACCCATAGGACCCAACCTACAAGGGAAAATGACTTAGTGAAACTTGGGTAGGTGAACTCAGCCAATGGAAAATTGATCATTTTATGGCTTGTGACTATCTTGGGCTTGGAAGTAGGGGTGTGCAAAGCGAGACAGGAGCAAAATAGCCTCTCAGGAGTGAAAAGAGGGGGTCCCTGCCTTCGGTAAGGCATGTGTGAAAAAAATGCACAACAATGGGGTGTTGTATGGTGTGTGGGTGGATTCTAATATTGTGAAGGTGAGGATGAGAGTGGTGGAGGTGTATATGCTCCTTGTGCATTGGTATTTATGTCATTTTGTTGTGCAGTGGCATAATTTTGGGGATTATAGTAAAATCTCTATTGTTGTTGTTGTTGTTGCGTAAGCACTTGCTATTTTTGGGTGTATTGTTGGGCTCATTTTTGGTGTGTGAGCAATTCTTGTTGTTGGGCTTCTTCTTCTTATTGTGCAATCAAGTCTTGTTGTTGAGCTTGTTTTTATTTTAAGGATTTCACATGAGTTTGTTGTTGTTGCAACACTTATTGATAGGATTGTTGTTGTTACAAAGCTTGTTTTTGGGCTTGTTATTGTAAATATTGAGCTTGAGCTTGTTTTTCTTGCAACTCTTGTTGATAGGATTGTTTTTGTTGAAAATATTGAGCTTGAGCTTGTTGTGCTAGTAACATAGAAGTTTTTTGATTTTTGGGTACATGAGATGGATTTTGAGTGAGCATGGTGGGAGTGATTTGTGGGTTGATTTGAGATGATTGTTGTGTAGTGATATTTTTGGGGTTGTTTTGTGCTATCATTCCTTGTAAAATTGTTGATTGGGGTGGAGGAATGTAGGTTTGGGGTCCCATTTTATTTTGCATGGCTTGGGGGACCAATGGTTACGATGATGGTACCATTTGGTGTTGTGATATCAATGGCACATTTTGACCTTGGGTCAATTGAATGGAAGGGTTCCCTTGATTGATTTGTTGAGGGTTCCCTTGTGTTTTATTTGGGGCCAAGGTGTTACCTTGGTTGATAAGATTTGTGAAAAATGAGCTTCCTTGATTTGGGTTCATGACAAATGTGTTTGATGTGGTTGGTGGGTTGGATTGAGTGGCTTATGGAGCCACTAGTCTTGATGTGTCAATGGGGTGGTTGGAACCACTTGTTAAGGGCTGACCTTGTGTAAGGGTGTTTACTTTCCCTTTTTGTTCTACTTGAGGTACTTGGATCACATTGCTTTGTGTGACATTAGGAGCACTTGTGGTACTTGTGGTGGTGGATGAAGATGTTTGAGCTCAAAATTTTGAGTCCATTGTGGTGTTATGGAATGTAAGTGGTACATGTGGATGTAGATGGTTTTCAGGAATGGTGGTGGAAGAATGTGGTTGGGCACTAAATATTGGTTTCAAATTTATGTTTTGTGGAAGAGTGGTGTATTTTGTACCAAAAAGTGTGTTATCTCCTAAAGTGGGAGTGTGACCAAGGTTAGTTTCAAGTCATGTTGCAAGACTAGTTGCCAATGGTTGACTTGGCGCATGTGATGGAATTGGTTGAATGATGGGTTGAGTCTCACCTTGTGTTAAGGGTTGTGAGATGGAAGCTTGAGGAATTGAAGCCACATTTCCTAAGGTTTGTTCCCTAAGTGTGCTTACATCAAATGTTGAAGGGATTTTAGCCCCTTCCTTTGCTAAAGCTAGCATGTATTGTGTAGGGTTCATTTTCATCAAAGGGTTGATGATGTGACTTGTCTTAGGATCTTGTTGGTATTCAAGCAACTCCTCTACAGTGAGCTCAAGGGGGTTTTTCGTGACATATTCTACCTCATACCCTACATCTAGTGGATTTTGTGGTTGTTGTGATGGGGTAGAGTGGATCCTAGGATTGAATTCTTGTAGCTTAGGATCACTTGTCATGGATGTGGGTTTGTTTTGTTCCATGTTTTTCTTGTGTTGTGACCTTGCTGTTACCATAAATTGTGGATCAACTATGGGAGAGGTATATTAAGATTTGTATTGTTGGAACTCTCTAGTTGACTCAAATTTTGATAAAAGCGACCCTTTAAGTTGTTCTAAACCAATGATGTGAGTGTAGGATGAAAAAGGGTGAATGATATGAAGGTTGAACTTTCTAAACTTTGGAAAACACTTTATATTTAAAAGGTTTGATGTTTTGATGTCTTGGATAAATGTGCTAATGAAATTGTGAATCTAAAGGTAGACTTGTGACCTTTAAGATAGACTAGTTCAAAAGGATGATCACTAAATCAACTAAGTGTATGTAAAAGGATTCATTTACAAACATATGGCTAAGTTAGGGGATTGGTTTGATGTTAGCCTAAGTCTAGAATGTAGATGTGTCCAATGTTTCAAAGTTGTTTGTGGAGTGGGATATCAAATGTGTTGGGATTGCTAAGATGTTTGACCCAAAATGTGTTAACCTAAAAGGGACCTTTGTTTCACAAGACCAAGGTAGTGAAAAAAATGCTTTACCCCTAAAGTGATAAACCTAAGAACTCAGTGTTTTGGATAATAGAACCTTTGACTCAATTTTTGGAAATACAATTTCCTTGTTTCATTTTGTTGCTTGGGATTCGATGTGTTTTTGAAAATAATCCCAATATGTGGTGTGTTCATTTGGTTTTTAAACTTTGATTTAGTGATATTTATTTATTACCAAATCAAGATGTCTTAAATAAGTTCAAACTAAAATGTCCATGACTTAAGAAAATTTCATTCCACAAAGTCCAATATGTGAAAATCAAGAGGATAAATCCATAGTCTCCTATGTTGACTTTGGAAAGTGTGAATGGAGATATATGTCCAAATATTTAGAAGCCTCTAAGGATAAAATCCTTAGGGACAAGCAACAATATAGGGTTTTTCAAATGTATTCACACTAAGTCCAAAGGGTTTAAAATTTGAAGAACATGTTAATGTTTGTTTAAATTATTTTGAAACCAAGTAATGTGTCAAAATGACTCAACAAGAACAAACAATAACATCTCTACCTCAAGTAGGTACGTACTTCTTAGTAGGCTTACCATCATCCCTTAAGAAATGATTAATCCATGAAGATGGAGTGGATTAATAGGCTATGTCAAGGAAATTTACCATCTTGACACACCAAGAAAAAGAGTCCCTTCCCTATTTGCTTTATTGCCTCAACCAAAAACTTAACATGTTAAGTAACTTCTAGGACTGGTGCGCCTCCTATGCACTACTTTAAAGTATGTTTTAGAAAACAAGGATAGTTTACTAAGACAAGGTGTTTAGTGAAATCATGAACATCATGAAGTGTACAACACCCGTGACACACTAAAATCTCTAGATTCCCCTAAGGGACCCATTCATTCATATGAGAGTTGGTATGAGAAGTGGTCATTCATGAATACAAGTTACTCATTGATGAAAATCAGGGGAGTTCTTTACTACCAACAACACAATTTCAAACAAAATAACAACTTTTCAAGTCACCAATCATCAAATTCTCTCTATCACAACACATACTCACCATTCCTTATAGTAGTACAATTTGACTCAATCGAGTATATATTTTAGAGAAGGTCCTCTCAGACCAAGACCATTACCATTTCAGGGACCCATTAGGGCACTCAACAACATATTCACAAACCACAATAGGTTCCTTTTGAACAACTTCTTCAAAACCTAATTTCTACACCAACTAGACCCCAAATTAGGTCTCTTTAGCAAAGAAACTTGCCACCAGACTTCTCCTAAAACTCTGAAACCATTTGGGAAGCATTCAACAAGTATTCCAACCTAATATTGCTCAATTTTTTTTCATAAATTCACTCTCCAAAGTGCTTAAACCTTAAACCCTCTTTTCAAGCCTATTTCTTAGGGTTTTATTGAAAACCTAACTTCTAACCCTTCCACCAATTCAATCAGGTCCTATTAGGCCTACACATACTCAATCTATCATCAAACAACATTTCCCCAACATATATCATACTTTACCATACCAAAACCCCACAATTTCACATGGAAATTCAATTTCCACTCCTAGGGCATCAAGCCCAATGCCTTATTTGACCTCCCCTTCACCCAAACAACATGATCACACCTAAAACAAATATATTAGACCCATTCCACAAGTTACAATAGCCACAGAGTGGAATGGGTCAAGTTTGCATTTTGGAGACTTTCAAAACCATTAAAACAGGGTATTTAGACCAGCCACAAATAATTAGATCAAACTTACACCAAATCTAATGTTAGATGCTCAAATAAAATTCAATAATTTGCTAACTCACAACTCATAATTAATTCAAAACATATTTAGATCATTATGCTATCGTACGGGCCATACAACTCTATAACAATATGGAAAACTCAAAAAATCTAAAAAAAGAGGGATATTCTTTATTTATTTTACTTACAATCTTCAAGATCAGACTTGCACTGATGTATTTCATCCTATTTATTGCTTTTCCCTAAAAAAAAAACTATCTCAACACCTAAAACTAACTTTTGAATGACCCAACTATTGGCATTCCAAAAAAATCTACTTTTTTGCAACTTTTTAGGAATTTTGCATTATTTTTGCTCCACATGACAACTTTTCAATGTTTTTTGCAATTTTATTAATCTAAACCACATAAACACCTAATGACCACTTAAACATGACCCAATTCAACAATAAATGGTCTCCTTGACCTTATTTGAACAAAAGGACTCCAAATCCTAAAGCCTACTCAACATCAACTTAGATTGACAAAATTTTCTCAAAGGTCCTCCTACACCATACACCCCAAATTTGAATTTTTCCAAGTTTCTTAGAAATATTGTTGTAACTTGTCCTCCTTTTATCATCTCTTTCCTCTTTCCTCATTTCACTCTTCCATCAGGTTCACTTTTCCTTTGGTTCACATCTTGCTTGTCCTTCTTGTCCTTGTCTTCTCTTGAAACATGTTCCACTTTGTCACACTATTTTGTGGGGTGTTCTTCAACTTTTCCATCATCAAACACTAAAGTTATGCTACCTTTCACCTCTGCACACAAACCTTTATCAATTTCCTTCTCTTCCATATTCATTTCATGCTTAAACCTTTTTTCACTACTCTTCCTGTCTACATCTTTTTCATTGTCAAAACTGCAAACTCCTTTACCAGCAAACTCAAGAATCTCTATCCTCTTAACCTCTATCCTATCAATCTCACTGACCTCTGTTACATCATCATTTGAATTATTCACTTGATTTACTATAATAGGGCACATGACTCTCCCAACTATGATTCCATCACTCATTTATTTCCTTTCCATAAGCATTTCACTCTTACACTGCACTATATCAGACTGAGACACATTTCCATCTACTTTCTTCTTCCACATGAAGGCATCCTTCTTCATAGCTGACTGCATATTGTCTTCATTTCTTCTATCTACTATCCCAACTTTGTCATTCCTTGAAATGGTTTTGAACCCTACACTCTTATCTTCCTCAATGCTTACAAACTCTTTTCTGTCTATCATTATAATCCCACCTTGTTCTTTTCCTTCTTCAATCAATGGAGTCAATGTGAATGTTCTCCCATATGTTTCAATTATATAAGCGTTTTGTCTCCCATCATAAATTGAAAACCTATAAAATTTCCAGGGCCTTCCAAGCAACACATGACAACAACTCATTGGAAATATATCACAAACAACCTTATCTTTGTATCTACCAATTTGTAATTCAATTGAAGATTGTTCACTTACCACAATGGACTGATTATCACTTACCCAAGACACTTTGTAAGGAATTTCTCTAGGTACTCTTTCCAACTTCAATTTTTCCACCATATCACTAGATACCACGTTATCAATGCATCTTGAATCTACAATCACCTTACATACCTTATTTTTGCATCTACAAGCTATCCTAAGCAATGCTCTTCTCTGAATCAGCTCTTTCTCCTTGGATGTCTTCAAGAGTTGTCTCTTTATCATCAAACTTTCTCCAACTTCAGGAGGACAACTATTGGAATTTGAACTTTTTGCCTCATCCTCTTGTACAATTTGAGCTCTTATCTCATTTTTTCTTTCTCATCCACTTGATGTTGGTCCAATTTTCTCAGGGCATTTGTAAGAAGGATGACCAAATTCATTGCAATTGTAACACCTACCATCAAAGATGTTTGAATTTCTTCCACCACCAAATCTGCCCCTTGTGCCTCTAAAGCCACCTCTAAAATCTACAACCTGATTTTCCTCTTTTTGCACATCCTCTTGGATGTCACTTGTTTTTATTGGAGTGGAGAAAGATCCTCTTCCTCTTGTAATGCTGCCTCTTCCTCTAATTGTTTTCTCTTGCCTTCTTTTTACTTTTTCTTCTGCCTTTAGTGCCATTTGATAATATTCTTCTACACTCCTTGGATTTGTCAAAGCCAATTCATCCTATATGTTCAATCTCAAACCACCCAAGTACCTAGCTATCTTTTCATCCTCTTTCTCATTATGGTCAAACCTCATACTTAATTTGTAAAACTCTTCTGTGTATGCTTTTACATCCATTTCCTTTTGCCTTAAACTTTGTAACTTCTTAAACATCTAAATAGAATAATCAGAAGGGAGAAATTTACCTTTCAACTTGGCTACCATCTTGTCCCATGTCACAATCTTGGATTTTCCTTGCTTCCTTCTTTCTGATTATAGATAATCCCACCACAAAAGTGCATGACCTTTTAGCTTTGTATTTACAATCTTGACTCTATGTTCTTTGGGAATGTCTTCACACTCAAAATAAATGTGTAAAAGATGCTATCCAATCCAATAACTCTTCTCCATTTATATTTCCACCAAACTTTTGAACATAAATCTTTACCTTATGTTGATCACTCTTGACTACCTTCAAAAAAATTTCCATTCTTTGATCTTCAGGATCAAGTTCTTCCTACATATCTTCAAACTCTTCATCATCTTCATCATCTGAATCACTTTCAACTTCTTCTTTTCTCTTGTTTGTTTCCAAGGCTTCCAACCTTTCCTTCAATTCTTTGATCTCTCTCACATATTGACCCTTCAAGTCACTCATCTCTTTTTCCACATTCTTTTTGGAGGCATCTTCACAACTTTTCCCTTTCACATTCCACTCTTCTTTTTACAAACTTCACTCTTCTTCCTCAGAGATCTGGTGCCTTCACTTTGATACCAATTGATGCCAATTAGGGGAGGTCCTCACTTCCAACACCAAAATTTCAAAAAATAACAACTTTTCAAGTGACCAATCATCAAATTCTCTCTATCACAACAAATACTCACCATTCCTTATAGTAGTGCAATTTGAATCAATCAGGTATATCTTTTAGAGAAGGTCCTCTTAGACTAGGACCATTACCATTTTAGGGACCCATCAGGGCACTCAACAACATATTCACAAACCAGAATAGGTTCCTTTTGGACAAATTCTTCAAAACCTAATTTCTATGCTAACTAGACCACAAATTAGGTCTCTTTAACAGAGAAACTTATCACCAAACTTCTCCTAAACCTCTAAAACCATTTGGGAAGCATTCAACAAGTATTCAAACCTAATATTCCTCAATTTTTTTCATAAATTCACTCTCCAAAGTGCCTAAACCCAAAACCCTCTTTTCAAGCCAATTCACTTCTAACCATCACACAACCCTTCCACCACTTCAATCAGGTCCTATTAGGCCTACACATACTCAATATATCATTAAACAACACTTCCCCAGCATAAATCATACTTTACCATACCAAAACCCCACAATTTTACATGGAAAATTCAATTTCCACTCCTAGGACATCATTCCCAATGCCTTATTTGACCTCCCCTGCACCCAAACAACATGATCACACCTAAAAATAATATATTAGACCCATTCCACAAGTTACAGTAGCAACAAAGAGTGGAATAGGTTAGGTTTTCATTTTAGAGACTTTCAAAACCCTTAAAACAAGGTATTTAGACCAGTCAAAAAGAATTAGAACAAACTTACACCAAATCTAATGTTAGATGCTCAAATAGAATGCAATAAGTGGCCAACTCACACCTTATAATTAATTCAAAATAGATTTAGATCATTATGCTATTGTATGGGCTGTACAACTCTGTAACAATATGGAAAACTTATTAAATCTAAAAAAAGGGGTATTCTTTATTTATTTTACTTCCAATCTTCAAGATTAGACTTACATCGATGCCTTTCATCCTATTTATGATTTTTCCATCAAAAAAAATTTGTCCCAATGCCTAAAACTGACTTTTTAATGACCTAACCGTTGGCATTCCACAAAATCTACTTTTTTGCAACTTTTTTGCAATTTTGCATTTTTTTTGCTCCACATGACAACTTTTTAATACTTTTTGCAATTTTAGCAATATAAACCACCGAAACACCTAATGACCACTTAAACATGACCCAATACAATAATAAATGGTCTCCTTGACCTTATTTTAACAAAAGGACTCCAAATCCTAAAGCCTACTCAACAGATCAACTTAGATTGACAAAATTTTCTCAAAGGTGCTCCTACACCACTCACCTTTTGGAACATTCACAATATTTATATAGCCCACCAATAAATGGGCTTGAGAGTCACCATGCATTTTCCATTGTGGGATGTATCATATGGTAGGTCCTCTCTAAAAAAGACAATAAAATACTACTTCCCTTTTTCCAAGATTGCACGAAGCACGAGGGAAGTGAATACATAGCAAGTTCTTGGGGGTGACCAAAAAAGTTTGTATACTTTGAGTGTTTCTCTTTAACCAAGATCGCATGAAGTGTAAGGGGATTGGATATGCACTACAATTTTACACAAGAAAATCACTCATGCAATACACTCATTATTTTTAATCCTCAAAGGCAATGATGACTTCATTTTAAGCATCAAACTGAAGTGTATGTTTGTATTTGTTCAATTTTAACCAATATCATAATGATAAGGATGTATGGGTTATATTTTAACCAAATTTGAAAGATTTATTGCATTGTAAATTTTAAACCCAATTGATAATGGAGATGGATGCAAACTAAGCTAGGTGGAAGCAATGCTCAAAGATGGTAGCCATTAATGGAAACTAAGCTAAAAATGGATGCATAAACTAATTACGATGATGCTAAAATGCTTAAAATGATCAATATGATTGCTCTAAATTTCACTATAATAACTTTTCTCTAAAAAGTGGATCCCTCTTTCATAGAAGTGAGGTCTATTTATAGGAAAATTTGTGAAACCAATGGTCAAGATTGATTAGCTTAATCAAGGGATGAAAATCAATGAGAGGATTAGGCATGAACTGAGGATTCTGATCCATGGTCAAGCTTGAAAGTTGACAAGGATCAAGCAATTTTATCAATGGTCCAAATCTTCTCTCAAAAAACACACTTCCTAAGAATTAGGAAGTGGTTAAAAGAAATTTCCATTTGAATGAGTGCACATAAAGAAATATTCCATAAGAATATTCCCTTTTGGAGGAATGTGCAAAGGAGGAATATTCCAAAGGAATATTACCTTGCAAGTGGGAGGGTTGGGATTAATTAGGAATTTGATAATTAAAACAAAGTTTTAATTGTGCAAATTAGAGGAATTTAGGATTTTTCATTAAATAATTAACTTATTTAATGAAAAGGAGGTTAAGTGAGATCTAATTAAATAAATTAGATTATTTAATTAAATGAGGGGACATAAGGGGGTTTAATTTAAATAACTTGCATTATCCAATTAAACAAGATGAAATGTTAGTGTGAAAGGGGGTAAATTACCCTAATGAAGTTAACCAGATTAATAGATGAGAATGATGCATTTAATTAAATAACTAGGCTTATTAAATTAAATAGTCAAAAAGAAGATGAATTTAGGATGAAACTATGTTAGTACTCAAATTCAAGTGTGTAATATTCTTATTCTATGAGCACACACTTTATCTTATTCTTAGAAATAAGAGCTTCTATGTGGAGTGGGTGATTTTGAGATGGATCAAGTGGAGGAAAATCACTTGGAGTGAAAGTGAGGTGATGTTCGGTGGAAAGGTGTGCAACAAGGTTCTAGAAATGTGAAGGGTGGATATCATTAGGGACTTGTGATTCTTGTAGGATACAATTTAAGATGTAGGAGTAGGTGTTGTGTAAAGAAGCTCAAGATTAGAAATTTGGGTTGGTGTTCTCTCAAGATGATCAAGAAGGTCATTTTTTTGTGATTTTTTGAAGTGAATGGAGTAGGACCTATAATTCTTACTTTTCCATGTTGAGTGGTAACATCACAATTGGGTGTTTTCACTTTTATGGTATGGATTTGTTTGTCAGAATGCTTAATATGACCAATATTGAAATCATAGTTATAATAGGTCTTGTGATAACTAATGGTGTTTATATGAGATTCTTGATCTTTGATGCACTATTGACTATTCTTAAGGAAAGGATTTTGGTATATACAAGTCAGACCACAATAGTCTATCCCACTTTATAGCCAAAGTAGGACATTGAAATCAACATTTTTCACCAAATTTTCACTTTATGAAACCTATAGCAACTAAACCATTAATAATTTGGATATGATGTGAAATAGTGATTTGTGTGTAGATTTTAAATATATATTTTTTAAAAAATAGAAATAAAATATGGTTTTTTACATAACTTTTAATAACTTATTTTTTATAGTAAACAACATTTTGAAAAGTCATGTTTATGTCGTAATGCATAAATTACTTTATTGAAATAATACAATTATAAATTTTAAAATATAGATTTGTAACATCAATGTCTAGTGCATGGATATTTTTCTCATAATTTTTTGTTGCATTTTTGTAAAAAATTGTTTTTTTAATTTGGACATAGTTAAATGTTGTAACACATAACTTGTTTTGTATGTATTGAAATTATTATTATTATTGAAATGAGGACATAAATACCTAGCGCACACATATTTTTTAGAATTTTTTCTCTCTATTTTTCTATTTTCTACATGAGTGAAATAAATACATTGATGTTTAGTGAAAAGCCTACATTCACAAGAAATAAATTATAAACTATAATTTAATAAAATTAAAAATATTCAAAATTATACTTTTGGAAAGCTTATAATAATTTATACATACTTACAAAACATAATTTCTAAATGACTTTATTTGATCCCTCAAAAGATAAAGAAAAAATGGTTTTGTTAGCATTTTGATAGGTACAAAGGAGACTCCATTATGGGTATGATTTAAGGCTAGAGGGGTTCTATCCAAGTGGGTTTGATCTAAGGGGTCTTATATAACCCTCTTCAATTAAAACCATTTATTTGGAACCCCTCAAAGCTTAAATCATTATTTTTTCTAAAAAATATGTGATTTTAGGAAAAAATCAGGATGTCCCAAGTTTGGAACCCATTATTATGGGATGACCCATATCCAAGTCTTGGTTAGGTGATATATTTGGTTATATCTCAATTTAAATCTCACATTTATGTATAATTTCTTGGATATGATGCTCTAATTGCATACACTTTCCTATGGCATGTCTTTTAATACGATGATAATCACAATATTCATCTTCTTTATACCATGAAGTCTTTAGTCGAGTATCATCAAAAGGTTTTATGAGTGGAAAGGAAACCTTGTTAGCCTTGAAAATTTGATGGAAAATTGACTCAATGGATTCCCCTAAAGTTGTAAATTATCTTCTTTTTCTTTGTGGTTTAGGGGTGCGAATGGAATGGAAATAGATGAGGTTTGTTTAACATTTTAGACATGTTTTGAATCAATATCCCCATATCCAACTACATTTTTGTTTTGCTAAAGAGCTTTGGTTTATCATTGTAAAATTTAGATTTATCATTGTGATCCTTGGAATAAATTTCGATAACCCCTTTAACAATGAGATTTTTTAAATTTGACTATATCTTTCAATGATTTCATCAAAATAAGAGACACATTAGACTTGGAGGTGGAATTCCAAATCTAGAATAAGATTGGTAACAAATATGTGAATTAATTTTTTTCCAATATTAGCCATGAGAGCCTACTACCTAAATCTCTCCAACATTGAAGGAACAATGAGAAGCTTTCCCCCAATTTTTGTTGAGTTTTAGAAAATTCTATCATGGTATGCTCATGTTCTATGTTATAGGAGAAATATTTGATAATTTTTTTTTTAAGTCTCCAAAGGATGTGATGGACCTCTTAGATAGGTGCAATAACCACTCAAGTTCTTGGCCACCTAAGCTATGAGACAATATATGTAGTAAGTATGTGTCTTTTTGTACTACTTCTTGACTAGCCATTAATAATTCTTTGACATTTTCCCTAGGATCTTCCTTCCCCTTGTACTTGTCATATTTAGGAATTTCAAAATATTTAGGGAAGGGTATTTTTGATATTGACCTATTGAAAGGATAGGGGCATAATTCCTCAAAGGTATAATATTTCTTATAATGTCCTCCTTAAATTACTTTAAGAGAATCATTCATGGCTTTCCATTCTTGATCAAAGGATGAACTAAGTAGTGGTGGTGATGTGTATGGATGATGTTGTATGTTATGGACCTTAGGTGAGATGGGATTTTGGATGAAATTACTTTTGAAATTTATGTTGACCTTGGGTGAACTTGGTATGTTCATAGTGATAGTGGAGGTTTTTGGTTTTGGAATGGAGATGGAGATGGGGTCTATATGACTAGTTACAGTTTGTGTTCCAAGTGGGATGTTTATTGTGGATGTGGTATGTGGACATGGGATTTTGACCTCATTAGAAATGGAAATGGATACTTTAGGTGGCACCGACCCTTGATATAGGGGATTACCTAATGGATAGGGTTTGTTTCCCTTTAGGAGTGATAGGGTCCTCATGAGGATCAATATGGTCATGTGTGGGATGAATGACTTCATGGGTAGGATCAAGATAAACATCTGATCAAGATTGGAGAGGTCATAACCAAGAGGTATTTGTGCTCCCAATTCTATGACTTTTCTAAGGATGGCATCTTTGTTTGTCTCAATTTATTTCTCCATAAGATCTCATCCTTGTTTGGAATCTAGGATTTTATTAAGATCAATAGTATACTCAGGTTGGTGAGGAATATCCTCATCAATATCATTATCATCATGTAGAACTTGGGAAGTCTCTCCTAAGAAATGAAGCCTTTCTATGATAGGTTGATTATGAAATGGATTTTATTCCATGTTCTCACATCTAGTGTTTCATCTTGTGGTGGGAGGAATTGGTTTTTTTTAAACTTGATGTGGGAGATGACGGATATCAATGAACTTGATGACCTTGTTGGGTTTGTGATGACTAAAAAAAGGGATTCAAATCCTAATAAATAAGGATAAACTTGGATGATGAAATGGATTACTTGGATTTAAAATGGAATGGATTAACTAAAATTGGTTTAAAGTGTAAGTTACACACTAGGATCCTAAGATTGTTTGGATTATGAATTTGATTTTTAGAATCTATGAATTGGTGTAGATTTTCCAAGGATAAAACAATGGGTCTTAGGAAGACTAAAGGACCCAAAGATTAGACTAAAATGATGATCTTGACTAAAGGATCCAAATGTGTTAACTTTCAATTATGACCCAAGATTTGATTTGGATGATGATCAAATATGGATTATAAGGATGGTGGATAGATGATCAAATGATTTTAGGGATATCCTAATGTTCTCAAAGATGTTGGATATGACTTCAAGTATGACTAGGGTTATGATCAAGTGGACAATGAGTGACAAATTGTAGACACTAAAAATGTCTTGATTGATATTATGCATATAATTCTAATTAACTAACACCATTTCTTCTAAAATCATCTCAAATTGATCAATTAATTGAATAATCAACATTATTTAATTAAAATCAACAAATTCAGCTATTAATCAAATAATTAAATTTATTTTATTAATTCACCCTTCTTCTAGCTAATTACTCATCTTATTTAATTAAATCAAATAATTTAATTAAATCCTCTCTTAATCCTCTCATTTGACTAAAATAAATCAAATCAATACATCCTAACTAAGTCATCTACGATTTGATTTGTCCTTCCTATTTTCCCATTAGTTTCAGGATGATATGTTGAACTAAAGTTTAATTGAGTTCCAAAGTTGACTGGAGAGTTGTCCACAACCTTGAAGTGAATCTTGCATCTCTATCTGATATGATCTTCTCAGGTATTCCATGTAACCTAACAAATTTCTTGACAAAGTGTCTTGCTAAGGTAGGAGCATCATTAGTTAAATTCCAAGGTATAAAGTGGGTGACCTTAGTGAGTTTGTCAATTACCACCATTATTGCATCATGTCTATAAGGTTTCATTGGTAACCCTTGTATAAAATCCATGCTAATAACTTGCCATTTATCATGGGGTATATCATGTGGGTACAATAGATTTTCTAGATTGTTATGTTTTGTTTTTACCCTTTGATATTCTAAACATTTAGCCATGAAATGGACAATGTCATTTTTCATCCCTTGCCAAAAATACAACTTATTTAGATCTTAATAAATTTTATTAACTCCAAGGTGTCCTGAATAAGGAGTGTTGTGAGCCTCAACTAGAACTATATTTCTTAAGTCACTTAGGTTGGGAACATATATTCTTTTATTATACCACAATAGCCATTATTGATCAAGAGTGTACCCTTCAACCTTAGAATTTGTTGGATCATTTTCCAAGATTAGCTTGACTTGTTCATACCATGGGTCATGTTTTTTTTCTTCCTTTACTTGCTCCTTGAGTGAAGTCTTGAAAGTAGTCATGGTCAACAAGTGTCTCCTTCTACTTAAATCATCTGCTACCCTATCTTCCTTTCCCTTAATATAGTCTATTTCAAAGTCATATTCACTTAGAAATTCTAGCCATCTCCTTTGCCTTGCATTCAAGTGAGGTTGAGTAAAAATATATTTAAGTCCTTGATTATCTATTTTTAGCTCAAAGGGCTTCCCAAGCAAAAAGTGCCTCCATTTTTGTAAGGTATGGACAACAACTGCTAACTCTAAATCATGGGGGCAATAGTTTACTTCATGGGTTTTCAAATTTCTAGATTCATAAGCCACTCCTCCTTCATATTGAATAATAACTCCCCCTAACCCTTTGATAGATGCATTCGTTACCACTATGAAATGTCCATTTGGATTTGGAACCCTTAAGATAGGTGTTGTAGTTAACTTTTCCTTTAAAATTTGAAATGCCTTATCACTTTGTTCCATCCACATAAACCTTTTATTCTTCCTTTGTAATGATGTGGTAGGATTTGCAATCTTAGAGAATCCCTCTACAAACCTTCTATAGTTCCCTGCTAAACCCATAAAAAATTCACTTCTGACACATTTTTAGGAATCGGCCATTCCACTATTTCCTTTTTCTAGATCAACAACTATTCCTTCTTTAGATATAATGTGACCAAGGTAATGGATTTTCCTTTCAAAGAAGGCACATTTTGACAATTTCCCATATAATTTATGTTCCTTCAATCTTTGGAAGACTAGTTGTAGGTGAGCCAAATGTTCTTCTTCATTTCTAGAATAAATTAGTATGTCATCCAAAAACACCAAGACAAATTTCTCTAAGAAATCATGGAACACAGTATTCATTAGGTTCATGAAATCATCTAAAGCATTAGTCACACCAAAAGGTACAATCGTGAATTCGTAATGCCCATATATTTTTCTAAAGGTTTTTTTTGGGATATCCTCCTCCTTAATTCTTAATTGATGATCGCATGATCATAAATATATCTTGGATAATACTACTACTCCCTTCATTTGGTAAAAAATGTCTTCAATTCGGGCTAATGGATACCTATTCTTTATTGTGACCTTGTTTAGCATTCTATAACCAATACACAACCTTAGAGTTTCATCCTTCTTCTTAGCAAACAAGACTAGTGCTCCACAAGGGGACACAATTGGCCTAATTAAGCTCTTCCCCAAAAGTTCTTTCAATTGTATTTTAAGTTCCTATAATTCTATAGTGTTCATTTTGTAGGGTGCCCTTCACACTGGTTCAACCCTAGGTAAGATGTCAATGGAGAAATCAAGTTTCCTTTTTGGGGATAATCTTGGTAATTCTTCTACAAAATACATCCTTATATTCTTGCAAAAAGGGGGAGTTTTCAAAGGTTGGAGTATTTTCTTCTTCATTCTCATCAAAACTTACTAAGTATATTTGAGCTCCTCTTCTTCTTTCCTTCTTTAATTGCATTGCTGAGATGGTTTTTACATTTATAAGTTTAAATTTTCCTTGTATTTTGACCCTTCTTCCCTCATCATTGTAACACTCAACCACTTTATTGTAAAAATCTACATTAGGTCGATGATGTGTTAGCCAAATCATCCCAATAATTACATCATATACTCCTAGGGGAGCCACATAAAGATCTACCCTTGTTTCAAATTTAGTAAATTGTACCCTTTGATAAATATTTGGTTACTTCCCTAGTTGCCTTATCCCCATACTAAGTCATCCATGATGATTCCATATGGTTAAATCTTAGTGTTAACTTCCTTACTAATTCTGGTGAAATGAAACATTTAGATGACCCAGTGTCGACAAGAATTAAAATTGGTTGGTCAAAGAGGGTACATGTGGTTTCTACGGGAACATTTTGGAATCTTGTCCTTCGATTTCTAACTTCAGCATGAATCCTTTGTTGTGATCCTTGCTAGGGTTGGTTGTTTTTGAGTTGACCTTGCATCCTTGGGAAATCTCTAGCATAATGATTTCCTCCACACATAAAACACCCACTTGGTGGTCCTTGCTTAACTTGATTCCTATGAGGATTATTCCTTCCTTCATTGTTCCTTGGTGGATAAGTTTCCTTGTTAAAATTTGGTTTATTATTCCTATTATAGTTATCCTTGTTATTATTGTATCCATTCCTTTGATTTTGATTTGGTGGTGGTCTCCTTTTCAATGCATTATCTCTTTGGTTTTTGTTGACATTGGGGTTTCCCTTGAACTCATGTTTCCTCTTATTGTTAAACTTTTTTCTTGCTACTGCTTATGCTTGTGACTTCCTTTCTTGTTTAAGAGACTTTTCTAATACCTCATTCATGTTCTTGGGTCCATGCATATCAACCTCTACCCCTATGTTGGAATTTATTCCCAATTTGAATTTCCTTTCTTGTCTCTTTTCATCTTTTTGATACATTGGCACATATTTCAATAATTTGGCAAACCTATCCCAATATTGTTGAACTGTGAGAGTCCCTTATCGAAGGTTGTGGAATTATGGAATTTTCTCATCAAAGAATAACTATGGTAACCACCTTTTATCGAAAAGATTAACAAATTATTCTGATGTGATTGTGTCCTTATTGTATCTATTTTGTTCCTTAGCATTGGTCCACCAACTGGCCACCTCCCTAATGAGATGATAAGATCCCCATAAAGCCTTAGTGGTTTCACTAAAATATCTTAACTCAAACTATTTTTCCATTTCATTCAACCAATTTTCTGCCCCTTCACCTATTTGTCTCCCATCAAACTTTTGTGGAGGTATTTTCTTTAGATCCTTTGATAATTCCATTATGCCATTCCCCTTTCTTACTTCTACTTCATTTCCTTGATTGCTCCCAAGATTCTCCCTTTCTTGTTCACCCTTGTTTTCAATATTGTTTTGCCTTGTCCTAAGGTCTTTTATGGATTGGTCCAAGTTGTTGATCTTATCCCTTTGTTTAGTTAACAAATTTATTATGGCCTCCACCCCTATTTCATTATTTCTTTTCTCCTACTCTTGGGAAACACTAGCTTGGGTTACCCTTCTTCTTGCCATCTACAATTTCCTGGAAACTTCAAATTCCTAAAATCAAAATTGGATTCAAAAATTTATATCTCAATACTATCCAATTTACAAAAAATATTTTTATGTTAATCAAGTTGTAGTAACCTTGGATCTAATACCACATGTTAGAGACCACACTTCCTTAATCCAAAATTCACTATTTTTTATTTTTTTTACAAAGTAAATCTCTTAATGTCTTACTCAATTAGTTGTATACTTAGGCACTTATATCCATATAGGATAGGAATCTATCCATCTGGGATAGGCATCTAACCATACGGGTTAGGTTAATGTCCTTATGGGACCAAGAATCATCTATCCATTTGGGATAGGCATCTAACCATTTGGGTTAGGATAATGTCCATAAGAGACTAAGATTTATCTATCCAAATAAGGTAGACATCTAACCACATGGGTTAGAAAATGCTATGGCCAGAGACTTAGACTCATCTGGACCATCTTGGTCCTGAGTCACTCTCTAAAAACTACACTCCCCTACTAGGAGTGCACCAAGGTGCACATCCTTAGGAGTATGTGAGATAATAGTAAAAGCTTGAGTCTTGCCTTGGAATTTGGCCTAAAGCCTCAAGGAATCAAGCAAATCAATCTAGGATTCCTTTTGAGTATAACAAGTAATTTCCAACATCAATTTTAATGTTTTTTTATCTTTCTTTAACTCAAGGTATCTTAACAAGACCAATAAGGAAAATACCCTTAACCAATCCTAAAACCCCATCCCAAGCGCCTATGTACTAGGGAGAACTCCATCCCTAGACTACCTACATACATCCTTTCAGCACAGGATCAAGGCATATAATATGTAGTTCTATTTTCTAATCTATAATTTGATGTAAACAATTTTTTGGGTACACGACCCTTTTTAGGGCCATTTCCCTAGATAGTTTCTCTTTGGTTGCTACCCACATAAGGGAGCATGTAAAGCATAAAGATTCATGGTGATCTTTTTCTTGTTTCTTAATTAATCTATGTCCTAAATTCCTATAAGTCACATCACTCTTGCCCATTAAATAACAAATCATCAAAGATAAAACAATTAAAAATTCAATTCACATGCCCAAACCCTATTTGGGGTTTTCTATGATTTTCACTAGCGGATGTAAGTTCATTATAGTATTATCTTTTTAGATTATCAATCCAAGAGGTATTTCCCACCCCTTGGATTTTAACTCCAAAAATGTTATGTATTACTCCCCAATGATTTATAGGGATGATACCACAAACATCGTTGTTGCAGCTTTAGTAGGCTATAAGTGCAATAACTTAAGCGCAATGGCAGTACCCATAAATGTGAGTTAGAGGCACCGTTAATACCAAACATTGCTAGTTTTTTTTGTTTTCCTCCTCATATTTAAGTTTTCTATCTAAGAAGTAAATTAAATGCATTATCAACAATAATAAAAGTATCTTGTGTATACAAACTAAATGGTAATATAAAAACTTTATACCTTCTTGCTAAGGAAGTAAAATTAAATGAACTTACTAAAAAGAAAAACTATTTATTCAAAGTACATTTGGTAGAGAGAAGTATCACATCTACTTACATCCTATGAAAGTGAAACTTTTTGTAATAATGAATTGAATCATGAAAATAGTCAAATCCATTTGTGAAACAAAAACACTTATACATAATGTTAAATTATTCAAGATGGGTGATCTAATTTAGAGATGCTAAATCTAACTATAATCTATATGCATAATCTATGTCATAGAGTAATCTAATTAAAGTATTTTTTATTTAAATTGCATAACACTAATATTTTCAAGATAAATATCCATCTAAAGAAGCATAAATAATTCCAACTCAAGGAGACTTCATGGCATAATCTATTGTTTCAAGAAAAAAGGTTTATTAATTTTGATTGAATTGCATGAATAAATAATCCAACTAAAGAAGACTTTATTTTAATTGTATAAGTTATTTCACTAATGTCTTAAGATAGATAAACCAATACAATGTCTTAATCTAACAAGATCCTTGATTTTAATTGTACAAGTTATACTACTAATGCCCCAAGATTGATGGTCTATCTAAAGTAGGTTTGCATTAATTTGCATAATTTTAGTCTTGATAATATTCTAATGATTACATAATGATTTATATACTATTCCCTTGTTGTAATTAAATGAATCAACCTTGTTTTAAAAAGAATTGAATCTACTTGCATATTAAGGGAAAAAAATAATTTAAAGAATAACCATGACGTTCAAGGATTAAGTTTATTGCAAATCTATTAAATGATAACTATGATGTTGTGTTATAACCCTTTAATCCCAAGGAAATAAATTTATTGCATGGAGAGAAAGTTTATTTGAATAATAACAATAAATCTAAGAGTTAAGTTTGTAGCATAACAAGAAAGCACTTTTATTAAAGGGATATTATTAATTCATTAAGTTAGATGGTGTTTTAATTCAATTTTACTACTTACCATTCAATAAAACAAGGAACTTGTCATTTACTGAAATGTAAATTTAATCTTAAAATTTAATGTCTAATAGTCATAATTGTTATCATAGAATTGTAATTATTGTCATAAAATTATAGTGTTGTCATAAGATATAAATGATTCCTCTATTTTAAGATATTCTATAACTAGGTCCATACTCAGTTTATCATCATTTTATGAAGAAGAGGGGTATATTCTAAGTTCATTAATAATATTCAACAATAACTAGTAATCATTTCCATTTTATTCAAAGGAAATTAAATATTATCTCATAGAACCATAGTTTGGACCAAATCTTCATCAATCATAGATGTTAGTTAATTTGTTGTCTTACTAAATTAAGGTAACATTATTAAAATTAAGAAGTTCATGGAATTTCTTTAATAATTTGAGTTCATTTAGTGAATAAGCCCATCCTTTGATTGTCAAGTAGACCAAATTATTTATTATTTAATCTATCCAATTGATACCCCTTTTGAAAATTCTATCAATTTATTTATTTGCAAAGGACAATCTAATTTCAAAATTAAAAAAATATTTTATTTATGACTTAACTAAATTAAAAGAATATTAATTCTTGTATATATATATATATTCAAAATTTAACTTAAAAGAATTAAATGTTATAAAGAACTTTAATATAAAAACCCATATTATAAAACATATGTATTTAGATATGTTTTATTTTATTTTAACAATAATAATATAATAATTTATTTATTTGTAAATTTTATTTTATAAAAATTAATTATATTTGTAATGACATTAAAAAATTAAAAGAAAATTATTTCTTTGTAAATAAACATAGATGAGAATATTTTTTTTTTTTAAATATATTGATTTAGAGATGAAAAAAAAAGGGAAAATCAATTTCATTCTAGATATAGTTTTGAAAAACAAAGAATGACAAGGACAATAATAATATATTGATTCTAACTTTATTTTAAAATTTGATTTTCACAAAACAAGGATATGAAAGATAGTAATAGCTTGATTCTAACTAATTTCTAGATTTAATTAGTTTTCTAAAAGAAAATAAAAAGAAAGAGAACCTAGATGTTGATGGAGTTGCAACAAATCTTCTTCCAAATCTTCTCCTTGTGCCTTCTTCAACTTTATTCTCCTTCCTTCAATCCTATCTAAAATCCTTCTTCAAAGTGATATCATAAAAATAGAATTCATGTGTTGTTGATGAGAGAAGAAATGACATCAATTTGTAGACTTGAGGGGAGGTAAATGGAGGGCCAAAATTGAAGATTGATTCAATGACTAGGATTGTTTGAGAAGATGGGGTTTGGATTGATAACCTACTTTTCACAAGGAGAAGGATTTAAAAATAGACCCACATGACATGGGGAGAGGAGCCAAGGGTGCTCACACATGTGTGAGCACACCTTGGGAGAGGTGGATATGACAAGTCCCCACACCTTTCCCAAGACCATAAAACTAGTCACTCCTCTTTAACTATTTTCTGGGGGGTTCATACTTTTCCCAAAAGGTCATTTATTGTTTTCAATAAGCTCCCACCCCATAGGTACTCACCCTAGGGGTTCATTTTTACCCTAAATTCAATAAAACAAGCCCAAATAACCCTATGCAAGAGAATTATAATTTTAAAAATACAATTTTTGATTTGTGAGCACACCTTGGGTAGAGGAGATGTTGACATGTCTATGACATGTAAGAGAGAAGGTGGCTTGGTAATGACATATCTATGACATATAAGAGGGGGGGTTTGACCATGTGTGCTCACACATGTGTGAGCACACATGGGGGAGGAAAATGGCTCAAAGAGGAAAGGTCACATGCATGGTGTGAACTCCCACACAAGGGTGAGTGGGGATGAGTTGTAAGGTGATAGTGACTTGTGCATGCAAGTCACATGTGAGGGAGAATGAATTTTAAATTTGAGAAAATTATAAAAAAGATTAATTAATCAATTAATCTATGATTAATTTATTAATGAATTATGGAGGATAGTGACATCTCCCTAATCCTGATTAATTAGATTAAATGATGTATTATATTAATTAATGTGACCTAGGAAAGTGGCTAATTTTATTAATTAAGTATAATGATAGATTGTGCTAATTAATAATGCTTGGGATAGGATGGGGACACTTGTCACATAATGACTTAATTTTTATTGAAAAATATTTTATTCCTTATTTTTCCATTTCTCCAATGGCATATGCTGAAATTATTAATGAAAAACTTATTTATTAATATTTTTAACCTTTATTTGTTCCTTTCCAGGAGTGTGTATTCAATAAAAAAAATTGTTCTCTATTTAGTCTCTACCTTCTTCACACATAAATTAATTGTATAAAACCACTTACATAATATTACCACACAAAATTATAATGTCTAAAGTTTTAACAAAAAGAGGGTCATGGCACACTCTGAGGTGACGAAACTCATGGTTGTCCACCTGGCGAGAAGGCCTAAAAGGTGAGAAACATACACTCATGGTCAGTATGCACTCACACACACATGTGGATATAGGAAAAGTCATTCCTTGGAATGGGCTTCCCGCTTAACCATACCAAAGTTATACCTATTGATAACTTTAATAAGGTTCCACAAAGAAAATGGTGTTTCGAGCTTCATGAGACAAGAAAAAATTCATATACTTGGAGTTGATGAACAAACCTTCATAGGCATGCAAGTTGTGTTATGCAAGGTGGCCATATAACAAATTCAAAATGCAAAGAATGTTCAAAGGAATCTTGCTTAGTTCATGTGAGGTCTTTAACTTAGGGAACATTATGCCTAATGACTCCAAGAGAGGACTGATCAAAGAATAGAATATTCACAACTTAGGGGATGTAGTGTGTCGCATCAAGCCACTAAGAGGAATGTAATATGCTAAGATAGATCATTCTCATGAAATAAATCACACCCATTGTCATCCACAGTGAAAAATGCATTGTATGAAGTAAGAAGGTTGCAGTAAGAACCAAGAAAAGGAAAAATGCAAAAGAATAATTCTAATGTATTCCCCCACTTTGAAGGAATTATTGAACACCATGCTGTGAGAAATTACTTTAAAATAACAAATGAAAAATAAAAACAAGAAAAAAGACATGAGATCCAACTTGGAAATCCCTATGCCAAGTCATATGTTTCCAAGTAAATCCACTTCATGCGAGATAAAAATAAAAGGAAGTGGTTGCCCCAAAAATGAAAACACCAAACAAATAAGGGATTTATGGATTTTGGGTCAATATCATTGTTTTTAGAGAGCTCAGAACTACCACCATTCCCCAAATACACAAAACTAGAAGAATGACACAAAGAAAGTGAAAAAAATGAAAAAGAAAGAGCCTTTTGGGTCAACATGGAAGAGACATAGGGTGTCTCGACACCTTGTCTCATCCAAAAAAGGAAAAAACAAGACAAATGAAGAAGAATAGGTGAAAGGAAAAGGAAAAGAAAAAGAAAGTGTTTTGGATCAACATGAAGGAGACCTGAATGTCTCAATGCCTTGTATCATCCCCAAAAGGAAAACACAAGAAAAAGATAAAGCTAAAAAGGAGAAAGTGATGCATGAAAGAGAGAAGAATGAAGGTAAAAATAGAGGAATGTCAGAAAGAGAGAGAACATCAAACAAAACATCATAGGGGATCACATTACACACATGCAATCACACAAAAGAAAAAGAAAAAGAAAAAAAATGTAGAAGACTAGTAAGGAAAATGTGAATCAACCTATGAGTAAGAGCACAACGTCTACACCTACACTCTCTAGAACCTCTATTTCTTTTGGTTTTGTTTTCAAGTTGCATTTGTGAAGGAGTGGGTTGATAAACCATAGGTTTCTTTTCTTTCCTAAGGGGAGGAATGGAAGGAACCATAGGAGGTTTTTCATTCACTTTCTCTTTTTCTTTGTAAACTTGTTTTATTATAGGAGGTGTGATGAGGTTTCTTTCATTGTCTCTTGGTCTTTACAATGATGTAGGTGAAGTTTTTTTCTTTGATTGGTCTTGGTTATTTTGTTCTTGTTTAGGTTCAAGCATGGTTTCATCAAGGATGGGAGGTGCGTAGAGGGGGACATGTTTCAGAGGGATAGTTCATCTATTTTCTTTGCTTTGAATTTTTTGTAAGATATGAAAAAGAAGTCTTCTCGTTGTTTGATAGTTTCCATGGGCTCGAGCCAAAAGGATTCTAGGGAAAAGTTTCCTTTGGAAGACAAGGGGTTAAAGCTGCTATGGTGAACAGTGAATATTTCATTGTTAAATGCAAACTTTATACATTTTTGCACAACCAAAGGGATGACTTTCATTGAACAAAGCCATGGATGGCCTAGCCTCAAATGAAATTGGTTTGGTTGTAGGATGATGAAGAATGTGACATCTAGCTTTTTTGGTCCTATTTGTAATGGTAGGATGATTGATCCTATCATAGGGTATGCAAATCCATTTTGTGTCTTGATCCATGCTTTTGGTGTATCATAGTCATCTTGACAAAGTTCATGCAAGAGTAAGAAATCCTCGATGATAACATTCTCTCCATAGGTGAGATATATTAATATCCCATTAGTGGGCTTGTAATAGATACAACCAACTATGTAGAGAGGACCATCAGGTGCATGTTTAATTATATCCTTAGAGGAGAAAGCAATATCAAGAGGGCTCTTGGGTCAACCCTTATGAGGGACGTCTATCACTATTTGTAGCTTCATTGGCTTTGACAAATGAAAAATTGTGTTTGGGCATTGGGTTGATGAAAATTTGCAAGTTTTGGTTCAGAGGAGCTATAGACTTATTGCCTTGATCGCTAACACCTCCAATGGATAAATGCCCAGAATCAATAAGGTCTTGCACAAGATGTTTAAGACGCTTGCAATGTTTCATGTCATGTCCATTTTGTTGATGATAGTGGCAATAAGCATTTGATTTAAAGCTCAGGGGTAAAGGATTATTAGGGTTGGGTGTTTTGATGGGAGGCAAGGTAATAATTTATTATTGAAAAATTTGGGACATTGTGTTATGAAGGGCTTTGGGTAAAGGTGTGAATTTTCTTTTCAAATCTCCATAACTAAATGGTACTGATGTTTTGACAATAACTACTTGGTTGTTGACATTTTGAGGTGGTTATTGAGGGGGGTTGAATTGCAAGAACCCTTTTTTTTTTTTTTCTAAAATGTTGAGAATTATTTTGATTGGAAGACTTAGATCTCTCAATTTGGCTAGGAGTGGACCTTGTATCTCAAATACTAATCAAATTTTGATAATCACAAAGGGCACTACACAAGTGCATGAACGAGGGGAATTTCATCATAGTGATTCTATCTTGAATTTTAGTTTTCAAGTTTTCTATGAACATCTCTTAAAGGTGCGGGTCGGGGATCTTGACATTGATTTGGGAATAAAGCAATTGATAGCATGAGATAAAATCAATTATTTTTTCTTCCTTGTTTTGCTTGCATCTCATCAAATCATCCAAGGTATTCTTGGGAGTCATATGCACTTGGAAATGGTTTACAAATGCATCAAATAGTTCATTGAATGAATGAATTGAATTTTTTAGTAAATAAGAAAACCATTCCAAGGAAGTATCTTTTAAGGACCTAGGAAAGAGTTTTACCGACAATTTATCATGAAGGAAAAAGTCACTACATAACACAGTGTAGGAATTAACATGGTTAGAAGGATCTCCATTCCCTCCATATTTCTCAATTCTAGGCACCTCTACACCTTGTGGAATTGGTGTTCATAATATATCCAAGGATAATGGGTTGCTTCTGACATATGTGTGTGGGCCATTTTGATTTTGGTTTATTGTGGAGATTTTCTTTTGCATGGATGAAACGGTTTGGAAAAGTTGTGTTATGAGAGGATCATTACAAGTGGTATGAGATGGAATTGAAAGTGGTGATGAAGTGTATGTATTAGTAGGACAAGTGAATGGAATGCTTATAGGTGGTAATGTGGTAGAAGATAGAACATGCAATGCCACATAGGAACTAGGGATGCTAGTAGGAATACCCAAGGAAGGAATCACATTACTAACTTGTTACATTATTGTTTTGAAATGAGGGGTGGTATAGGTAGGTATTGAGGCTATCATTGAGGAAGGAGGGATTTGAGTTTCTCCTTGGTTTGCAAAATTGTTTGTTGGTATAGGAGTACTATAGGTTGATAGAAGATGTTTTCCAAAGATTTGAACTATGTTTTTCACAAGGTCAAGGCCATCTTCACTTTCAAGCATGTAGTGGATGTTTTCTATGGTAGGAATTGTAGTAGTTGAAATGTTTTCTAGGCTCATTTGATGTTGTAGGTTTACGAAGTCCTCATGAATTTGAATTATTTTCTCTTGCGGGATATCATCGTTCCTTGGTTCAACTTGCATGATACCTGAAGACAAAGAGTTACTAATAGTATTATCCATGCCTAGTGTACTAGTGTCAATACTAGGAGTAGAAGCTCTAGATAACCCAAGATCCACAATGAGTGTGTTATTGCAAGTTTCCATGAGTCTTAAACTTCTTCTCACTATGGTATTAGCAATAGGACACCAAACACTCATGCAAAGTATACTAAATGCAGGGTGAATGCAATGTAAGCTAACAAGAATAAATTGCTTGAAACATAAATTCTAGAAAGTAAAAAAGAAATGCAAGAACAATAAACAAAAACTCAAAAAATGAAGATAAAATGCCAGAAAATGTAGTGCAAAATGTGTAAAGGGATTGATTCACCCAAGGTGGTGAATGAGTCCTGGTACTGATTTTTTTGAAAATTTGCAAAAATTTTGAAATGAATTTTATGTTTTTTGATGCAAGTCTGAAATGCAAATGTAGAGTTTTACTAATTTTTAATGAAATTAAGTGTAATAATGCAAGCTAAATGAACTTTTCACTAATACAAATTTGGAAACCCTAGAATGTCAATTAACTATTGCAAAAATGCAATGCAAGCTAAATCTAGGATGTAAATGCACTCCAAATCAGAATTATGTTCAAAAGTCAGGTTCACCAAAATGTGGACATCGGAAATGGATGCTTCACTTCCTTGTCCACACAAAATGTGGGGATATAAGGAAGGGATCCAATTTCACAATGTTCAAACTCAAGGACACCTTAGATATCTCAACCCAATGAAGGATGTGAGAGATCTAATTGTAAGGAATCCTCTGAGATGATGGAGACAAGAAATAGTTTCACCACCAAGTGTAAACTTGGAAAATACAAAATGTTTGAAAACATAATGTGATATGCAAACTAATCCTAAATGACCTAAAAATGCAAGTAAAATGTAACAGAAAGTTGTGAAACTGGAAATGTGCACCTTGGAAACTGAAGAAGGTGGAATGGAGGTCTAGATCACTAAATTTTTTTATGTTGAAGCTAACTAGGACTCATACGCAAGGCTAGGTGAATCATTCTAGTTTCAAGAAAAATGTTTCAAAATAGGTTTCACCCAAAAGGGTACTCAGATTTGCAAAATCCCTATTTAGGCCTAGGCAGTGGGACTCATTTTCCAATAGTGACGAATCATTCCACATCTACTTTTCTAGAAATTCTGAAGTGGATTCTGTATCTCTCGGTTTGCTCCACTGTTTCTGGTACAAATCTAGGTTCAAAACTACAAAATTTAGCCTATAGTCCTTCTCCAGGGCTTGTTTGCAACTTTGACAACTTGATGACAACTTTTCCAATCTTTCTCTTTGACAAATCTACAACCTATACTTACAAATCACATGAAAAGAGAGGGAGAATTTTTGTGGGGTTAGTGAATAGGGGTTTTCCTTGGTTAAACCCCTTGTTGGTAATCAGACCCTTGAAATGAAATGAAATAGAATACAAAATGATGAATGAACAAATAGTGATCTTGCAACACACCAAACCATTGTGATAGAATGCTTCAAACATGTAAGTGGTGGCTCCAATGGATGTAAAATTGAAATATTACTTGATGTTGATGCAATGCTTGCTTGGAACATAAATCCTACATCACAAATTTTAGTTCTAAAAAAATTGATGCAAACAATCTTTGACATGATGAATGACACTTGAAGAATGCTCTTGATTGCTTGATAATCTACCCTTAAAATTCCTTGAATGCTCTTATGAATGCTCAAATGCTCTTGTGAACTATATGCATGAATGCTCGATTGCTTGATTAAGTAGGATGAAATGAGAGAAAGAACCTTGTATTTATACTCAATTATACAAAAATTCCCAAAATTACAACACTATAGGCTGACCTTAGATCTTGGAGAATAAAAACCTACTAGAATTTTCAATTAAATTTGAATTTTGAGTTAAAGGGTGGAAGAATTGAAGATATTAGCTTGACACCCATGAACACCTACAAAAAAAATGATAAACCTTCCACAAGAGGATATGCAAGAATGAGCTTGCTTGATATTAAGACCTCTCAAATGATGAGGTTTGAAATGATGAAGTATGATAAAAATGATACAAGCACCTTCCTTAAATATGCAAGGTTGAGATGCAAGATGCAATATGATGTGACAACATGTAAAACCTAACTAACTACCTAGGGAATGATGAACTGATAGAGATAAGTTCTAGATGATTTCTAGAAGGAATCTTATCTCCTAAATACATGGAAAGGGGGATGACCCCATTATTAATTATTTTCCTAATAATGTAACCTAGGACTTAAATAAATAAAATGCCTAAGTTAAAATTATGCTAGTGTAATTAAATAATTAATTACACTAACACTCCCGAAATAAGTGCAAGTTCGGGAGGAAATTATTATGCAATGATGATGGTGGGTCTCGTATACATGATGGCCATTTTAGGTACCCATATACAAATGATATATAAAATGCAACAAATATCCCACAACCGGAGAAAAGGGAAAAACCTAGTGGGAAGAAAACCCCTCTCCAAAAAGGAGATGAAATGTAAAGAAAGTGAGAAAGGATGGGAAGGATGCAGGACTCCCAAATACCCCCCAAGTACACCATCTATCACATGGATACAATACAATCAATGACCCCCCATAGGGATGAAATATAGAGACTATATAGCCCCCCAAAAATATGAGATCACCTACATAATTGGTAAGTTCCTGTAGAAAAAATATGATCCAATGTCGACAAACAACTTGTCTCCCTTTTGAAAGAAACAAAAACAAGTAGAAATGCAAGGTAGCTTCCCATTCTAGATAGGAATTGAAGGAAGGAAGGATGAATATGGATGTTGATGATGTATTTGAAAGATTCTCATGTGTCTCCTTTCCTAATGAGATTGAAGGGGCCACAATCAAGTCAGGTACATGCTCAATCAATGGGTATGTGTAGGATCATCATGGAAAAAACAAGCCCTTAAGTGGCAAAAAATTTAGAAAAATCAGAGCTAGGCAACTTGACGTAAAAATTTGAATAAGTTATCTATATTATTTTAAAATAATGTAAGAATAGAATTTGTATCAAATTGAATGTAGTTTCTAAACTACTAGGTTTGTTTAAAAAAAAAAAATCTATTTGGTGAAAATTTGAAATTTCAATGCAGTGGTACTTAAATTTCAGGGAAAAAATAAGTAGGTGTTTGTCTGACCACCCTAACCACAATAAAATGATAATATTTTTTTATAATATTTTAGATATAAGTAGAGGACTCATGCCCCAATGTGATGCATATTTTTTTGTAATTTTTTTCCAAGTAAATAATTAATTATGAATTTTGTATTACAACTTTTTTAAAAATATAAAAACTCATATGTTTGACCACCTCAACTTGTTCAAAACTTCATGAAATTCAATTTTTATTTTTTTAACCCTATAATATACAAAGCATAGAATGTGACGCATGTTTTGGATTCAAAAAATGTGATACCATTTAAAAGCTATATATGTTTTTCAATCAGCCTATCAATCAGGACTTTAGTCGAATTTGAATAGAAAATGAATAATAATTACTTATTAAATTCAAAGTAAAACACAATTTATACCAGTGGAAAGATGAGAATCTCCTTTAAAAACCCTTTTCATTTCATCAATTTTGGGTAAAAATATAGTCGTCAGCCACTTTTTGGCCCATCATGATCCTACACATACCCCAATGTAGAAGGTGACAAACCAAGACGATGTGGAAACTGATGTTGAAAAATATCCAAAGACCATGATTGTTTGAAAACAATTGTGAAATTGATATAATCAAATAGGAGAGATATCCCGTCATATGTGTCTTCCAAATCTAAAATGTGAGACTCCTCAAACAAGGATTCAATGTTTGATAGATAGGAATCCCAATCAAGAAGACAATGAGATATTGATTGTAATCAATCACTAGACATGCTCAATGACTCATCACCATGAGAATGTTCTTGTTGAATAGGAATGATAGGAGCCTCAATCAATGAATCTACACAATAAATCACTGAAGGTGAAGGTACATCAACTGCCTTTGATGGAGAAGCAGAAGCATCTGAAGAGCCCTCTTCATCCTCATTTGAAGATTCAAAGTATTCCAAATATTCAAACTCCCGCATAGTATCTGCATCATAGGGTATCCTATCTGAAAGATGAAGAGGCACAAGACAATCTAAAATAAGATCATCTAGTAATGGATAAGTATCATGATCTCCATGTATCTCCCAAATTTTAGTCCAAAGAGTGTGAGGGAAATCACAATGATCAACACTTTTCAAAGTAGAAACATCAATATGCATTGTAATGAATCCTAAGACATGATCCCTTTTGCAATTCCAATAAAATTTCTTACTACCAGTACTAGGAGGGGGAACAAGATTATATAAATGTGATAACAAATGAAGCCAATCAGAGATGTGTGATGATACCATTTCTCCATTGTGTATAGTTTCCCCATTTCAACATGATCAAAAGTAGGATGAAATGAAAACCCCATAATGAACTATGATATATCTCCAAGATTACAAAGAAAATATACTTCAATGTGAATGAGAAACTCCCAAATATGATATTTATTGCAAATAAAATCTTCCCAAACTGATAAAACCTCTCCAAGACTCAGGATGTCCAAGTAATTAGTGAAAATGCCAAATGTGCAAAATACTAAATAAATAATACTTGGTGCTAAATATGGAAAATCTGCATAGACACAATGAAAGAGCTCTTGAATATCTTCCAAATGCAACTTAAATATCCAAAATTAGAGAAACTGGTTGAATGTTATGAGCTCTAAGGTCGAATTGGGAGATCCAAATTACTTGTAGAAAAATATGGAAAAATGTCCTACACCACTGCAAAGTACATGGAATCAAATTTTTGACAATATCTTGTTTGCAGAATTTCGAAATCATGGCAAAAAGTTATGGAAAAATGAAAAAAAAATAGTTGTCTTAGGAAATTCAAGGTATTGGAAGGATAAATAGGTGCAATATTTAAGGATAAAATGGCACAAAGTTTTGGTTCTTGGGTGCTAGCAGCTAGTCATCCATATGACCATAGGTGCCTTAGGCACAAAAATAACACATCACCAAACCTAGTAGCAGTGAAGCTGAGGAAGAGAAGTGTTAAAGGTGGTGTTGCTTCCCATGGCAGAGCCACCGGTCACTAGAAGAATCATGGGAAAAGGGCTAAGGGGGTAGGCAGTGAGTGTGGAGAACTGGTGGTAGGGAGAAAAATAGTGGTGTCCATAAGGAATAAGGTTAGCAAGAGCAACAAACATTGATGGTAGAGTGGGCCAAAGAATGGAGAAAAACTGATGAGGTGGGCTCGGTGGTGGAACGATGGGGGCTGATAGGATCAATACGACCCCTATCACAAATATCCTACACATAAAAACTTCAAACCCTCCAAAAATAAATAATATGCCCCAAATAAAAAAATATTGAATCCGCCACATATAATAATATATTCCCAAATAAATTTTTGTTTCACCCAAACTTTTGAATAAAGCCCTATAAAAATTAATATACATAAAAATTGATATTTAATTTTGAAAATAGCGTACCATACTTGGATGGGTCGTATGACTACCCAGGTAAAAAAAATTGTCTCGTGAATAGCCGACATCGAAATAGGGCATATTATATGTCAATTTTTGCCTCTCAGGCTCTCTAGAACTGATGGTGAGGTTGATTTGAGGTGAAAATTCCCCTAAAGGTATGCAATCTCCAAATCTTGAAAAAATTCAAACCCTCATAACTTTGGCCAAATATGTCAGATTTTGGTAAATCAAAATTCAATCTTGACTTTGTTGACAGCCCTAGACTCGGATATGAGCTCAAATTTCCTCCAACATGTGTTGAAAGTGACCTTCTAAGAAAAAACTAATATGGAGACAACCTCAAAAATATCTTATAGCCATAGCTCAATCCTTAGATTTGGGAAGGGTCTTGTAGGAAGGGCTCTGATGCCATGTAAGATTTGAAGATATTAGCTTGACACCTAGGAACGCCTACAAAAGAAATGATAAAACTTCCACAATAGGATATGCAAGAATGAGCTTGCTTGATATTAAGAGCTCTCAAATGATGAGGTATGAAATGATGAAGTATGATACAAATGATACATGCACCTTCCTTAAATAGACAAGGTTGAGATGCAAGATGCAATATGATTTTTCCAAGTGTCTTGATATGACATGTAAACCATAACTAACTACTTAGGGAATGATGAACTGATAGAGATAAGTTCTAGATGATTTCTAGATGGAATCTTATCTCCTAAATACATGGAAATGGGGATGACCCCATTATTAATGATTTTTTGAATAATGTAACCTAGGACTTAAATAAATAGAATGCCTAAGTTAAACTTATGCTAGTGTAATGAAATAATTAATTACACTAACAAAGGGGACTCATTCGCCACCCTAGGTGAATGGGTCCCACCTTATGAATTTAAGTTGGGTTTCGGTATTTTGATATTTTAAATGATATTTATCAAGATTATTCTCAAAAATACACATAAATAAGTCCTATGGATGAAAAATGGGGCTAATTAAAGCATAAGAAATCTCAATTATTAATGAAAAACCTAGAAAAGTGTGAAAGTGTGTCACAACACTTTACAACACTTTAAAATAAGGCTTGGTAAATGATGAAAATAGGTTATTTTATTAACAAGACCCTAGAAAAGTGTGAAAGTGTGTCACAACACTTTACAACACTTAAGTAAGGTACCATTTGAATTCTTTTATTTCACAAGGTCCCAAGACCTAATGTGAATGTGCTATCCACATTACAACATTAAATCAAGGCAATATTAAGCCAAAATCACAAGGCCCAAATGAATCAGAAAAAGTAGAAGGGTTACTTTTTTGGTGGCCACAATTTCCATTCAAAAAATGTAGATTTAACATCCATTTCATAGAATTTAAAACACTTATAAATAGAAAATACAAGAAATATCCCTATAGCTTCTAATATTTTAACATGTGCAATTTTTTATTCAAAGTTAATGCCTTCAACTTGTGCGTATCCTTTACACAACAATCTTTCCTTATTTCTTACAACAACGCCATTTCATTGAGTTTATTTTTTAACACCCATTTTGTACCTATTACATTTTTGTTTGGGGTCTAGGAACTAATTCCCATGTCTTGTTCTTCTCAATTTGATTTAGTTCCTCTTCCATTTCTTTTACCTAGCTCTCATCCTTGTTGGCTTCAACATAACTCTTAGGTTCAATTTTTGACAAGAGAGCAAAATTTACATGTTCCTTGCTCTTTGCAAGTCTTCTTGTAAATACACCTTCATTTTTATCACCAATGATCTTATCTGTAGGGTGATCCTTTTGAACATATTTTATAGGTGCTCTTTCAATCTCTTCTTTGAATTCTTCTTCTCCATTTTCCGCACCTTCTTCTTTGTAATCTAATTCCTCTTCAAAATTATTCTTATCATATTTGAAATATTTAATGTTCTCATCAATTTTGACATTGATTCTCTCCACAATCTTGTGCAGCCTCTTGTTGTGGCACTTGGAAGCTTTACTTTGTGTGGAATATCCAAGAAATATTCCTTCATTACATCTAGAATCAAAGCTTCCCAATTTGTCTTCTTCTCACTTAATGTAACTGTTGACGCAAAAAATTGGCAAGGTAATAGTGCCTTATGGGAAACTCAGTTCAAGGGGGACCCCTTTGCGCCAAACTGAGTGACCTCCGGATTTTAAAGAAGCCGACTTCTTCTATAATGGGTTTTGGAAAGGGAAAAAGAAATGAATACAATGAAAGAAAGTCTAATCTAAGGCGATGCACCAAGATATGCTGATGGGCACGATAAATCATAGATTTAAGCGCCTAAATGGTGTTATCACGTTCTAAAATGTCGGAGACTTAAAAGTATAGCATAAACAATTCATTTATTGATATAAAATAGTATTGCATACATTCTTACCACTAATAAGAGTCATTTAGACATGATTTAGATAAGCAAGCTTGCATTCAATATATAAAAGTCCTGTCAAATGAAATGCTTAAGACAATAAAAAGCACAGTTTATAGTTTAATCAATACATGAAAAACAGAAAGGCTGAACAGTTGGCACAGTCTAAAAGTTTCTTGAAAATAAACATATAAAAGAGGCCTGGTGTCTCTTGCTATAGCCAGTATCCTTTTTCTTAAAATCTCTTCAATTTGTCTACTGTTGGACCCTCTCTCGATTGATAGAGAGAGTATATATATATCTGGAGAGAAAACTCCCACCGCTTTGGAAAGCTATAATAGAAAAGATCCCACAATCTCCTACAATGATGCCAGAATCAAAATATTTCCAATGTCGTTACAATGGCAATGAGTTAGAACACATCATCTGGATATTCAGGTGCAGGCGCGCCCTTCGTAATGATGGTAGTGGTCCCAGCAAAGTTCGAGGCGACAAGTGCCATCCACCACTTCAGAGAACCATGACAAGCAGCACCCAATAGCATAATCTCGCTCAACCAGCCCATTGCCTGCTTCGATGATCAGTGTAAGGCATGTGGTAGCCCGTTGTGGCCCGAATGAGAATTCCTCTTACTACTGCTAGAGATTGCAAAAAAGAAACACGTGTTCAAGGGTTGAGGTCCTTCTTGATATGGAGAGGAAGTTGCATGAACTGGGTGCGAAAGATGCGTGCAGTGTTTCGCAGCCCTCAGTTTTCACCTCCTTGCTGCGTTGAAAAGGCTGTGAATGGTTGCCACCTGGCAGAAGGTAGGGCCCGCCAAAAATAAAAGAAGGCCTGCGGAAGCATTTCGCAGCCCGTAGCTGCTTATTTCATCCCTGCATGAAAAGTTTGCGATATGCCACCACGTAGCAAGATGTGGGTCCCTCTGACAATCTTTAGAAGTGATGGCCCTGGCAGAAGGCTTTCACAACTCGAAGGGACTTCAAGGCAAAAAGAAATCAAAACCTCCGCAAGTGAGATGCGTGGATGCCCAGCGCAGCCTCTCAAGACTTGAAAGGGAAGCCGCTACCCGAAGCTGTGAAGAGAGGATGCACACAATAGGGGATCAAAACTTGATGGAAACTGACCAGACTCGGCAACACACAGGCCGGCGCACACACATCCACAAAAGAAACCCAAAGGGAGCTGTTTGAATATTTATTTTAACAGCTTTTGGCGACTATCAGGGGCATTTCAGATAAGGAACGGAGAACCCAAAAACTCTCTGGTTTTGTAGACAAGAGCTTTTATCCTAGGGCGAATGGAGTTAGAGTTTCAAAAAGAGTACGCCTCAGAAAAGCAATTATCTACTCGATGATCCCCTTTGCCATGTCACAGAATTTTTTTTGGCAGGCTCTCTGTGGAGGTCGACCTCCTAGAGTAGCACCTCGTAGCTCTGCCCTGGATATGAAAAGCAGTCAGCAGAGTTTATTACGAATGGACGCCAATGTCAATTTCACCGGGGAGCTACTGAACTCGTTAAATGCTTCTGGGTCATTCTCCTTCTGCTCAATAACCTCTGTAATCTCCTTCTGCTCATTCTCCTTCTGCTCAATAACCTCCCTGAATGCCTTCTAGTGCCTTACCTAGAAAAGCCACCGCTGCCTTAGTGCGCTGGAAGGTGGAGTGACAATGAATGAATTTATTTTTTGTTTGAGCAGCAATGTCTCGATCTTTGATACTTGCCCCAGTTAGAATTTCATTTGAGACTGAGTATAGCTTGTTGAGCAAGTCCCTTGTCTCAGAAACCTTCTCCAAAATGAAACGTGGAAACTGCTCAATTGTGTCCTGGGCCTCTCCATTGAACCTTGATGCCTTGTCGATAAACCAGAAGGTAGGCTGCAGTGTTAGGTAAAAGGTCTTGACTTTCTCCCAGTGAGAAATGTACAATTGCCTAACAAGCAGAATGACATCAGGTTGGACAGGGGCAGGGTGCAGAGAGACTTTTAGTGAAGAAATCTCTGTGTCTTTTGAAATAAGGGCATCGGCTAGTTCTGCCTTCTTCTTTTTTTCAGACGCCAACTGCTCCGCATAGCTGTTCATTTCTTTATTCCAATTCTGTTTGCCTTGAGAGTGGTTTGCCGACTGCTCCTCCAGAGAAGCCTTTGTCTCTCAGAGTTTCAGTTCTAGTTTAGCCTTCAGGCTTTTAAATTCAGCCTCTTTCTCCTATAATTTTTGCTTATATTGCTCTTGTAGGCGCTCCAACTCCTCACCCTTTTGTGCCATCCCTTGATTATATTCAAGGCGGATGCATTCCAGCTCTTCCTCTTTTGATTGTAGGCTCTGTCGAGCCACCTGGTTCTGGCTTTGCAATTCTTTTACTAAGTCTGGGTCAGCAACTTGAGTTTTCACAATTTTTCCCTGAAGCTTGTTCATCTCATTCTCTGCTGTCAGCGCTCTTTCTGTCATTCAGGCGATATCTACCTCTAAGGATTTCTCCTTTGTCTCTAGAAAGCTCACTCTTTCCTTGGCTGCCCTGAGTTACTCATCCTTCTTCTTTAACTGGCGACCAGTTTTGAGGAAGTCAGAAGTGACCACCTGTTGTGTCTCCTCCATGATTTTGACTTTATCTTGTGGCCGGGCTACCTTCATGTCAAGTCCGACAACATAGATCTCATAGTCTTTGGGTTGCATTTCTCCCAGAGGCTTGCTTATCCTTGGGTACATAGTTACAAATTTTAATTCTTGTCAGGCCTCATCATATGAAGGTTGTACTCTCAGCTCGGTGGGAGCATTGTCATCCTTTGTCTTTCATCGCCGCATTCTATTTGTGCGCGCTTCCTTTCCTTATGAATTCAGTTGGTGATGAAACTAGCACACTTGCGAAATGAACACCAGAAGGTAGGGCATATGGATAGGTAATTTTTATAGGCGCACACATTTGCTTCTTCTAGAGAGTGACCATTTGCAGAGAAAAGTGTGGCAAGTTCCATAGCTTGGCCTGAGAACTATCAACAGGGCTAGACATTTATAGTAGCTGAACCGAGGATTTAGTCGTAAGGCTCATTGGCCAGGGAAGAATAGTTGCTGACTAGGTATCGGCTTGTTGCAATGGAAAAGGATCAGTAAGCATAGCGGAAAAAGAATGAGGGCTAACAAGGGGAGCATTTTTTGAAAGCGAGGTGTGGAAAGTTTGAGCGGCAATAGTAGGCGTGAGCATACTCAGAGGATTAATTATAAATGGTTGGGCCTGTGAATACTGGGCAAATCCAATCGAATAAGCTGGACCAGAAGCAGAAGGTGGAGGGCTCAAACTTATGGCAGGAGTTGCTAACGGAGCAGGGGCAGATACAAATGAATGAGATGCAAGAGAGGAAGGAGCAAAATGTATCTGCTGACTGGTCGGCAGTGGCTCCAGGATCATTCGTGACTCACTCGTAAACTTCGGCATTTGGCTAGCAGCGGGCTCCTCTCCTCTAGCGGGTTCTTGCAAAACACCTCTGATAATACTTTTCGTGCACTGCCTTTTCGCAGGCGGACACTCACTAACCTTGGCAGTCAGATCCTTCTGCTGAGGCATTAGCCTGGCCAGTTTAGCGGCCTATGTGCATGTAAGTGAGCCTCTTGATATATTAAAGCGTACATTAGTGGCCACATAGGCAGCATGCCCGGAGACATCACCTCCTTGCACTGAAGAGGATGATACCACTGCTTCTTCTTCATGCTCCTTGGATCCCTCTCCATCTTCGCTTCTGTCAGCACTAGCACTCAGGCTAGGGTGACCCTCATTCCACCATTTATCAAATTTTTGGTCATCCATCAATTGATTATAAGGAGCATCCAATTGTGTCGTCTCCTGGCGATATTTCCAGAAAGCTCTTATTTTTTCATCACTCTATTTTTTGCCCATTTTCAACTTGTTATACATGCTACGCTCCATTGGAAGATTGTCCCTGGCCACGGCCACAGGAAAGTAGAACTTGTGCCATGGACCTCTGGTATCCAGTGTAGGGATTTGCGTTAATTCAACAAAATCTTCCTCTCTATCAGTCTGCGTATTAACCCGCTTCTCCTAGTATGGTCGGGGAACATGGGTAACCTTCATATGTGGCTCTGGAAAGTCGTTGAAAGGGTTGTACTTCCACTTATCATTTACCAGTACCAACCCTAAATGTGCAAGCTTCTCTTCTAGCAACTTGTGTGATTATTTTTTAACCAGCGTTACCAACTTGAAACTCTTCGGGCAAGTGAAAAATCTCTTCTTCTTGACACTTTCGCTGCTATAGAAGGTGAAATCAATGACACATACTTGTCAGAAAACCTCCAGCGCAAGCACTTTATCGGTGATGCAAGCCGGGAGCAGGAAAGGTTTGCCAGTAAAGCCCCGCATTTGGAGGATCGTGAAATCATTTCCTAAGAACCAGTCACAAGCAGGGGTGTAGCCTTGCATAAATCCAGTCTGCTCCATGGTGAGCCGGATGATATCACCTTCTCTGATCAAATCATTCAGGACTGGGGCTATGAAATAGTTCACGAAGGCATAATAGTCATATGTTGCAGAAAGAAAAGGTGTCCATGTAGACACCGGCTTTCTTTTATTCTGATCATCAAAAATTGATAGCGGAAGAAATCGGACGAAGAAATCCGGATTCTGATGCAGGAACATGTGGACCAGGTAGGAAAAAAATCTAAATTTATTTTCTGCCTGATAATTTTCTATTTGCTGTATCATTTCTTCAACCATGAACTCAGCAAAATCATACCAGAAGAGTTCATGATGCTTGCGAAACTGTATTGCAGGTCCCAGCTGAAAAGCCTCGATCTTTTCATCAGAATCTCGGCCACAAACAAATGCCAGCATGGACATGGGGTCCTAGAGATCATCGCGGAATGAACCATGGAATAATGGGATACTCGGTGCCTTAGCGGATGCGATACCTTTCTTATTAGTCTCCTCTAACAAGAAATCAAAGCCAGTTTTCATCCTCTTCCATATTTTCTCCCCCTTGCTTGGGCCGAAATGCTCGATAGTCTCCTTTCTTCTATTTGGATCAGGGATACATAACATGTGCTAGATGGCTTCTAGGCTGATATGAACCCTTAAATTGCGACCTTCAATGCAGTGGGTATCTGGATTATAGTGCTGAATAGCCGTGTCGACCACCTCCAGGCAATAGTGCACCAATGGGACCATGTATTGTGGGAGACCGCTATACCAAACTCTACCTACCATGGATTGGTCTGCCCTTGCTGCTGATAACCTTGCACAAGCTGCCTCTCTGAGGGATTTAGGGTTCTTTGCAAGTTTTGGGTCATAGATATTATCCCATTTTTCCTTAACCTTTTTCTGGTTACTCCATTCCTTAGGTCTATCCAGCTCCTCCGTGTGGGCTCTTCTCATCTTCACGGGTATACCAGGCGTGGCATATGCTACATCCTCGTACACGTATACATTGACCAAAGAAAGAATAGCCTTAAACAGTTCCTGGCTAATCTCCTCTTGCATCGGCTGAGCTGAAGATTCTGACATTTTTCTTTCGCTGCAGAACTTATAAGCTCTTGGCCTACGAATATGCTTGCACTGGATAGACAGAAAGAAAACACTTTGCACTTCCCTTGCATTTGTAAAAATACCTTTACAATATTAAGCCCATTTATGCAATAATAGCAACATTTCCCAAGGTGGTAGGTGAAAGCAAGCCTTTTGCATTTAATTCGGCATGTATCGTTAACCTTGCAACTCGTGCAAGATGAACTGATTGCTATTCCGAGGCAGCCGGATTTCATCATTACATTTACGAGATCATGTGAGAGGCCTTGATCTCATTGGAAATTGAGCTTGCAACTGGCCTTCTATCCTTGCGTTAGCATGTACTGGCAATTAATATCTTGGCCAGAATTATTACGCCAAGCAAACGATCATAGCCTGAAAAGATATGAGTATCGCCTTAGGCTCTGGGATGTGCTTGAGATATGACACAATAGCCTATGGCCATACGTCCCTTCACCAACAAGTGCCACCTTTTTAAAGTTAATTAATCAACTACATTTAATTAAGCATGCCTTGAGCCGTGCTATCATGCATGTACCGGCCCAAAATATGAACAAACGTAGACTCGACTTTCGAGATGGCAGCCAACATACATCACATTTCCTTGAGGCGGATTGGCATATGTCTTGTCAATTTTTCTATAAATAGGCTAGTAGACAGTGAGCAAACATACTTAGAGTTTAAGAGGTGACAGGTCAGTAGCAGATTACTAAGCAAATCCTTTCATAGGTTAGGTGGTGAGAAAATTTGGCATTATCTTAGGAGACTTAGGGACAGTGTCAGGATAAATGGATATCCCAATTCGCCTAACCTCGTTTAAATCATAGATAGCATTTTTAGGTGAGATCTCCACTAGAAGGCTGAAAAGGATGATGAATAACAAGCATTCGCTAGTTCTAGTAGCCATTAAGTGGGTCCTAGGCAAGGATTGCGTAGAATATGAGGATAAGTATAGGGTGAATACCGACATATGTTCACACTTTGTAGTGTCCATGCTAGACATTTGTGTTTCTCGGCCACTTATCTTGAAGCTGGTCAAAGAGATCTTTTCGAAGAAGTACTTGAATGGGCTCGGTGAGGTTGTTGCGCATGCTGCATATGGGATCAGCCTGCCAACAGTCAGCGACCTGCATCGCTTCATCGAAGAAGAAGCTATTGTCATTTGGCTGCCATTCCTGAATGGATTCTGCCTGTAGACCTGTGGCCAGCACCAACAAAGGGTTACTCAGACCCTACACTTCCTGTTTCAGAGCTACAACATGATACCTTTCTATGATGTAGACTGGTACACTGACTTCAGGAACCTGGTGTTCCCACCACCACTGAAGGTTGTGCCAAATGATGCTACCAGTGCCGCTGACGAGCCCGTGGACGAGGAAGAAGTGGATGCTGCAATGAATGCGTCGGTTGCTGCCAGCCATTCCTTTTGATAGATAACCCCCTTGCCTATCTTCCTAAAGATGTAACTCACCTGTTCTAGATAAGCCTAATAAAAGGCCATTGTATATATAATATACCCTGATAATTGTATATTTTGAAAATCGGCATCCCAGCCATTTTGTAACCCAAGAACATATATATATAAATATATACTTCTCTTTTTAAGGAAAATCTATGCTCCTTTTTGCTTTTGTGTTTAAATTTTATGGGTTTGAAATTTTGTATGCTATTTCTCCATGTATGAGTGTATTTTGTGTAAATCAACTCTAGTGTTTTACCTGCCAACAATAATGAGAAAATGCGTAGAAAGACAATTGATTCAACAAAAGAACAGGCCAAAAACAGGAAAGGAAATAAAAGTGTTATTTACAACTGTACAAGGTAGAGCATAATGCCTAATGAAACAACTTAAGATGAATCCCATTGACTGGGATTCCTAACGGCTCTTGTTCCATATTTTTTAGCTCAAAAGTGTTGTGTTGTGTGCACCAAATGATTTTGAAGGGTCCCTCCCATAGGCTGTCAAATTTACCGTGTTGACCTGGCTTTGCAGCCTTGCTGTCATATTTTAGCACTAAGTCTCCACTTTTTATACCTTGGTCAGAAGTCTTCTTGTCAAACCATCATTTAACCACCTGTTGACAATTCATTATTTCTATTAGGGAATTCTCCCTTTTTTCTTGTACTTCCAGTAGTTCGGCGAGCCAAACCTCCATGGCATCATTTTGTTCTATCTCAAGAGACTTCAATAACTATATTGTCGGGATCTCCATAGAGATAGGTAACAGCGCCTCCTTCCCATATACCAGCTCATAAGGCGAAGTCTTGAGGACTCACTTAGGAGTTATGCGGTTGGCCCAGAGTGCTTTTCAGATATTTTTATGCCATTCCCTCTGGTGTTCTGAGCCAACCTTTTTAAGGAGTCAGACTAAACTTTTGTTTGTCGACTTGGCTATGCCATTTCCGTGGATAATAGTTTGATGATGTTTTAAGGAATATGCCATTTTTTAATGCAAAGTGACATACCTTTGTACCTAGAAATGCTCTGGAATTGTCCAAAATGATTGTCTTTGAAGGGTTGAACCTTGTTACCAGTGCTTCGAGGAAGTCTACAATCTCTGTTTCTATTTCCCCCTTAAGGGGAACAACTTTCGCCCACCTTGTGAAGTAGTCTGTAGCTGTTAAAATTCACTTATGTCTGGCACTAGAAACTGGGTCGATCATTCTGATGAAGTCCAGGCCCCATTGCACAAATGGTTCATCCGCCATGATAGGTTTGAGGGGCATCGCTAAATTTTTCCTTCTATCAGAGAAGAACTGACATTTTTTACAAGCCCTTACCAGAGAGTAGGAGTTACTAAAAAGTGTAGGCTAGTAATATCCAACTCTCAGGACCTTGATGGCGGTAGTTTTGGTGGAGAAATGTCCACCCTCATCACTATTGTGAAATGTGTTGAGGATCCTCTGCGTCTCCTCTAAAGTAACGCATCGTAGGAGCACACCATTGAAATTTCTTTTAAACAGAACTCCTTCTATCAGCGTATATCCATAATTCTGAAGCCGGTAATACCTTCTTTTTTGGGATGAGAGGCCTGGTGGATACCTTTCGGTTTGCATGAAGCTCATTCTATCTGTCAGCCAATCATTTTTCGATCTTGATTCATTTATCAGGACGAGCTCTGGCTGCTCCTCCTTGGCAGGTTCCTCCTCATTCTGTGCCATATATTCACACAGTCCTCTACCTTTAACAGTCTTGGTAGGCCTAACCTTGATGTCATACTCCAGGATCTTGGTAATCCAATTAGCCCTTTTTCTGTGATCTCTCCCTCCATGATGTATTCACGCACACTAGAATGTGCGACATATACTAGAAATTTGTTATAGGAAATTAGATGGCGGAACTTTTTAAGTCCCTTTACTATCGCGAAGGCCTGTCTTTCGACGAAGTTATAATTCACCTCATATTCTTTTAGGGTTCGGGAATAGAATGCCCTGGATGCTCTCCCTTTACTTCGCTATCCTTTTGAGTAAGGATAGTAGTAATACTAGACTTGCTACTGAAGGCATACATTATAAAATCTTTGCATTGATCTGGATTAATCAACATTGGGGCTATGGAGATCGCTTCCTTGACCTTTTCAAAAGCCTCTCAAGCTTCTGTTGTCCATTTGAAAGCTTGATCCTTTTTAGCATTAGGGTGATCAGCCTAATCATTCCCGCAAAATCAGAAATAAATTTGCTGATGAAATTTACATTGCCTAGAAAAGACTGGACACCTTTCTTATTTACCAGAAGGGGAAGTTCTTTGATAGCCTTTACTCTTTCGGGGTCAATTGAAATACCTTCTTTAGACACAACATGCCTTAACAGCTTGCCCTGAGGTACTCCGAATACACATTTCTTTGGATTTAGGGAAACCCCGAACTCTTGGAACTTTTGAAAAACTAATTCCAAATGATCAAAATAATCATCTTTAGATTTAGAGAACACAGTAAAGTCATCCAAATAGATTAGAATAAACTTATTGATCAGTTCACTGAATGTGATGTCCATAGCCTGCTAGAAAGTTTCCCCTACATTGGATAAACCAAAAGGAATTTTAGCGTATGCAAATGTTCCCCACTTGGTGGTGAACGTAGTCTTGTGCTGATCTTCTTCTTTAACTCAAATCTAGTTATAGCCAGAGAAGCCATCCAGCAGAGAAAACATTTCCGATCCTGCGACAGTTTAGAGGATTGACTCCATAGAAGGCAATGGATAGTGATCTTTCAAAGATGGTTTGTTCAGGTCTCAGAAGTCCACGCATAAGCGGATATCACCATTCTTCTTTTTGACTGATACTAGGTTTGATACCCAAGTATTATGTTTGATTGGGAAGACAATACGTGACTCAATGAGCTTGGTTAGCTCTTGTGCCATCAGGGCCTCAACTTTAGGGTTAACTGGCCTCTGTTTCTATTGGACTGGTTTCGCACCTTCTGTTAGCTCAATAGTATGTTGAATGATGCCAGGATCGTAACCCTCCAGATCATCGTAGGACCAGGCCACTACTCCATATTTTTTGTAGAAACTGATAAGCCTTTCTCTATCTCGCTGTGGGACATTTTTTCTGACACTGATATTCCTGCCATCGGATACCCGAAGGTTTTCATAATCACTTTTGTTTGCCACAAACTTTCGCTTATCGTTTCGGGTGTCATTACAATTGAAATTTTTTTTTGAGAGTAACTAATCCTTTCAGAAGTTTATTTGACTTCAGCTACATAATTTTTCCTTGATAGGCCTCAGCGATTTTTGGTTGAAGTTGATCAGCAAATTCCCTAGAGTGATGGATAAATGAGGCTATGTGCTCATCACTCTCAAAGACCTGCCAACTCTAATCATTGTCAGGGATTGCTGGTCGAACAAGCACTCGCACTAAATATTTGTTCCGAAGCAAGTCAGAGACAAGATCAAACTGAGCACCAATCACCGCCATGCGATTTGCATCGTTATTCTGCATCTGGGAAATGGTCAAGATGTTGAAAGCTTCAAAACTTTCAATTAGCTCCCAGACTCGATGCCGATAGGATTTCATTCAGACATTCTTCGCTGCAGAAATTCCTCAGACCTGATTAACTACCATTTCAAATTCTCTAAACATAATCAATTGCTTAATTCCCATTCATTCCGCTAGGCTTAAGCCTTGGACTAACACTTCATATTCAACCTCGTTGTTTGAACAGGTGAATTGGAATCGGAAAGACCTCAACAACTTTTCATTCTGCGGGGATATTAGACATACCCCTACTCCAGCTCCAACTTTTCTTCTTGCTCTGTCAAAATACAATGTCCATAGCTCATTTGCTTGGTCATCGTCAGATTATTTGGCGACCTTTGGAAGAACTTGGTCTTCATCATAGATCACATATGTGCCCAATCCAGTAGCATGATAATTCCCAAAAGGATCATTGTTTATGTGTTCGCTTAACAGAGCATCTTCCTTATCATTTCGGTTTCCACTCACCCTCTCTTCCTCTAGCAGCTCGACACTATACATGTCCTGCTTGGTGATAGAGGTATGTGCGGCTTCAAAATTGATCAGGACCTCATCTGCCACGTGCTCAGAATGTAGAGCCTCTGATTCTATCTTCATTTTCACACCATGCTTGGTCCTAAGTATTAGATGTGACCAATCTAAAGACAAATATCTGCCCACCTTTGAAGTAAATTCTCGGGATAGACAGAGACCGAACATAGGAGGAACATCTATGATTACTGTATCTTGCGGGACCGTGATACTTGGGCAGACAAATAGAGTTAACAGAAGTGCTTTAATGACACCCATAGTATCAACTTTATTTCCATCTAGCTGCATCACTCCTTTGCTCATAGGTTCGTAGTTGAGTCCCAAGGCTTCGGCTATCATTTTTGGCATAACCATTGTACTAGCGCCAGAATCAATCATAGCGTTGTGTAATAGCTTTTCACCTACAATGAGAGTCAAGAAGAAGGGTTGAGGTTTTGGCCTACCTCTGCCTTCTGTATGGGATTCCTTCGCTTTTTCTGCAAGAATTTTAGCTAGTGGCATTTGATAAACCACCTCTGTACTGGCAGAAGGCTCTGTTGGTGCTGAGTTGATCTCTTTTTGAAGCGCCTTTTGTAGCATAGTTTTCTGTTTTGGGATAGCTAGAATGTCTCATAAAGACACATTAGCGGATGATTTCTTTAATTGCTCCACCACATTAAAAGGTGAAGAGCTCAGAGATTTATGCTCCTTTGCTTTTTTTATAATAATCTCCTTCCGTGGTTGAGAAGGCGAAGAGACGGTCGAAGTGTCGGGAATTTGATCGGACACGCCTTTGCATTGCAGGTTGTCTGAAAGTGAAACAACAGGCTCACCGGTGAATCTCCTTTTTGAGCGTGTGTTATAGTCGGATTGTACCTGTGGCATTTCGGCTATGGACGTGTCATTGGCAAACACCATTTCCTCATCTTCCATCTATGAGAAGAGCACATGATCAGGCACAATATTAGACTCTTGCTCTAAGGACATTCCTTGCATTTGCATGGTAAGGACCACATTCTCCATTGCCGAGGCATATATGTATTCTCCATTTTCTGTTGCAGTACCTTGATTGCGTTGTTCTACCACCTTCTGTTGTAAGTTTCCACGCGGACAATTTTGGGGCATATGTGCATCGTTGCAAGGGAAGCACCATGGATTGATGTCATCGATAAGATTGTTTTGTCCTGCAGTTAACTCTCTACTAGAGCTTGGCGACACACCTGCTAGTGGTGTAGGCACCAGAACCATTTGGTTTGTAGCCGCCGCTAGTGGATTAGTGTGAGGCGCACTCTGATATTGATTTTGCTGATAAGTAGAGTGCCCACCTTGATAGTTTTGATATGCGGGATGTGGAGGCATTGCTTGGTTCTGCTTGAGAGTTGTTATATCATTCGCCATAGTTTGCAACATCTCCTTGGGGTTGCCTATTTCATCCTTGGAAGAACCTGATGTGAAAGCCAAGCTTTCAAGAGCGGCCGCATATGAGTACATTGACTGGGGAGTTGCTGGTGCATTAGTCGATGTGGTCTCTTGTGCAAAGGTCGATATTTCAGAAAATATCAGCACAATAGGTCGAGGAGGCAATTTTTTGCAATCTATTAAATGATTCTCAGCTTTGATAGCGGTAGCATAAGCATCTGGTAGAGTGGCTCCTCCCAAAGACTTGATCATCACAGAAATGTCAGGGTTAATGGACTTCAGGTAAAATATGAATGCCAGTTCTGGAGTCGGGCAGATAGTCACAGGAATCCTCCGCCAATTTGAGTGAAATCGGGCATTGAAATCGGTCAGAGCCTCCTAGGGCGCTCATCTTATGACTGATAGCTGATAATATAATGAAGAACGATCTCCGTCATTTGAGAACCTTTCATAGAATGGATCTCCAAGGTCATCCCAAGTGCAAATGGTATTAGGAGTCAGTGTTCAGTACCAATCTAGAACCTTGCCTTTGAAAGATGCAGCGAGGAGCCTCAGGGCTACATTCTGCGTTGTGATACTGTGTACCAGACATACATCCGCTACATCCTGCAAATGTTCTACTGGTGTTTTTGTGTTATCTTTGGAAAATTTGGGAAGAGCTTTCAGGGCCGAAACTGGGATAGCGCCCCAAATAACAGGCGCTACTGGAGCTACCAGGGGACTTCCAGCATCCCATGCTACATAGTTTTTGTTCACGACCGGCAACATGGTGAGAGGAAAGGGTGGTGGGAATGGAATGACTACTAGCTGATTTGTGGCCTGGACTGTTCCTAGCAGAGGTACTAGTAAACCTGGGTTATTTGTAGTCTAGGATCTAGTTACAGGCTGATGGCTCATACACACCTCTATAAGGCAATTTCATTAGTTTGGGTCCCACCGGGTGTGCCAGAAAAAGGTACTAACTGTTGACGCCAAAAATTGGCGAGGTAACAGTGCCTTATGGGAAACTCAGTTCAAGGGGGACCCCTTTGCACCAAACTAAGTGACCTCCAAATTTTAAAAAGAAGCCGACTTCTTCTATAATGGGTTTTGGAAAGGGAAAAGGAAATAAATACAATGAAAGAAAGTCTAATCTAAGGCAATGCACCAAGATATGCTGATGGGTACGATAAATCATAGATTTAAGGGTCTGAATAGTGTTATCACATTCCAAAACGTCAGAGACTTAAAAGTATAGCATAAACAATTTATTTATTGACATAAAATAGTATTGCATACATTCTTACCACTAAGAAGAGTCATTTAGATTTGATTTAGATAAGCAAGCTTGCATTCAATATATAGAAGTCCTATCAAATGAAATGCTTAAGATAATAAAAAGCACAGTTTATAGTTTAATCAATACATGAAAAACAGAAAGGCTGAACAGTTGGCACAGTCTGAAAGTTTCTTGCAAATAAACATATAAGAGAGGCCTGGTGTCTCTTGCTATAGCTAGTATCTTTTTTCTTAAAAGCTCTTCAATCTGTCTACTATTGGACCCTCTCTCGATTGATAGATAGAGTATATATATCTGGAGAGAAAACTCCTACCGCTTTGGAAAGTTGTAACAGAAAAGATCCCACAATCTCCTGCAATGATGCCAGAATCAAAATATTTTCAATGCCGTTACAACGGCAACGAGTTAGAATACAACATCTAGATATTCAGGTGCAGGCGCGCCCTTCATAATGATGGCAGTGGTCCCAGCCAAGCTCGAGGCGACAAGTGCCATCCACCGCTTTAGAGAACCATGACAAGCAGCACCCAATAGCATAATCTCGCTTAGCCATCCTATCGCCTGCTTTGATGATCAGTGTAAGGCACATGGTAGCCCGTCGCGGCCTGAATGAGAATTCCTCTTATTGCTGCCGAGAGATTGCGAAGAAGCAACATGTGTTCAAGGGCTGAGGTCCTTCTTGATATGGAGAGGAAGCTGCATGAACTGGGTGCGAAATATGTGTGGCAGCGTTTCACAGCCAGCGGTGTTCACCTCCTTGTTGTGTTGAAAAGGCTGCAAATGGTTGCCACTTGGCAGAAGGTAGAGCCTACGAAAAATAAAAGAAGGCCTGCGGAAGCATTTCATAGCCCGTAGCTGCTTATTTCATCCCTGCATGAAAAGTTTGTGATATGTCACCACGTAGCAAGATGTGGGTCCCTCTGACAATCTTTAGAAATGATGGCCCTGGCAGAAGGCTTTCGCAACTCGAAGGGACTTCAAGGCAAAAAGAAATCAAAACTTCCGCAAGTGAGACACGTGGACGCCCAGTGCAGCCTCTCAGGACCCGAAAGGGAAGCCGCTACCCGAAGCTGCGAAGAGAGGATGCGCACAACGGGAGATCAAAACTTGATGGAAACTGACCAGACTCGGCAATGCACAGGCCGGTGCACACACATCCACAAAAGAAACCTGAAGGGAGCTGTTTGAATATTTATTTTAACAGTAACATTTTCTACCAAATATCTTGAAGTATTTGAATGAAGTAGGCTTACCATACCACAGTTCATAGGGAGTGCAATCATTGTTTGCTCTAATTTGAACCCTATTCAAAATATAAACTACAGTATGAACTGACTCCCTCAAAAACATATTGAATAACCTGGCCTCATTCAACATTGTTTTGGCCATGTCCTCAACTACTTTGTTCTTCCTTTCTACTACCCCATTCTATTACGGAGTCATTGGTGTAGAGTATTACCTTTTGATTCCATGTGCTTCATAGTACTTAATGAATTCACCTGATGTAAATTCTCCTCTTCTATGTGATCTTAAGAATTTGATTCTTCTACCAGTCTCCTTTTCAACCATTTTCCTAAATATCTTGAATGTTTCAAATGCTTGGGACTTGTCCTTTAGAAAGGTTACCTAGTGTCATTTGTGTATAGTAATCAATTAGAAACATGAAGAATATTTCACCTTTCATTCCCCTTGTCCTTATTGTAGATACATAAAAAAATCCTCATAATTATTTTTATCCATTGCATTTTTCATTTTGATCATCTACATAATCATATCTCCATAAAACCATTAAAATATTATGAGAATTTATAAGCATTTATTCATAACCATCATCCATTTACATAATCATTTATTCATTTATCCATTATTTATCCATTTACATATTTCATTATCCCATTTCATAAATATTTATCATTTCATTAATCATTAGCATATTCATAAATCATTTAACCATTTGATAAATCATTTATTCATCCATTTCATTAATAATTAATCTATAATCAGCCGGTATAGGCATGGTGTGATGGTTTATAGGTGGCATTGTTGTTCTTTCCACCAAGGTTCAACCCCGTTGGGGTGGTATTGTTGAATGGTTGTATCCAGTTCATAGCTCCGATCAAAAGCGTTTACCCCTTATATAAAAAAAATAAAATTAATCTATAATCGCTTAAATACATTCATTACACATGCATAATCGTTATACTTGTACATTAAATATTTCCATTCATCATCATATTCATATGCATATATTTTATAAATCCATTAATTCATCCATTTGCATAAATCATTTCACTAATGACCATTCGCATGATTATTCATTTGCATTAATCATTAAAATGCATTCATATGTTTCATTAAATAATTTAAAATTCATAAATCAACTTCATGAAATTAGCTCAAAATTGCACATTAAACTCATATATCATTTCCATGGAATTAGCTCAAAATTGCACATTTTGAGCTTCCAAACACGAATCATGGCATAAATCACTCCACTCATTTCTAATTTCTTTTTCACATTATGCATTCATCTATAAAAACCTCATCTTTCTCACTTTTTGGGATACACTTTTTTTATTTCACAACTCCAGTTTCATAATTCTTGAATCCAATTCTACATCATCTCTTGTGCTTTTGCTGCAAAAGTATGAGAGAAAAGACGAGTTATTGTAGAGAGGATGACAATGGAGCTGATTTTCTCTTTGAAGGCATTTGATTTAATGTCTTTTGCATAGATTACTTTGAATTTTGCATATGTTTTCATTTGGAAAGTCTTTATTGATGTAAATGTTGGAAATGCTTTAAATATGATTATTCAATTTTCAACATGCACATAATGGTGAACCCGACGTGAACGTGGGAGATAAATACTATTTATAGTTGATTTCCAACACTTTTTGAATGATGATATCTATTTGCATCAATACTTTAATGGTTTTGTAGATTCATCTAAAATCCTGCCTATTATTCTCGCCTAAATACTTAATGATTATCTTACATAAATACATCCTATTAATTAATGATCAACAACGCTTTTACAACATTTTCATTGTTCTCTAAATGAAGTGAATTTGATGATTTGAAATATTTTTGAGGTGCTTCTACCTATTGCATGTTGAATCTTTGATGAATCGGTTTGAAGTTTTTTTTATCATCATATTTTTTGAATCTTTGAGGGTTTTTATGAATCGGTGTGATTTCTTTGAAAGAAGAGAAATTCCCATTTCAACCATCTAAATGAAGATAAAATTTTGTATTGAATACTAGGGATAGTGACAAGCAACATGGAAGTTAAATCATTTTTTTTTTTTCTAGTTTCAATTGAAAGCTAAATGATTTAAGATAAAAGTGAATTTTGTGAAGGGATAATCTTCATATGCTTTTTGAAGAATCTGGATCAATGGGCTTTTCACTAGCTATATTCACTTTAAATACTAAATACATTTACGTATGATTTTTTAGAGCCTTTGCAAACAATCTATAAGCTATAATAATTATAGGGAGATCTAGTTTGGCCTATGAAAGAAGGTTTTCAAGATGTTTGCATGTCAAAGATTTGAAAAGTGAAAACATAAACACACATTTTCCGAAGACTAAAAATCAAAAACTACTAATGACATTTGGTGCAAGACATTTCTTGAAGACTTGATTTTCTAAAACTGAATTGTCTTTTTAGATTATATAACATTTCAAGTGGCGCTTAAAAAGAACCTTGTATGTCGTGTTTGGTGCACTTGTACATTCTATGTTACCCAATCCAGTATGTACATATCCTCTCCCCTTGTGCACTTGTGTGATCTTGGGTGATGAGAAATACACATTGGTCTCTTTTCTTTTTAGGAGAGGCTTCCTTGGGGATTTCATCAACTCAAGGTTTGACCTTGAGCACATTTTTTGGTGGGCTATATCAAAGGGGGGAGAATGAAAGTTGTACACCAAGGAATGGCTAGCATCGTTCAAAGCCAAGTCGTGAGACCCTTAGTCCATCAAGACTTGCTAGTGATGAGAGTGGGAGTGGGCCTCCTAGTTCTCAGGCTATTATAGAAAGCTCTTTGTTCATGAATTCCCTTACTGGACACCTCTTGTTTTAGAAGCCAAAATCCTTCTATTTGTTGGTGCAGGAGGTCGAACCTCTAAATTCATCCCACACTTTCATGGTTCAACGTAGAGATGACAAGTTCCTCTTTGGGGAATTTGAAACTTAGTATGCCTAAGAATTGAGTGCACTGTAAGGAGGAGCCTATGTTACCAATTTCTTAGGTCATCTACTCTGAATAGGTCCGTCTATAGAAATCCAAGTGGGAACCTAACAAATATTGTCCTTTCCAATCCTAAGATTGTGCATGATTGTTTTCATCTTGAAATCCAACTTTTTTTTCACAAGAACAAACTCAAAAACACTCTCTCTATTGTGTCTTGTGTGTGTGTTCAAAAGAGATCTCAAACAAACATCACACTTGAAGTTGACAACATTCAAACCTTGAAACAAACTAGGCCAACACATCCAAAACAAGCTTGACATTTAAACCTACTTAAACCAAGGACTTGCTCATTCATTCATCCATCACCTCATCTTTTTGCATTACACATTCCCCATAGGTCTAAAATTTAATTCATCTTCTTAGCTTGAATTAACCTCTTCCATAAACCTCTTTATTTCGAATCTCATCAAACCTAGACTAGACTATAGCCTCAAATCTATATTCTATTGACCTTATCTTTCAAAAAAATTTATCCTAGTCCTCATCATTTAGGTTGGTTCCTTAACTCATCAGTCTAGTTTGAGACCACCTTGTCAACATATCCTATCAGTCTTTACTTTATCCAAGGTCTTTGAAAATAGATTAGTTTCTTTAACTATCTTATTTTGATTAACAACCATATCTTAGGTTTTACCCCTCATACTAGGTCATACTATTCCATCCCTTCATTGCACATCATTATTAGGCATCCCTATATATTCAAAAATCCAAAAAAATATTTGCATTGCATTTAGGCATACCTTATTCCAAAAAAACAAAAAAACATAGTTCTAGTCTCATTTCATTCACCTTCTCTTTGCAAGTCCTTCCATGGTTGAAACTAGGTCACAAAGAAGATGAAAAGACATGGATTTCCCGACAAACAATAAATTTGTCAAACCATTTGCAAACTCATCACATGGGACACCTAGATCCTACAAGTCCCTATTGGATAAATTTGTCACTAGAGACCAAAATGGAAACATCATCATAGAAGAAATAGAAGCTACTTCCCAAGATCCTGAGTTTTCCTCTTTTGTGGATGAATTCTTGGCACAAGACCCTCAACGTTACCTAGCTAAACTATTGAAAAAAGGTTCCACATTACCACCTAGTTTTGATGTCAATACATTAAGAGCATCACGCACATTCATCAACCAAAGTCAAGGAAACAATATAGTTGCCCCTAATAGATATATCCCACAATTTAATACATCAAAACCATTAGGAATAGGCACACAATATGCAACAACAATTCACACCTCCTTATTTGGCACACAAGGAATTATACAAGGTACAACACAAGGGATGAATTTTAACACCACAACCAATGACATGGTCCCTAACACAGTCCATTTCACAATCCCTTGGTTCTACACTTAATCCATTCAATACAAATACCATATCTTCACATCCATTTGGAACATCAAGTGCCACAAACACTATATCTTCAAATCCATTTGGAGCATCAAGTGCCACAAACCACACATCATCAAACCCATTTGGAACAAATAAGGCCTTGAACACCACATTATCAAATCTTTTTGGCATAAATAAAAGTACCAAAGTTCATATTCATGTAACTAACACAAACACCAATGTGCCACAAGGTCCTAATACAAGTGTTCCTCAAACAAATCCTCAAGGATCTTTCCAATTCAACACTCAACATTCACAAGGTCTAAATACTTCTAATATTTTTCATATTCAATCCAATGCTTACACCCCAACTTAAACTTTCACATCAAAAATTCCAACTTATACCACACACATCCCTTGAATCCAAATTCCAAACATAAATCAAACACTCACACCTCACGTCAACACCAACATACCATCCATTCAACACATTGGATTGCAAAGCATAAACACCAAGCCTTACCAAAATAAAGTTGTAAACATTGTCGATACAACACTCACACCATATGATGTCCTATCCAATCAAATGTTGGCCTTGCAAAAGAAAATGGAAACCGTGACATTGTCAAATAAGAAAACTTACTCTATCCAAGAGCTATGTCCTTACCCATTTGATAGGACATTATACATGCCTCCTTTTCCTCCAAATTATGTCATGCCAACTTTACCTAAATATAAAGGAAGAGGGAAACCCATTGAACATGTGAGATAATTTCATATGACCTTTATTGAAATTACCTCAAAACAAACATATTTGATGAGACTATTTCCTAGGAGTCTCACAGGACATGCTTTAGAATGGTTCTCTAAACTACTAATAGGAATACGATCATGGGACAAACTTGCTGACAAATTTATCACTCAGTTTTCCTTAAATATAAAAAATGAAATAACCATTGCTACCCTATGCCAAACTAAATGAGAAGAGGGTGAAGCTTTCATAACATTCTTCTAGAGATGGAGGAGTTTAGCTAGCCATTGTCCCATTGAAATTCCTAAAAAACATAAAATTATCATGTTCATGTAAAACCTAAACATAAACTTAAAATATGCATTGGAGGCTCATTGTTGTTCCACATTTACTGACATTGTTGAAAAAGGGGTCATCATTGAGAAAACCCTTATCGCTAAAGGGGAAATTAAAACTTATACCAAGACACAAAATTCCCAAGGAACATCAAATGATAAAAACAAGTTTTGGTCCCATAACAAGAACATAAAAAATGATGGAATCGTAGATGCGAAAGTGGTAAACAAAATAGGTCCCACATTGACTCTCAAAGCACCCAAAATGAATAATAACACACCATATGTTTCCAACCAAGAAGCTAACATGATACAAAATAATCAAGGACAGGGACCCCCAAGACAACCAAGGAAATACCCATAGAGAAAATACACTCCTTTACTAGAACCAATTGAATTTTTCCTAAAGAAGCTAGTGCAATAAAATGTTATATAGCTCCTAGAGCCCAAACCATATGATCTAGGACAATTCAAACCCTCTTGGTGGGATGACTACGCTTTCTGTGAATAACACCGCATCAAAGGGCATAAGACCTCATCATGTCATCAATTGAAGAACATGATTCAAGACCTAATTGAAAATGGTACCATAGAGGCTGAGGGACAATAACAAACTTCCAATAAAGACCATACAATTTTCAAGAATCCATTGCAAGACCATGGAAAAACCTCCATTTTGGGTCAAAAGATAGACAACCATGCCAATTATACCAATGCCTCTTTTGAATACAAAATTATGAACCACCTCTGAGCTACTAATGATCATGTTAATATAATCACCATTAAGAAGCAACCTGAAATTGTCGTTACCACCCACAGAGCTAAGATTACTATATCAGGTCCTCCTCCAAAGCAGCCATAGTCCAAAGCCTAATATAACCTTGTCGAACAATTCGGAAAGACACCCACACAAATTTCTATCCTTAAGCTTCTACGCATATCACCCAAACATAAAGCAATCCTTGATAAGGCTATGAAAGAAACCTTTGTCCCTATTGGCCTGGATGTCAACCAGTTTGAAGCCATGATTGGATACTTGGCCAACTCCCATCATGTCTTTTTTTATGATAAAGATTACTCTACATCCCAATCAAACCATAACAACCCATTGCACCTTGAGGTCTTCATAAACAACAACAAGGTCATACAAGTATTATTAGATGGTAGAGTTGGATTGAACATTTTCACTTTAAAACTAGTGAAGGCATTGGGCCTATCTGAAACATGTGTGGATAGAAATAAGAGCATTTTAATCAAAGCCTATGATGACAAAGAACGTTCTTCTGAGGGAATTATCATACTACTTATCAAGATTGGACCTGAATCTCTAGATACCACATTCCAAGTCCTGGATCTTTAATTACCATGCAATATAATCCTTTACTGACCATGGATCCACGCCATGCAATCCATCCCATCAACATACCATCAATGTCTAAAGTTTCCATATAATGGCACCAAAATCACAATAATTGGTGATCCTGATCCATTTTCATATTGTACTAATTTGAGGGGGGTCCCTGAACATCAAGTGCCTATAAACCATGAAGTTGTAGCATCTACTCCATCCAATTACGTTGATCCATCCACTCTGACTAGATTCTCCATGTTCACCATTCCATCTGCTGATCCCAAGATTCAGATCCAAGACAAGGGGTGTGGGGAATATCATATGACTACTACCTACTACATCACCAAGCTACCAAAGTCTCCAAAATCCTAGGGAAATATTGTCTATAAGATGGAACCTAAAGTTGTTATCAAAATTCCCCCCACCACCACCTTCACAAGCTAGGGAGAGTTAAACAAAGACAATATTGATGATATTTTAGATTGGATCTACAAAGATGAAGAAGATTTGTAGCCACTATTGACAAAACAATATGGTAAAGGCTTTCAACTCATGAAACAAAATGGTTATGATGGAATTAGTGGGATTGACATACATAAAAATGGAATGAGACAACCCTTGATGCCTCTTAAATGACCAAAGAACTTGGGGCTAGGATTTGTACCAATTAGGATTAGTGCTTCAAGTACTAAGGTGCTTTGAAATAAGGATGTGAGTGTTTTGAAAGATGTCAAGACATCTGAAAACCCTACCAACCTCTATGATAGTGATACTGACTCTAATTATTATGAGTGGGATTCTTATACCGCTAGTGACTATGAGCTCGACTATTTCTTTCATGAGTCTAATACACATTGCCCATCGTTTACCAACCTCATAGATATTAATATCTATGTCAATTCTTTTCATGAGCCTAACCCACCGAAGACCACAGAAGAAAGAGCATGGATAGAATCATTTTGGGACCCCGATAATACTTCTATCTTTACACTATCCACTACTTCCCCATCCTTTAGTAATACTGATGGTGGAATTTTCATTGTTTACCCACAATTAGTTAATTAGGACCAAAAAGATCCACACACTTTGGAAATATTTGAAAATGATAAATCCATCATTGAATTCATGGGAGGGTGATCCCACAATAGTGGTTTACAATTTTTGGCACTGAACTTATTTTTTTAATTAAATCTTCATTTTTAGGCACCTATAGCGGCTAAATTGTGAGGAATTTGAAGATGATGCAAACTAGTGATTTGTGAAATTTTTTATGTAGATTCTAAATATTTTTTTTTCAAAATTTTTGGAATCAAATTGCACTTCTTTTTCCATCTCCTTTGAAAACTATTTTTTTAAGTAAACACCACTTTTAAGGAGTGACGCTCACCGTATAACACAACTTTTTTTCTATGAAGGATAAAATTCTATTTTTTTCAAATTTAGATTTTTAACTACAATATCTAGTGCTTACAATTGGTTTCATAGTGTTTTATTGAATATTTTTTCCTTAATTAAGTTTCGAAGTCAAACCAATTACAATCTAGACATAGGCGGACCGTATAACACAACTTTTTTTGTATGTATCAAAATTCAATTTTATTTTTTTTATTGGATCAAGGAATTCAATATCTGGTGCACTCATTTTTTATTTATTTTTTTATAATCTTCTTTTTTTCCACGTGTAGAATAGAGAGCTTGATTTTCGATGAAAAACCTACATTCACAAGAAATATAAAATAAATATAATAATTATTTAAAATTTATTTAAAATTATACTTTTTGGGAAGATTATAATAAGAAATACATACTGAAAAGAAAAATTTAAATGAATTCATTTGATCCCCCAAAAGGTGAATCAAAAATGGTTTTTTATCAGTATTTTGATAGGTGTAAAGGAGACTTCGTTATAGGTATGGTTTAAAACTAGTAGGGTTTTATCCAAGGGGGTTTGATCTAAATTAGTTTAATCAAACCCTCTTCAATTGGAATGATTTAAATGGAACCTTTTTAAGGATTAAATCATTATATTTGGGTATGTGCAGGATCATGGTATGCCAAACAAGCCCTTAAGTGGCAATGAAAATTCAGAACAATTAGAGTTAGGCAACTTGATGTAAAAATTTGAATAAGTTATCTATATTATTTCAAAAACATGTAAGAATAGATTATGTGGGAAATTGAATGTAGTTTCTAAACTACTAGGTTTATTTTTTTTAAAACAAAATCTATTTGGTGAAAATTTGAAATTTCAATGCAATATTACTTAAATTCCAGGAAAAAATTAGAAGTAGGTGTATGTCGACCACCCTAACCATAATAAAATGATAATATTTTTTTATGAATTTTA
>VDFB02000003.1:622782533-622883087 GCA_007258455.2 Sequoia sempervirens | reverse complement strand
CTTTGGTAGACATGTATGAAAAATGTGGTAGCATAGACAACTATCACCATCTGATATTTATGTAGTTGTAGTATGTTTTGTGCAATGTAATCAACTATATGAATATAACCAACAAAAATCTATTTTCTATAATTCATGGATTGAACTCTGTATTTTATTTGCTCTCAATGTCTGTATGCTATGGAAATGCCATTACATTTTTTAAAAAAGTAGTTTCTTACTATTTTTCTTCAATTTTTTATGTTTTTTTGTAAATCTACCAAAAAACCCTAGTTTTTCTACCAAAAAACAATATTTTGAAAAAAATCAACTAAAAATAAACAAATCTAATTGAAAATTTGATAAAAAATTAAAAACTTTACCTGATAGAGATGGACTCCAAATCGGATATCGGATTTTGCTCTACACTATGCGCCCGCCGCCGATGAGCCGAAAACAAATATGAATGAGTTTTGGTCACAGGTTTTTTTTTATATATACAGTTCAAAAAAATCGGATATCCGATTCCTAAAAGCAAGTTGCCTTTTGCTTCGGTCGGAATGAGATTTATTTATATTTAACAAAATCAGATATCCGATCCAAATTGGATATCCGATTTGGATCGGATATCCGATTCCTAAAACTAAGTTTTCCCTCTGCCTCGGTAGTCACCCCAGCTCCAAAAAGTCAACTCACCATTTTCGCGTTTTTGAGTCGTAGAAACACGTATTTTTTTTCTCCATTGCCACTTTTTGGCATACCATGATCCTGCACATGCCCATTTTCTAAAAATATGTGATTTTAGCAAAAATTAGAATCTCTCAAAAATTATAAACTAGCTTTGTGGGATCACTCGGGACTAAGAGAAAGCATACAACAAGGGGACCATAAGAATAGTTTTAGTATAGATCTTGATGCTGCGGCATATTTTGGCGAGACTGTTCCACCGTCTAGTCACAAAATGATAAAAATAAAATAAAAAATTAAAAAATTAAAGTAAAAAATGAAATATCTTTAGGTGAAAACCGTAAGGTGCCTTTTGACCAAGAAAAAGTAAAAATAAAGGACGTATCCGAGGGAAAAAACCTCTCTAAGGTACCCAAGGATGGAGGGTAGGAGTTTCTTCCTATTAATCAAGAGAGATCCCCGATGCTGATCAAAGAAGTAACAAAATTCACTACAAGTACAACAAAGAATCCTAAGATTGTTCTTTTTGTAGCATCCCTGAAAAAAGAAGAAAAATTGGAATTTCAAGACTTTTTCACAAAATGTCAGGTCATTTTTGCATGGTCTTATGCTAACATGCCTAGGTTGGACCCCACATTGGTCCTGCATCATTTACCATTGCTTCTAAATGAAAATCCTATCAAACAAAAGCTTAGAAAAATGCATCCTCAAATAGCTCTACTTGTCAAAGCCGAACTCAAGAAATTGTTGGATGAAGGTTTCATGAGACCTATTGATTATGCAAACTAGATTTAAAACCTTGTACTAGTGAACAAACGAAATGGAAAAATCCATATCTGCACATATTTCCATGACTTGAACAAAGCATGTCCAAAAGATGACTTCCCACTTCCTAATATAGATGTCATAGTAGATCTAACAAGAGGCTATGAGATGTTGTCCCTCATGGATGGCTTCTTGAGGTATAATTAGATCTGTATCGCTCCTAAAGATCGGCATAAAATAACATTCACTTTCCCATGGGGTAAATATTGTTGGAATTTCATACCTTTTAGCCTTAAAAATATAGGGACAACCTATCAAAGAGCTATGACCACCATATTTCATGATCTCATGCACACATTGATGGAAGATTATGTTGATGACCTTTTGGAAAAATACTTGAGATGTGGTGATCATTTAAGAGTCTTGAATAAAATTTTCAGAAGGATTGAAGAATATAAAGTCCACCTAAATAAAAAAAATGTGTCTTCAGCATGACATTGGGAAAAATCTTAAGATATATAGTTTCCCGTAGAGGCATTGAAGTGGACCCAACAAAAGTAAATGCTATATTAGATATGTCTCCCCCAATATAAATCAATCAACTCAGGACATTGCAAGGCCAAATATAGTCCATCGGATGCTTCATTACACAACTTGCAGATAAATGTTAGCCTTTTCAGTATTTGTTACGTAAGGGAGCTCCTTTTATATGGATAGAAAAGTGTGAGGCATCCTTTCAACAGATTAAAGAGTACCTCTTAACAAAACCTATTTTGATGCCACCAATAGATGGTAAGCCCTAATCCTTTACATATCAACTACCACTTCTTCATTGGGAGAATTACTTGCACAAAATGATCATGATGAGAAAGAATAGGCGATCTATTACATTAGTCGCACACTGGTTGGGTATGAACTCAACTATATTCCCATTGAACATGCTTGTCTCACCATAGTTTTTTTTTCTTATAAATTAAGACATTACATGCTAAATCATCAAATAAGACTAGTGGCTAAGATAGATCCTCTCAAATACCTACACAGCAAGGCAACATTGATAGGACGGTTGGCTAAATGGGTCATGATACTCAGTGAGTATTCCATATAATATGTAGAATGAAAAGCAATAAAAGGATAGGTTATTGCAGACCAACTAGTTTATGCACCCACAAAATCTTATCACCCTTTGGTTTATGATTTCCCTTGGATGAATCAATATTTTCATGAGACACTGGTGCAACATGGAAATTATACTTTGATGGCTCATACACTAGTCATGGATTAGGTGCGAGAATAATATTCGTCACCCCCAAGGTGAAACTATACCCAAATCCTTCAGAATAGCCTTCCTGTGTACAAACAACATTGTAGAATATGAGGCATTACTAACAGGATTGCGCATGGCTATAAAATAGAAAATTACAAGTCTGCAAGTCTGGTGATTTACAATTGGTCATCTGATAGGTCAATGATGACTATGATACTAAAATACGATAAATTGACCCCATATAAAAGAATGGTTGATAGTTTTAAGCTATATTTTGTAGATATCACTTTTTGTTAAATCCCACAGATTCAGAATAAAATAGCTGACACCATGGCCACCATTAGATCTGTCTTGGACATTCCCAACAATATATCATAATATGAGTTCTTATTTGAATAGTTTCTAGTCCCCACCTTTGATGCCTCAAAATATGGGATGGTATGTGAAATTGTTGGTCCCAATTCCTCATGGTATCAAATCATTTATTACTATCTACATTCCCAAACATTACCCCGTAACCTATCCAACAACCAACGCAAGTCTTTCCTTCGTAAAGCCTCCTACTACGCCATCATCGATGACACCCTACATAGATGTGGCTTAGAAAATACCTTACTTAGATGTCTTGACACTAACAAAGTGAAAACTACCTTACGCAAAGTACACAAGGGTATATGCGGAGCCCATTCTAGTGGTCTGCATCTAGTTCAAATTATCATGTAACTGGGATATTACTGGCCTACAATGGAGCAAGATTCCTATCACTTTGTAAAGAAATGTCTACAATGTCAGATACATAGTGATCTCATACATGTACCTGCACAGGAGCTACAACCCATCACTTCACGATGGCCCTTTGCCTAGTGGGGACTCGACCTTGTAGGAAAAACCCATCCCACTTCATCTAATGGCGACTGAATATTTCACAAACTTGATTGAAGCTATTCTCCTAATATATATAACCAATAAACAAATATCCAAGTTCATCCTCAATTACATCATATGTTGCTATGGTGTCCCAAAATACATCATCACTGACAACGGTCGTCCCATCAAAAATCAAGATGTATGTGAGTTATGTGAGAGGTTTCACATCCAACACCATTTTTCCATGCCATATTACCTGCAAGGTAATGGACAAGTTGAGGCATCCAATAAGACCATAATCAAATTTCTTAACAAGACTGTCAATGACACTAGTCATGACTGGCATATTCAACTTAACCCCACCCTATGGGTGTATCCCATAAGCATCCACACACCCACCAGTGCCACTCCATTCAACCTAGTCTTTGGTACCAAGGCTATCCTTTCTATAGAGATTGAATTCCCCTCCCTATGGGTCTCCATGAAAGGGCTCATTGACAATGAGGAGTACTATATATCTCGACTGCATGAATTAGAGCTACTTGATGAATGCAGATAGAAGGCCTTGACACATCTATAGGCATACCAGAACTGTCTTTTCCAATGTAACAACAAAAGAGTTTTGGTTAGACATTTTGACATTGGTGACTTAGTATTGATGCAGAATCCAAAAAATCAAGCAGAACATGAGAAACCTAGCAAATTTGAGCCTAACTAGCTGGGTCAATATGTCATAACAACATCCTTTGGTTCTAGCACTTATCAATTGTCCACACCTGAAGGGGAACCTTTGTTTGAGCCCATCAATAGCTTGCACCTATGCAAGTTCTATACCTAGCTTCAAAGAGAAAAGCGAAAGTCCTGAAAAAATACCAAAAACATGAGAAAAAGTCCTAAAAAAATGTAAAAAAAAGAGAAAAAAGTATAAAAAAATACAAAAAAATCAAAAATTCATTACCTTGATGAAAACTAGGCAAACATGCATCCTAGTAACAAGAGAAAACAAGAAAAGGAAAAAGAAAAAAGTCAAAAAAAAATAGTAAAAAGAAAAATTTCATCCAATGGTGGAAACCTAGTAAACAGGCACCCTGGATAAGTACCATGGTGAAAACCTAGAAAATAGGCACCATGTGTAGTCAATATTTGCTCGGTCATCTACTATAACTCTATCTGGTCTTTTTCCCTAATTCATACTATGGCCTTTACTTTCCATCATTTCTCATTTAACTTCCATTATCAGGCCTTCTTATCCTTATCATGAATTCCAAACGATTGACATCTTGTGTCCTTCTTCTGCACCTTTTGTCCATGATAAACTTTATCCCATCCCATCCCTATTGGTTCGTCTTATACCCAACTAGGACAATATCCTTGATCTACACTGGATTTTGCACTTATCATTGGAAGTCACTATACTCAAAAATACACAAAATAAATCATAGAATGTCTTGAAAAAAGCCATAAAATATCCTAAAATATCCTAAAAAAGCCATAAAAATGATAAAATGTCCTAAAAAAAATCCCTAAAAATAGTAAAATGTCTTGAAAAAAATCCATAAAAATCATAAAATGTCCTAAAATCTAAAAAAACTTATAAAACTTCAAAAACCAAAAAAAAAATGTCAAAACACAAAAATATTCAAATAAATTTGTTGGTGTAATTAATATTTAATTACATTTTGCATAAGTTTACTTAGGCTTTATTTAATTCCTAAGTTATAGGTTCTTATCTTTATCTTTTGAGCTATCTTGTTGCTCAAGATAAGATTAGGGTTATGCATCTTTACTTTTATAAAGCAAATCATTATCTTGTAATTATTGAATTCTCGAATAATATTATGTTGCACATCCTTTTGCAACCTCTCTGCTTTTTCTATTTTTCTCTTCTGTGGAAGGATATTCTAGTTTGCAAATATGATCTTGGTTTCTAACATGGTATCAGAGCCTTGATTTGCAGCCCCTTCTTATATTTTTTGAGAAAATCATTGCAGGGTTCGTTCGGGATTCCTTGAGGGTATCATGCTTTGAGTTCATTTATGAGGCATTTTGGATCAGATCAGGCTTCAGCATTGGATTGAGAGCACTGGAAAAAGTCAGGATTGACTTTTATTTTGCAGATTTTGGCCATCATTTGCCAAATCTGTGAGGGTTTTAGGCTGGGAGATTTTTTGCAAGTTCTAGGGGTAGCTAATTTTTCGGAGTAGTTTGAGCAGAAACAGAGGTCACCATCACATTCGTAGCGACCAAAAACCCTAAGATCACCTTTCGTTTCATTGATTTTAGTGAAATTTGTTTTTGAGCAAAAAAATTTCCCTCGGGGGCCGTACTGCCTCCCCAGCATGCGTCACAAGGCTAAAAAAAATAAAATAAAATAAAAAACATGTGTTTTTTATTTCTGCACCACTGCGCCCAGTGCAAAACGACCCTGCCACCAGGCAGCCACCAGTCTGCCACTACCACCGGTGGTACCACCCACTTCTTCTGCCATCTAGCGCTATCCCTCACAGACCTTCTTCGTAGGGGTTGTGGTCCTATTGAGGACCGGGTGCTCTGCGCCCAGCCCCGGCTGAGTTCAGCCCCCAACAACGGTCACATTGGTGACCGAGGGTCACGCTCAACCCCTGGCAGCCCCCTGTAGCAGTCCACCGGTCATATGGGTGACCAAGGACTCTACCCCAGGCCCTAGCCACCAGCCCCCTGGTCTTGCATGGGACCAGGGGCTAAATTTTTGTAGCGCCCTACAGCCCTTATTAGGCACTTTGGAGCTATTTTCACCAAATCAGACGTATTTTTTGCATACTATCTCCGTTTTTCACAAATGAGATACCGTTGGAAAGCTAATTCCAATGCCGATCTAGTGGTATAGGTGTTTTTACCAAATTTTTCTTCAGATTTATTTTTCAGGCCTTTGAAGTCAAATGTTGTTTTCACTCTGGAGGGCATATCTTTTGACTCAATAATCCATTTTTCGTCATTTTTGTGGCATTGGAAAGATGGTTCAGTCCTCTACATAGATCTGGGGTATATTTTAATTTTCTATTTATGCATGTTATTATGCTCTCCTTTTACAATCGTTGGGTTATTGTAATAAATGAATTGAGATAAAGTTCCATCAGGGGGGTTTCTTACATAATAAATTTGATTAGAGTGTGCATGCACTTTGATCTCCATATCCATTTTGTTTAGATGGAAACTTGCATGGGTTATTTGGTTTCCTAGTTTCTTTTGGCCACATTTTTTTTCTATTACTTGACACATATCGGATTCATCGGTTCACACTTCAGTTGAGAGATTATGTTTCTTGATTTGTATTGGTTCAGATTCTTCTCAGTTTGATGGCCATGTTTTTATGGTTATTGTTCCAAAGTCTTTTTTTTGGTACTCCTTCCCATGGAAGAGTTTCAGTCACATTTTGGCATCGGCATCAAGATCACGGTTTCCAAATTTTGTCATCATCTCATCTACTATTGCTTCACAGATTCCAGGGTTGTTCCAGTTTGTGAGTTTTCCAGTGTTCAGTGGCATCGGGTCTGCTATCACATTATCATGATTCTAGTTTTGGTTTTAGTTGTAGACAGAGGTATCTTTCCTTGCTTGTCAGATTGTGGTTCTAGTGTTACTCCATAGTGTTCTTCCAGTGCTTCTTTGCAGCAATCATCTCAATGTAGGGGGGTTTTGTCCCACTGGGTTTTCTTTCTCTACCTCATCTTTACATTTGTACATGAGTACCTGATTAGGCCTTGTTGTTGGGACTCATATTTGCATAATAATATGCTTCTCCCTAAGTTGCACTTATGGGGGGGTGTTGGTGTAATTACTATTTAATTACACTTTTCATAAGTTTACTTAGGATTTATTTCATTCCTAAGTTATAGGCTCTTATCTTTATCTTTTGAGCTATCTTGTTGCTCAAGATAAGATTAGGGTTATGCATCTTTTCTTTTATAAAGCAATTAATTATCTTGTAATTATTGAATTCTCAAATAATAGTATGTTGCACATCCTTTTGCAACCTCTCTGCTTTTTCTTTTTTTCTCTTCTATGGAAGGATATTCTGGTTTGCTAATCTAATCTTGGTTTCTAACAAAATTTTGAAAAAACCCCCAAAAAAAGTCAAAGTTAGTCATGTTAGTCTTTGTCATTGTCGAACAATGTTTCCTCTGTAACTGGACATAGGAAAGGCCATCCATCGATGTACCCCTAAGGCATTAGGTCAATCATTTAGGTGTGCCAAATAAAATCATGATTCAATCTTTTGTTAATGAAACAAAGTCAAGGGTCATGTTGAACTATGAGGTCTCTATGCATTGCTACATAGGCAAGGCCATCTATTAATGAGCCCCCAAGGACCCCTCGATTAGTCTTTTAGGGTTCATCGGTCAGTCAAAATAAATCAAACAATGTCAACTCAGACATGACATCATCATTTGCACTTCAAACAAAAATCTTGAATTAACAAGACAAACAAGCCAACAAGTCTCCAAGTAAAATTAGTCAAACTAGTCAAACCAATGGTCTTATATAGGATGTGTCCTTCCTAAAACTAGACCTTGTCACTATCACACTTCGTCATTTTCCTTATACAAGTAGTTACATGATCAAAACCAAACTTGATGTCTTATATGACATGTTTCTTTTTCTGAAACCAAGCCTTGTCAAAATAGTCCATTCGTCACTCACTTCATCACTTAACACATTGGAAAACACCTATTGGAAAACAATCTGAATGACTATTGACCTTGTTGGTCTATTTTGTCTTCTCTTTTGGATTTCCTTCGGTCATGTTACTAGCCACCTCGAGGATGGCCCACGAAGGATTTAGAGGAGTGATGATGTCTCATGACTCGTCTTTTATTTTATTGTTGTCTGTGGTTTGTCTTGACAAAAAGACTGGGGCAACTTTTCCCTAAGTATGAGTTAGGACATTTCTTGTATGTGATTATCTGTTTTACAGATGGATGACCTTGCACACCTTGGTCTATGTCATACTATGGTGTTTGTTGTCCATTTGTCATATTTTACTAATCTATGATGATAAAGCACTATGAGATGCACAAGAGGCTTCCTCACCTTCATGTTCCTTCATATATATTTTTCTTCAATCATTTCTTCCATCATCCATTTCCTTCATCATTTCATTTTTCTTCATCATCTCCTTATCTATTTTCCTCTATCATTTTCCAGTCCTCTCATCCATTTCGAGAGAACACTCATGTTCTTTGAACCTGCATGTCATCCCGAGGGGGCATACCTCTACCTCCTCATCATCCTTCCACATTATTCCTTCCATTGGGGCGTATTTTATTTTCTTTGAAATAATGTGACAGGTTGCATTGTCTCAAAGAGGGGCAAAATGTAGATACATAAAAATGTCCTCATAATTATTTTTATCCATTGCATATTTCATTTTTATCATCTGCATAAGCATATCTCCATAAAACCATTAAAATATTATAAGAATTTATAAGCATTTATTCATAACCATATTCCATTTACATAAACATTTAGTCATTTATCCATTATTTATCCATTTGCATATTTCATTATCCCATTTCATAAATTATGAATTCATCCATTTCATTAATCATTAATCTATAATCTCTTAAATACATCCATTACACATGCATAATCATTATACTTGTACATTAAATATTTCCATTCATCATCATATTCATATGCATATCTTTTATAAATCCATTAATTCATATATTTGTATAAATCATTTCACTTTGACCATTTGCATGATTATTCATTTGCATTAATCATTAAAATTTATTCATATATTTCATTAAATAATTTAAGATTCATAAATCAACTTCCATGAAATTAGCTCAAAATTGCACATTTTGAGCTTCCAAACATGAATCATGGAATAAATCACTCCTCATTTCTCATTTCTCATTTTCACATTATGCATTCATCTATAAAAACCTCTTTCTCACTTTTTGGGATACACATTTTTCAATTTCACAACTCCGGTTTCATAATTCTTGAATCCAATTCTACATCATTTGTTGTGCTTTTGTTGCAAAAATCTGAGAGCAAAGACAAGATATTGTAGAGAGGATGACAATGGAGCTGATTTTCTCTTTGAAGGAATTTTCTTTAATTTCTTTTTCATAGATTATTTTGAATTTTTCATATGTTTTCATTTGGAAAGACTTTATTGATGTAATGTTGGAAATGCTTTAAATTTGATTTTTCAATTTTCAACATGCACAGTTGTAGGTCCACATAAGTCAATGTGAACCAATTGCAAAGCTTTTGTGGTTGAATATTATTTTGTGTGAAATTTGACCATTATTTTTTTTCCATGCTAACATTCTTTGCAAATGATATTTGCAATCTTAGTGATCTTAGGCATGTGTCTTACTAGACCTTTCGAGCTTACTTTCACTAGATGATCAAAATTTAGATGCCCCAATCTTCGGTGTTGTAGCCAACTCTCAATCAACTTGATCTATCAGATAGCTCTAACCTTTCAATTAACAAAGAGTGTAAAGGTTTCTCTCTATTCTAACTCCTTGTGTAATTGTTTTTCCATCCTTCCTTATCTTGCATCCTTTTGAATTAAATGTGACCTTATAACCATTGTCACACATCTAACTTACACTTAATAGGTTGTGCTTCAATCCTTCAACATACAAGACATCTTTAGTAGGATTTTTAACATCTAATCTTAATATACCTTTTCCACAAATCTTTACTGCAGTGTTGTCACCCAAAGCAACTAATCCTCCTTTACATTTCCTGAGTTGGATGAATTTTCTCTTGTCACCAGCCATATGTTTAGAGTAGCCACTATCTATCACCCACAAGTTTTTTTGTTTGGCATGAAGTGCAATTTATGCAATCATTGATTGTGTGATATTATGCTCATTATCCTTCCACACTTTCTTTGGTTTCTTTTCTACCTTCATTTCCTTCTTCTCAAGGGTTTTAGTCTCTTTTTACTTTAGGAGGTGTGTTTTTCTTTTTCTCATTTTGTACATTTGGTCTTATGAATTTTGTTCTATGGTTCTTAGCTATATGACCAAAATTATTACAATTGTAGCACATTACAATCATATTTACTAGAGGAGTAAATAGATTGTTGCTTACAAAGTTTGTACTGCTTTTCAAAATTACTCTACATTCTCTATCCCTATGACCAAATTTATTGCAAGTATAATAATACCCATAAAAGTATGAAGAGTACCTAGTCATAGAATTTCCTTGAGATAGATGAGGGGGTCTTCTTTGTCGAATCCATTTAAAATATTTCACCCTTATGAATCCTTCTAAATCAGTTCTCCTTATGTTTTGTCTCTTCTTCTAGTGATTAGGAACTAATTGGTTATTCTTCTTGTCTATAACATGCTTCTTTTCCTCTTCAACCTCGTTTAACTCAGTGGTCTTCTTATCCTTTTCAGAGGTGTCATATTTGTGGCTTCCATCACCATATGTACTTTCTTTTTCTTGTGCTCTAAATCTCTCATATAGTTTTGAAAAACCATCCATAAATGTGATTTTCCCTTTCTCAAGGCCTAAACTAGATTTTTCTTTGTTGGATGGATTTTGTGTGCTCAATAGTCCATCAAGAATATCTGAGCCACCCTTAAACTTTAGACCTTTTTCTATTTTTTCTCTAGCCTTCTCAAAATATTTTCTTAAAGCAACTATCTCTTCTTCTAACTTCATACAGTTGTCAACTTCAAACTACAGCTTGGATTTGACTACTTCTTCAATCTTCTTGGCATCTTCCACTTGAAGCTTCAAGATTACCACATTTTGGTTAGAATATTCAAGATTCTTGGTTAGCTTGTTTGAATATTTTTAATAAATTTTCTTCTGATGTTTATTTTCCCTTTCCAACCTTTCAATCTCTTCTCTTAGGTCAGCCATCTCATCTAGTGCATAGATTAGTTCTCCTTCTAGGTCAACCTCTCCTTATTCACCTTCTTCACCAAGGTCCTCAACCTTTCCAACCTTCTATTCTTCTAATTCTTTCACCATGAAAATAAACTCATTTTCTTTCATCATAAAGGCACAATCTTGTTCATCATCTAAACTACTATAGTCATCTAATACATCACTATCCTCTTGGATGTATAGACTCTTCTTTTTCTAAAAAAATATTCTCTTAGGGAAGTAGGTTTTCTTTATTTTACCATCTACTTCATGTTAATTTTATCCTTCTTATTGTATGGAAATTTAGCAGCAAAATGACCTACTTTACCATAGTCAAAACATTTGAAGGGTAACTTACCTCTGTACTTACCAGAGCCTCTTCTAATTCTTTTGATGAATTTGGATTCTTCTTCATCGGTCTCTTCATGTCTGGATGTAGTTGCTTCTACCTTAGCTTTCTTGGATGCTTCATCCTTCTCCTTGTTTGTAGCCTTGAATGCTACCTCCCTTTTATATTGCTTTACATTTTCTATTATCATCTCATATTCAATTAATATGACATGCAACTCATCAAGAGTGATTTTTTCTACATCTCTTCCTTCCTCTATTATAAAAATCTTAAAGTCATACTTAGTAGACATGGACCTTATGATTTTTTGCACAATGATAGTGTCCTTTAATTCTTTCTTGAATCCTCTAATAGAGTCTAATATTTCATCAACTCTGAGAAGATACACCAACATGGGTCATGTTTATAACAATGTGGTGGCATCTTGTGATAATTTTATATCCATCATCACAATCAAAGGGATGAGTGAAATGTTTGGAGTCACCACACATCAAGGAAAGGTCACTATCCAAGGAGAGCCATCACAACCTAGGGCATCACCCACAATTTTATATCCGTTCATGATAACCACTACATCCTTTGCTCCAAATAGCCAAATCACTAAACTAAAGATAGTTTACCCTCAACTCATAAACTAGGACCAACGTGGACTACCTATTTTAGACTCATTTGAAAACAATGAAGTTATCTCTAAGTTTATGGGACTTCATGACAACATGCCTTATGGGGATCACAAAGAAGGTTTTTAAATTGAACTGGATACACAAGCTTACTATGAGGAAACAATTGAATCTCTCATTCATGAAATGAACAATGTGAGAATCACATGTTGATCCTTAAGTGAAAACCACATTGTGGCACTTTTTCAATCATAAAATAGTAAAAAAAAGGACACATTTGATGGTGAAAACCTCTTAGAGTTGCTAAACGATGAGGGATTCAATCTTCCTCTTAGTTCAATACATCAAGAAAAGTTAGTAGTACTTGCAAAGAAAGATAATCCAGTAAATGTGGGGATAGATGAGACACCATAGATCACTTTCTATGTATAATCACTATTGGATGAAGAAAAAATAAACTTGGCAGTTTTATTAAAAGAACAAAAGGAAAAATTTGCATGGTCCTATACATATATGCCTAGCCTTGATCCTAAAGTGGTTTTGATGGATAGGGGTCATTGCTATCATAGTTACCTAATCACTTGATCTTTAATTATCAACCCAAGGGTGTCTAAAGCTATCTGTAGTAAGAGTTGGATTGGTTTTGGGGGATTTGTTATTTGGTCCAATTTGTTAGGAGTGGTTTAGAGTTGTTCCTTCCCTATTGGTAGTAATTCTATGCTATTCTTCTAACTGATTTCTTACTCAAACTTATTCTAAAAGCTTCCAAATGAAAAAAAATCATTTCAAAATAGAAAATGTGTAGAGGAAAGTCATATTCCAAGTTGAATCAGATCATGAGGAATGGTTGATTAAACTTAATATAGCTTGCAGAAAATGAGAATCTAACCTTACTTGAATTTGAAATCTAACTAATCAATAGAATTGAAATATAATTATTAGTTTATTCCTAATTCAAAAGAAAACTACTCCATTCCTCATACATCTCATCTAACAAGTAATAATCCCTTCTTTGTGCTTATTCCATTAAGAACATAATTATTTTTCAATGATGAATGAACTATTTTATCTGTAATCTTATTAACTAGAAAGTGAACTAAATTAAAGAAGAATGAATTCTAATTAATCAAAATAGTAATGGAATCAAAGATTATAATAATGTAGTCCTAGATTTAAGATTTACTCTGACATTATATGAATTCCAACTTTTAAAAAAAGAATGAAGATGAAATATTAACTAACAAGATCACCTTCCTTCAGAAGAGAGGGCCCTACTCTACATCTAGAGGGATCTAACAAAAAAAATGGATCAACTTCTTCTTTCTATTTCCATTGAATTTTCCCAAAGAGAAGCAAAGTACAAAATATTCAGCAAAGAACTGAAAAACATAATTTACTTGAAATCAGAAACTAATACATTCTACTGCCTAACTAACTTGAGAATGGATATATATCCTCTCTTATTTGAAAAGTGGGGAAAAGAGAGAAATCAAGCTAACTCCAGACTATTAAAGACACTCTGGAGCACAAGAAGAAAAATCATGAAAATATTGAAATCATCTTCATTTGATGTCGAGAAGAACTACAGAGGTAGAATGCATGTTTGGTTGGAACTGTTGTTTAGCTGACAAGTCACTTGGTTGAAGCTGCTAAGTCATGATAGGTTAGCTTCCAATCTTATTTGACTAGAAAAACAATTACCGCTTTATTTGATCAATAAATGCTCTTCTAGTCATGAGTTAAATATTCATAATAATGAAAAAATCACAACATTAAATTCCATTTAATCACTTATTTAAAGAAAATAAGCATTCGTATAAAAGCATTCAAATTCTAAGTCTTCATGCATAATTAAGTTCACAAATGAAGTATATAAATATAACATCATTATTTTTTAGCCAAATATAAAGTATCAAGTATAAAATTTATAAGATATATGAAGTCTGTACAAGCCCTCATCATTCTCCCCCTCATGTTCCTAACCATTCCCTCATGGTTACACATCGATTACATCAAGTATGCATTTATTAAGATTTTCAATCCATAAGGCACAATCAAAGACACCTCCACTGTATCTATTTGTTGTCATGTGTTTATTAGCAAAGCCATGATTCTATTCAAGTTTTTCATACTAGGACATTAAGACTTCTTCTGGTATCCTCTTTGGTGCATTGATCTTTAGAGTAGGCATGATGATGATTGGAATTTTGAAACTCATTCCAATCTAAATTCTTGCTGCTATTTTATCAAATTGATAACATGTCTTACTCTTGTCAAACTCCATATGATATTATTAGGGCTGATGGGATCTCTTCTCCTTAACTATTTAGGAATGGATTTGTATCTTTAATTGCATGTTTCACGAGCCAATTGAGTCAATGAACCTTCTACAACTTGGAAACATGCAATAATTTTTAATAAATTAGAGACATAGATTAGGGAAACATCATTGAGTCTGGCAATTGATCTGAATTTTGAAATTTAATCAGTTGCATATGGTCTTTCTCCTCTCATGGGAAGACCACATTTTTTTTGTGCCTCCCCTATATTCTTCCATTCTTTTTCACCATTCAATTTTATTTTGCAACAAAGAAACAAATGACCTTATTTGAATCTCTCCAACATAAATATTAAGGATAGAATCATTTATATCTCCCATAAGAAAAGCATGTTGGTAAAATTATCACATTTTATTTTGTATGCTTGGATGACTCTTGAAATAAGATTGAAGAAAATCATTATTAGTTCTAAAATCTATAGGCCTTTTCAACACAAGTTTCTTTAATTTCCACTTTAGAAACAACTCTCTAAGAAATAAACAATACATGCCTGAGGGTTTCCTAGTGGCTAGCAATGCAAAATTTATATCAACTGCCTCAACCACCCTCTTTTCTACTTCATCTCTCTCTATGGTAACTTTTTGAACCTCATTCTGAAGTTGTACATTGAGTTGTTTGTACTTCATATCTGTAAGGGAAAGATATCTTAGACCTATTGATTTTTCTTGTGGCTTTTCCACTGATGGAGGTAAACTAAGTAACCTAGAAGATGATGACATTGTCCATTTTGGCTCTTTTTCAAGGGCTACTTATTGCCTTCTATCTATTTCTTCCTTTAATCTTTGAATTTCACCATCATTCTATGCACACTATTCATTTACCTTTTCTAGGGTTTCTTTAACACTTTCCAATTGTGTCCTATTGTAATTGTGACTTCAATTTTTCTACCTCTATTTCAAACTTTGAAATTTCTTCATTATTTTGTTTCAATTTCATTTCCAATAGCATATTTTGTACTTTATATTATTGTATTTCTCATTCTAACCTTGAAATATAAGTCCAAGTTGAACCTATTTTTCTTGTTCTCTTCTTTGATTTAAATTATCATTGGGTCCCTCCTGTTACTCCAAGGGTTGTTTTCCCTCTCTATAGATAAATGTTTCTTCTCTTTGTTCCCCAAGCTGAGTTGGAGAGGCAGTGGGGAAATCATGGATTTGGGCCTCCACAAATGATTGGGACTAGTCAAACAATATTATCTTCAAACACTAGAGATAAAGGCTATGAAACTTCCTTTTCAATGGAAGATTCTTGAGCAACAAGGTTGCCCTCTTCTTGAGAAGGGTTTGGAATAGAAGTTTCTTGAGAATATTCCTATCCTTTCTCAGGTTCTTATGTATCAAATTCCTCAACCTAAATTATAGGAGGAGATTGTTGATCTTTCTCCTTTCTTCCTTTCTTTAACTTCTTTTCCTTCTCAAGTTTTTCATGTTTTTCAGTTCATTTCCACTGTTACTGTTCTTCTTCCTTTTCAATTCCCTTTCTCTTCTTGCTGCTTTCTCCCTCAAGTTTAGGTTTTTATGAGGTTTTCATTTCCTTTACTATTCATTTCCTTGAAGTTTTTGGTTCCTTAGGTTTCTATTTTTGAGGCCTCCTTATAGGTTTAGCTCCAACTTTCTATGAGCTTCCTTTCTTCTCTACTTTCAAAGTTTTTCCTATAGCGGTTTTGTATTTTTTGAAACCCTCACCCTTAGTATGCATCAAAAATTGTCTCCTTGTTTCCTCACCATTTTATTTTTGCATAAAATGGTGCTTAAAAATTAAATGCATTAACCCATGGTGTGTGATTCTACTCTCTTTTTCTTTACATTTCATTGTCATATCACTAATTTGAGAAAACAAAAATGTTGGTATATTTACTCTTACCTCTGGCTTAGCTTCCCTATGACAAATATGAATTAGTAGCAAAAGAGTTGGTCCCAAAACTATAGAAAATTGGCCTTCACATGTAAATTATTTTATCAAGAAGAGGAAAATTGATGACCAAGGTTCTTGGAGACTTCCTCGCTCAATGCCCTTATTCTTCCCTTTGTGAATTTGGAAAGTGGGAAAAGGTTCTAGGTCTATTGGATTTTGTGGTTGTCATTGATGTCAACACTATTAGCACTGTTGTATTGATGTCTGTATAAGTCAAGGATATTGAGAAAATTGTTAAAGAAAGATTTGCAGGTTGCCAGTGGAATAGTGAAGGTCATGAAGGTGTCTTGCTCAATACATTGAAAATCGGTTTTTGTGGAGTAAAGGGTTTATTTATAAGAGTATCTAGTCTATCCACTAGAAGTTTCATAGGTCCGTATTGATCGTGTTATGGAAAATTGTGTTCTAACAATATTTCTATGGTTTCTATTAGTGCTCCTGATTGAAGTTTATGTAATTATGGTAATCTTAGTTGTTGCAGATGCCTTTTTGTTAGTTCTTGTTGCTTGTGGATGGTTCTAGTTCATTCTCTATCCTTGTTGTACGTCTGCATTGATTGGTGTGCTCATGGTCAAAGGTTTTTCTCGTGTGTGTTGGGTTTTTCATGTTCTTGGCCAACATGATGGTTGTAACATGTTGCAGATCATTGGAGATTTAAATTTGAATGTTTTTCATGCTTGAGGATATTGTTTTGGGTCACATCATAATATTAGCTGACGGTGTTTTATTTTCATTAAAAATGTATTTGTAAATTTGGGGCCGACATTGTAAATATGTTTTATATTTTGTCCGACGAAGTTGATGATGTAAATCTAGATTTTGGATATATAAGAGTGGTTGTTTGTGCAAAGTTAGTGTGTGTGTCAAGTGAGGAAGAGCCAAAGAAAGTGAAAGTGTGTGAATAGTGATCTATTGATTCAATTGCATAGCAGATTGTGAAGAAGTTTGAGGGAAGTGTGAAGAATTATTTATGTGCTTTACTGGAACTATAATCAAGCTTTTGCAAAAGCTTATTTCTCAGTTCATACCCTACGAATCTAATCCTAATTTCTTTGTATTCTTGGGAAGTGAGCCCTCTTGTATTTGAGTAGTGAGCTCCAGGTAGTGTGCCTGAATGCATGTGCATTCCCATTATTTTTCATTATAATTTTAATAGGGTATAATATTATGGACTAACATCCACCATGGTTTTTCCCCTAAAAAGGTTTCCACGTAAAAAAATCTTGGTGTTCTCTATGCTTCTGATGTGTTGATTGTTTATGGTTTATTGCTCTTTCATCAGATCTGAGATAAATCTAAGTTAAGTTTGAAAAGTTTAAGTATTTAGTGACAATTGATTCATCCCCCCTCTCAGTTGTTTGTCCTTGTTTTTCCAACAATTGGTATTAGAGCAGGTTCTTCTAAAGAAGTTTAAAAGATTGAGGTGATCTGAGATGGCATCATACAAGAAGGACAGTCCTAGATTCGATGGAACAAACTACTCATTGTGGAAAGATAGGATGGAGTGTCATTTGAGATGTATTGGTGAACTCTTCTAAAAGATTACAAAGAATAGATATGTTATTCCTCAGAATGGTCCTTCCACTCCTGATGAAATTAAAGAGGCTGAGAATAACATTAGGGCTATTGAAGCTTTGTTGAGTGCTCTAATAGATTCGGAAATGAAAAATTTGATGGGTCTAAAGACAACTAATGAGATTTTGAAGAAGCTTGAAACTTTGTATGGAGGAGATGCACATGTGAAGATGGCTAAGCTACAGAGTTTGAAAGGAAAGTATGAAAATTTGAAGATGGGTGAAGATGAAAATATTTCTTCTTTTATGCAAAAAGTAAATGAACTGGTGATGGGTATTAGATATGCCGGTGGTACTCTGGAAGAGGAAGAAATTGTAGCTAAAGTGCTCAAATCATTTCCTGCCTCTTACAAAGCAAAGTCTCATGCTATTGATGAAATTAGATCAGTGATGAATGTGACAAGAGATACACTAATTAGTAAATTTGCTTCCTTTGAGTTGAGTGAATTTGGTGAATCTGTTCCCAAGACTGAATTTGAATTTAAGGCTATTGTATCCAAAAGAAACAAGCAAAGATATGATGATCTAGGAGAGTGTTTGAGAAAATAATTCAAGTATGAGAAAGAAATGAAACAACTTGAATATGAAGAAAGAGAAGTAGAAGAGTTGGAAGCACTAATTGTGAAGAAAGAAGGTAGAGGACAAGGTAAGTATAAAGGAACGTTGCCTATTAAATGTGTCTCTTGCAATAAAATAGGTCATTTTACATCAAGGTGTGCTAAAAGAGTTCCTAAGTCTATCCTAACAAATCTATATTTCAAAAGAAACTTTACTATGTTGAAGAAGGAGTGGCTGATGAATATTTTGATAAAGAAAATGGAAATGAAGATGAATGGGTGTTCCTTGCTATCAAGGAAAATGGTCTAGTGGATACTGAATTTTCTAAAGTTGAGAAAGCTCTTGCAACTCAATTTGAAGAAAATGATGAGTGGGTTATTGACAGTAGATGCGCACATCATATGACCGGTGACAAAATAAAATTTGTAAGTCTAGAGAAATATGACAGTGGTGTTGAAAGATTTGGAGATAACTATGCTGGTGTGATTTGTGGCAAAGGATCTATTTGTCTTGGTGGTAAGCATGACATTGATGATTTCATTTATGTTGAAGGCTTGAATCACAACCTATTGAGCATTGGAAAAATGGTGGACAAGGGCTATGATATTTAGTTCAAAGGTGGAAGATGCAGGATAATTGGAAGTTCTAGAAATGTAATTTTTTCAGGTACAAAGACAATAGGTAATATTTTTCACCTGAATGTTGCTAGTGAAAGTTGTTTAATTTCTCAAGTAGATGAAAGCTAGTAATGGCATAGGAGGCCATGTCATGTGAATTTTGATAAAATTGTCAAGGTAAGCTCCCATCAAGAAGTAAGAGATCTACCTAGGCTAGTAAAGCCTGCTAACACAATTTGCAAGGAATGTCAGATGGGGAAATAGACTAGAGTTTCTTTTTGGAGAAAACAACATCATTCTAATGGAATACTAGAGCTGGTGCATATTGATCTATGCGGTCCCTCCAGATTCAAAAGTCTTCATGGAGAAAGGTACTTTATGTTGCTTATTGATGATTACTCTAGGATGATATGGGTTGCTTTCTTAAGAGAAAAATGTGAAGCATTGGAGAAGTTCAAAAGTTTCAAAGCAATGGAAAAGAATGAGAAAGGTCTAAAAATAAAATGCCTAAGGTCAGATAGATGTGATGAGCTCACCTCTAGGGAGTTCAATTCTTTCTGTGAAGAAAATAGAATCAAAATACATTTATCTACTCCCCAAATTCCTCAACAGAATGGAGTTGTAGAGAGAAAGAATAGAACAATTTTGGATGCTGCTAGAACAATGATGATTGAAAGAAATGTGCCTCACATCTATTGGAGTGAAGCTATAAGCACTATTTTATACACTTTAAACTAGGGAAATTTCAATGGGAATTCTAGTAAGATTCATTTTGAACTATAGTTTGGTTATAAGCCTATTGTTAAATATTTCAAGATCTTTGGAAGCAAGTGTTATATTAAGAGAGATGAGGACATAGGAAAGTTTGATGCAAGAAGTGATGAAGGAATCTTTATGGGTTACTCTACTAAAAGCAAGGCCTATTGATGCTATAATAGAAGATTGAGAAAAATGGTTGAAAGTGAAAATGTTAGAATTGATGGACTCTACTAGATCATCCAGATATTGTGGATATGATTCAAATGACCAGGAAGATAGTATAGACAAAGGGAAGAATTCTCAGACATAGAATCAACTTCAAATTGTTCTGGTAAATCAAGAAAGTTAGGAAGGAGAGACAAGTGCAAGTTCAAAAATAAGAATAGAAGAACCAAAAGTTTGAGAGAATCTTAAGCTTTTGAGGTATGTAAAGCTAAATCATTTTGAAAATAAAATTATAGGAGACAAGAATAAAGGTGTACAAACTAGAAGAAAGATTGCAAAAGAGTATTGCTTGATTTCCAAGATTGAGCCTAAAGATGTCAATGAAGCTTGTAATGATGAACACTAGATGGAAGCTATGAAGGAAGAATTGATGCAGATTGAAAAGAATGATACATGGATTCTTGTTCCCAGACCTGAAGATAAAAATGTGATTGGTACTAAATGGGTCTTTCAGAATAAGATGAATGAACAAGGTGAAGTAGTCCGGAATAAAGCAAGACTGGTATGTAAAGGGTATTCACAAATGGAAGGTATTGATTTTGAAGAAACCTTTTCCCTTGTTGCTAGAATTGAAGCTGTAAGATTATTTCTTGCTTATACTGCATATAAGAACTATAAAGTTTATCAAATGGATGTGAGGTCATCTTTTCTGAGTGGTGAATTAGAAGAAGAGGTATATGTTGAACAACCAGATGGATTTCAATTGAATGACAAGGAAGACATGGTTTTCTGATTGAAGAAAGATCTATATGGACTCAAGTAAGCTCCTAGAGCCTAGTATGCTAGTTTGGATAAATACTTATTGAAGCTTGGATTCAATAAAGGTACCACTGGCAACAACTTGTATTTCAAATTGGATCATGAAAAAGAGTTGATTATTGAAGTCTTTGTTGATGACATTATTTTTGGAGGAGATGATAATCTATGTATGAAGTTTGCTAATGAAATGAAGAGTGAATTTGAAATGAGTATGATTAGAGAGATGAAGTTCTTCTTGGGATTACAAGTTACACATTTAGACAATGGAATTTTCATATCTCTGTCTAAATATGTGAAAGAGATGCTGAAGAAGTTTGGCATGGAAAACTCAAAGATTGTTGGTACTCCAATGGTAACCGGATGCAAGTTAACACAAAATGATGATTCTCCTAAGGAAAATAAAACAAGATACAGGTCAATGATTAGTGGATTGCTCTATTTAACTCAGACCAGACCAGACATTATGAATTTGTATGTATGGTTGCTATATTTCAGGCTGATCCAAAAGAATCTCATGTGACTGTTGTAAAGAGAATTTTTAGTTATCTAAAAGGAGCAACTATTTTTTGGCTTTGGTACCCTAAGGATGATGATATTACTTTGAGTGCATTTACTGATACACATTGGGTAGGAGATGTAGATGACAGGAAAAGTACTAGTGGTGGTGCTTTCTTCCTAGGAAAGAAGCTAGTGTTTTGGATGAGTAAAAAGTAGAATTCCATTTCTCTATCTACTGCTAAGGTAGAGTATATTGCTATTGCAAATAATTGTACTCAAGTGATGTGGATGAAAAAAATGCTAAAAGATATTAGAGTAGTATATGAAGAGCATATTGCCATATACTATGACAACTCAAGTGCAATTAGCATATTGAAGAATTTGGTGCTACACTCTAAGACCAAGCATATATCAATCAAGTTTCACTTCTTGAGGGAGAAAGTGAGTGAGAAAGAAGTTAGACTGGAGTATGTGCCTACCAAAGAAAGGTCACAAACATTTTCACCAAGCCATTTCCAAAGGATACTTTTGAGTATCTTAGAGGGATGCTAGGGGTGATTACCCCTCTTGATATGAACTAAAGATGCATTTGATTGCATCAATCTATATGCTTCAACGCTATATTTTGATCTGGATTAATGTTTCCATGGTTGCTACTCAAGGGGAGTAGTCAGATGTGTAGATATGTGGTTCAAAGATTGTATGTGGGAAGTTAATTCTTATCTTTGCCATTGATTTCAAAGGGGGAGAAGAGCAATGTGAAAATATTTTTGGGGAGAAGAGCAATTGAGTAAAAGAGTCACAATCTAAGGGGGAGTAAGTGTAGTTGTGTTGATGGTATTTTTCACATCATGTTTTTCCATCAATACCAATGGGGGAGATTGTTAGATGTTGTGGTTTAATTGTTGATATGTGGTTGTCATTGATGTCAATACTATTAGCATTGTTGTATTGAAGCCTATATATGTCGAGGATATTGAGAAAATTGTTAAAGAAAGAGTTGCAAGTTGCCAGTGGAATAGTGAAGGTCATGAAGGTGTCTTCCTCAGTACATTGAAGATTAGTTGTTGTAGACTAAATGGTTTATTGCTCAGAGTATCTAGTCTATCCACTAGAAGTTTCAAAGGTCTGTGTGAAGATTTGATCGTGTTATGGATAGTTGTGTTATGACAATATTTATGTGGTTTCTATTAGTGCTCCTAATTGAATTTTATGTAATTCTGGAAATCTTAGTTGTTGTAGATGCCTCTTTGTTAGTTCTTGTTGCTTGTGGATGCTTCTAGATCATTCTCTATCCTGTTTGTACGTCTGCGTTGATCGGTGTGCTCATGGTTGAAGATTTTTCTCGTGTATGTTCGAGTTTTCACGTTCTTGGCCGACATGATGGTTGTAACATGTTGTGGATCCTTGGAGATTTAAATTTGAATGTTTGGCATGCTCGAGGATATTTTTTTGGGTTGCATCATAATATTAGCTGAAAATATTTGATTTGCATTAAAAATTTATTTCTAAATTTTGGGCCAACATTGTAAAAATGTTTTATATTTTGGCCGAGAAAGCTATTGATGTAAATCTAGGTTGTGGATATATAACAGTGGTTTTTTGTACAAAGTTAGTGTGTGTGTGAAGTGAGGAAGATCTAGAGAAAGTGCAATTGTGTGAATAGTGATCTATTCATTCGATTGTAGAGTACAGTGTGAAAAATTTTGAGCGAAGTGTGAAGAGTTATTTTTGTGCTTAACTGGAACTGTAATCAAGCTTTTTTAGAAGCTATTTTCTCAGTTCATACCCTATGGATCTAATCTGAATTGCTTTTTATTCTTGGGAAATGATCCCTCTTGTATTTGAATAGTGAGCTATAGGAAGTGTGCCAGAATTCATGTGCATTCCCATTATTTTTCATTATACTTTTAATAGGGTATAATATTGTGGACTAACATCCACCGTGTTTTTTCCCCTAATAGGGTTTCCATGTAAAAAAATCTTGGTGTTCTTTGTGCTTTTGATGTTTTTATTGTTTATGGTTTATTATTCTTTCATCAGATCTGAGATAAAGTTAAGTTTGAAAAGCTTAATTATTTTGTGACAACTAATTCACCCCCCCTCTCAGTTGTCTATCCTTATTTTTCCAACAAGGTCAACATGGATATATTTCTAGAATCTCCTTCAAATCATGTTGACCTCATCTCACAATTTCTCCTTTCGCAAGGATTCCTGATAATGCACTAATTACAGCTATAGACACTTCAATAACCTCCCCTCTTACCACTGTGAAGTTTATGTGGAAATTTCTAACAAATTCTTGAATCACATCCCATTCATAACCTTCATACTTAAGAATGAGGTCTAACCAACCCACTTGATGGAATCATATTTTGATTTCACTGTCTATAATAGCTTCCTTCAACTCAACCATTCACTTGTAACCCTTTTTTATAGACTAAGAATTTAAAAATCTTGGAAAAAAATTTATTAGGAGATATGTAGAAATAGTGATTTTGCAGAAATGACTAAGGGTTTCTTTTCTTTTTGTCAAATGAATATGAAATAGCTCATAAATGCTCCTATACTTGGACCTTAAATTCCCTCTATCCTCCATAGTGTTCAGTTGTTATGAAGTACACTTTGCATGCTTGAAACTTCTCACCAATGAAATTGTTTTAAAATTTGTTGATGAAAGGTGGCAGATGTACATTCATTGATCTTGTCATATGGATCACTTTTCCTAAAACCACTTCTTCATAATCATTACTTCCACCTCATATTCTAATTGCTTAATAAATTACATTTGGAATTTAAACATGATGATATGACTTTTATATCAACTCTATGACAAATAATTAATTCATTTAAAATTTCAAAAATAAATACATCATATAAATGCCTACCTCTCATTAGTGTGAAATGACATTGATGTTGACAAATGTTATATTTTGATGGTAGAGTCAACTGGAATAAATTTTGTTATTTTCAAAAAGGATCTGAATTTGTCATATTTCGCTAGATTGTATAGTATACTCTATCAAAGTTGATAAATGTAATGCTTGTTCACTCTTATCCCTCTCAAATTTAGATGGTAGCATGCTAAGCTCAACCCTTGTGAGAGCCCACTTTTTTCCACATGTAATATGAAACCATGAAAATTTGGAATATTAAATGAACCTATACCTGCACAGTGAACAAACAAGTTAGCAAAATAATGAAGCGAAAAGCTTTGAATGATTTGTTAATTCTTTTTCTCTTGAATGTTTTTGAATTGTATCAACTAGTCATTAACAATCCAAAGCTATCAGAAGCTATTGAAAGTCTTCCTCTGAAGTTCTTTTAAGAACAACCGACTAGGAGTAATTAGGAGCCATCAAGAGCTTAATTAATTTGAACATTTAATCAAAGCTTTCATTAAAGATTGGTTTCTAATTTGATCAGGAGCCATTAGGATCTTTCTAGTTCTATGAGGAGCCATCAAAATCTATCTAGATTTGTACCTACAAGATACAAGAAGATTAGAGAAAATTATTACTATTATTATTATTTATTTTTTTGGATAAGTTTTTAGAAGGTAAACTACCATTTTTGGTTTTCAATTACCTTCTTTATTCATGGCAACCGAATAGTATTAAGGACAAGACACTTCACCTAAAGAAGAAAAATATTCCTCGGTAAAATGTTTTATCCTTGATTGAAGTTTAGTTGTAAACTCTTCTTTTGATGTTGGTTTATGATAAAGCCTAAGCCTATGTCCATTTACTAGCATTTTCTTCCTTTCTCCATCAATAGGTGTTAATTGGACTACTCCATTATCAAAAAATTATTTAATATCATATGGTCCAAGACATCTGGTATGCAACTTCCCTTTGAGTTCTTGAAACTATGAATCAAATAATAATGCCCAATCTCCTACAGTAAATTGCTTACTTTGGATAATCTTGTCATGCCATTGTTTCCTTTGATTTTGAATGATCTCTATTTGATGCAAAGCTTCCATCCTAATTTCATATAACCTATTCAATTGCAACACTCTATTATTTTATGCTTTAGTTAGGTCTATACCCACATTCAAAACTATTCTAATTGTTTCAAGTTCAAAATTTATAGGATGAATAGGCATCTTCCCATAAACTAACTCATATGGAGAAAATCCTGTGGTTGTTTTCCATGTTATGTTATATGTCCAAATTGCTTCTTTCAATCTATCAGACCAATTAATCTTTCAAGTTGAAACTATCTTTGTGAGTATATTCTCCAATTCTCTATTAGTCACCTCTACCTACCCATTTGTTTGAGGATGGTATGGTGATGACTTCCTATGTTGAACTTGATATTTCTGAAGAAATACCTAAAGTATTAAAGACATAAATTTTGTCACTGATCTGATAAAAGTGTTCTAGGTGCCCCATATCTCTGTAGAATTTTTTTATATAAGAAATTTGCAACTCTTTCTTCTTTAGTAGTTGGTAATGCCTTGGCCTCTTTCCACTTATTGACATAATCAATACATACAAGGATGTAATGATTCCCTCTTGATGGTGGATCTATGGGACCAATAAAACTGATCCCACATTTCTCAAAGGGTTCCAAGGAAACTTGTGTTTGAAGCAACATTTCTATAGAACATGTAGGCCTTCCCATTCTTTGACACTGGTCACAATTCTTGTTGTAGTGAGCCACATCCTTAGTCATTGTTGGCCAGAAATAGCCTACTCCAAGAATCTTATATATTGTTCTCACTATGGAATAATTCCTTGGACTTCACTCATCATGTCATGCTTTCAAGATATCATAAACATCAATTTCTAAAACACATCTTCTCATGACATGATTTTGGCACATCTTAAACAACAAACCATTGATCCATTCAAGTTTGGAACTTTCTCTAATTAGTCTCTTTTGCTATTTAGATGAAAAATAAGGACGTTTCCCTACTACTAAATAATTAGAAATAGCAACAAACCAAGGTGATTGAATAGATATGGAAAATAGGTGTTCATCAGGAAATGCATCTTCCACTGGTTTATTATTCCCTTGTAAAACCATCCTGGACAAAAATTCAACCAATACATTATCTTTACCTAGTTTATCAACTATTGTTATATCAAATTCTTGTAATAATAGTACCATCCAATGATGCATCCTCCCACCACAACTTTATTCATCGGGTATCAAATAGCTACATGATTTGTATGTACAAAAGTTTAATAACTGTTGACAGTCAAAATGGCACAACACTTAAACAGAATATTGCTATTTTGTTTCTCCTGAAAGAGAAAGACAACACATGGATAACTTAGCCCCCAAGGTCTTTATAGTTGGTTCTCAATTGTGTTGATGTTGCTCAATGGTCAATGTAATAGTAATGTTCAAGGGGCCTGCTGGTGTTGACCTTTGGATCATTCTAAGGCCAAGCATGAACTTAAACCTACTCTAACTAGGGTTTTTAAAGAAACAAAAAAAGATGGATCAGGGCTTTTGAACAGAAAGAATGTTAAATTATCTAACTTAACCAAACTTGTTACCTTTCAAGGAATTCATAACTAAAACTGTAGAACAAAATTGACTTGTGATTAATACATAGCCTCCTTCAATCATAGTGCTAATTCAAATAACAAATTGCAAGTTACCATTTAAACAAAACATATGATAAGACCTCAATCCTTGCAAGATTCTCAAATCAAATGATTAACTTAAGACAAATACCATTCAGGAACACAATGTGAAGTAGATTAAAATCTGATTGCTTCTACTATTAGTGAGACAAATAAGCAATATTTTAAAAGTTGGCACAATCACCAGTGTATAGAGAATCTAAGACTCCAAATTGTTTCCATCTACACTAAGAAAATTGGAAAGATACATTACTGTCTATGCTGAATCTAACTCCTACTCTAAGAACACACAAGAAACTCCCATTACAAAGAATTAGGATGCAACTCTATCTCCTCTAACTTTTTTTTCTAACTTCTAACTCTTAACTACCTTTTTTTTTCTCTAACCCTTTACAAAGAGGCCTGAATGCCATATATATAGAGTGTATCAAAAGAATGCGCTAGCCCCTAATTTTAGGGTTTACAAAATATCTCACTTGGCTGCAGGAGCGTCAGCCCTCAAATATTTTGAATATAGTTAATGCTGCCTTGAATTGCATCCTCACTGTCCATGTTGGTGAAAGATTGTTTAGGGGATGATCTATAGATCTTTTGTAGCTACAACATTAACTCTAGCCTTCGTGTCCATCTTCAAACTCCTTTGCATAACTGCTTTGAATGCTATAAAGCATTGTCATTAATACTGATCTGCCTTTTTCCAACAGGCCTCACAGCTATCCCTGTGACTCATGGTTGTTCCTTTCCTTCGGCCTCCCTCCCGCTCTAGTTCTTTCTGCACGTTGACTATCTCTGGAAGCAACATCGGTCCTCCCTTTAGATTTGAACACCATCATTCCCAAGTTGATCCAACGCCTTGATCTCATAATGAATCCATGTCATTTGCATTCTACCAATCTCCTTCATAGGGGTAGTCAATAAGTCAACAACTCACTTTTAGCTCCTTTCGATTGGGTGAACAAATGCCACACTAGATTCCTGGGTAGTCAAAAGTGGTCCACACTAAATTGCATGTTGGTGAGACACTAATCGTGTCTCCCTGATGTGATTATATCTCTTATAGTAGCTATCGGCGCAACCTATGACAATCGGTGAGACCCTTCGGCAAGCTGCAGAAGTCATATCGTTACCACAAAGACTATCAGCAAGACAGTCACTAGTCAGCATGACCTCTCAGTGAGCCTTTTCTTTCTTTGGCGAGCACACCCACATTCGGCAAGACCCCGGAGGGTTGGCAAGATGCTACCCCTAAGCCCTAATCATTCACTCGGAGCTTCTCTGAGCTCATTCTTATTCTTCGGGCTTGAGCTCCTTTTCCTTTCGGCAAGACCTCTCAATCAGCAAAAGGTCATGGTGATTTCCCCTTGGTTATACCGATATCCCCTTTCATTGGAAAATCCATCATTGTCGATAAGAGATAAAGCGGTCGGGAAGACCTTATATCAAGCCCCTCTTCTCTCGGTGAGCACATTCCATCTCGGGGAGACCTTACCCTGAACTCACGCCCCTTTCACCGAGACCTCACTATATCGGTAGGACCTCTCATCGAGCACATCCACTACACCGAAGGGAGAAAACATGTTGGCAAGGCTACCGCTAGTCAGCAAGACCAACATCGGTAGGGAACACATCTCAACAAGTTCATGTCGGTCATCCCAAGCTATTCCCAGGCCTCTTTCATTTTGGTAAGACTTTATTTGGTCACTAGGATGCTATGGTGAAAGCATCCCACTCTCACCAAGCCCAAACTCTTTCTTTCAGTGAGACTCCAATGGGCCGGCGAGACCCTTCGCCGATATTATTCTCCTCTCACCAAGACTCTTTGCAGTCGGCCAGACCTCATGGTGAAAGTAGGACCACTCTCCCCAATGCAATTATATTTCAGCAAGACTCCACCTTGTTGGTGAGACCTCTTGCTGATACCACCATCCTTTGCTGAGACCCCCATCTGTTGGTAGGACATTACACCGAAGTCTCCCCCTGTTGTCACTGAGACTTCTCCCCGAACCCAAATCTTTTCAGCGAGCTCAAAAATTTTGGTGGGACCTCCTTCAGTCGATAGGATTCTATGCCGAAGGCCTACCCCCTTTGGTGAGGGCTCATTTTGGTTAGGGGAGACCTTTCATAGTTGGCAGGAACTCATGCCAAAAGAAAACCACTCTCCCCGGTGTCATTCTTCTTTCGGTGAGACCCCATAGTCGCATAGACCTCATAGCGAAACTCAAAACTTTACCCCAAAGGCAACATCCTTTGATGGGACATCCCCCAGTCACCGAGACATCTCAGCGAGCCCAAACCACTATGCCGATGCCACCTCACCTCGCCAAGAGTTCGCCTTGTCAGGGAGACTTCACCCCAAAGCCACCTTTGCCGTCGAGATCTTGACTCTTCGGCCAGACATCATGCTGAAGGTAAATCTTTCCTAGTGAGATCCCCTGATGACATCCTTTTTCAGCGGAACTTCTTCCATGTTGCCAAGACCTTTTGCTGATGTAAAACCTTCTTCGAGAGGTCTTGTGAACAATTGTCGGAAAGAGGTTCATTTGTTGGTGAGACCTCTCAATGATGCAAACCTCCTTCGCTGAGAATTCTTCTCGAGTAGAAAGACATATAAAACCCCACGGCGACCGAGATGTCATGGCGACCGGTGGATCCCAACTGAATAATACACCCCACCAGTCGGCAAGACACCCAAAATTTCTCAACAACTTTCTTCTTGAGGAGTTTTATGCTAAATGTGATTGAGGCACGCCTTCAGTTGACTTCCCTAAGAGATATCTTCAGATGAGTGATTCAATCCTACAAAACAAATGCCTCAGTTAGTCCTTAGGGCATATAAAGTACACTATCATAAATTATACTATTGCTTATGATTACTTCATTCAATCTTAGCAAGAAGAAAACCAACCCAAGCTAAGATAGAACCAAAATCTAATAGAACAAAAGACAAAATTAAGAGGAAAACAAAAGGATCCCAAAGGTTAAAGCAAATAATAGAGGCAATGAAACCAAAAGAGAAAGGGGGACCAATTTTGTTCTAGAATAAAATGGGGTGGTCATGCAAGGCATAACAAATGGTGACTCGGCTGGGAAGATGGTTTCACCATTTTCAAGAAACTGAAAGATTCAGCTACCCAGAATCTCTAGTTTATGAACATCATAACTCCAGTTGGGTCAGTTTTAGCAACCAAGGTTGATCTAGAATCTCAAATGTAAATCAACAATGGCTACCCCTAAATCTATGTGTGTGCTTGATTGTGCATCACTCTTTTATATAGTTTTCTTCATCTTTCAAACAACAGTGTGCAAGATTTGAGCTACATGAGTTGATTCCCTTTAGCTGTTGTGAAATGAGGTCCTGGGCATTGCTCCATTGCCAGTCAGGCGTCCATAGCCCCGATGGAGATACCTCTAGTTTTCTCATAGAATTTTTCTATTGCCAGCCAGTTGTCTATAGCCCCAGTAGAGATACTGGAATCACCCATTCATATTGAGCCTTCTTCTCTCTTCAAATAGTCCTCTCTTTTTTTTTCTTTTTTTTTTTGCTTTCTCATAGAGTCTCAAATATTTCATTCAATTTTTTCTCAATATGTCATATGTCAGACATCTATTTTGGGTTGAAAACTACCATGGACCTCATAACAACACTTGGGAGATCAGATTTTTCACTCAAATCTTACAACACTATCATTCTGAGACAAATATGCCATTACAAAGGGGATGATCTTGGATGATTTGTGATAGATTCAGAGGAGCTAATGAAGGTTATTTACTTTGCACCTTGTTTTCAAGACTTTCCACAACTCATGTTGACAATGGGCATAAAACAAAGAGTTTTAGGATAGAATCACCCAATTAGCAAACCTGAAAAATATATAAACCACTTCTTTCTAATAACCACAGTATACTCGAGATAATAGCCACCTTTTTAAGATGGGAAAGAATAGATAAACCCCAAAGAAAAAAAAAAAATAGAAACCAAAAGAACAAAGGAAACAGAAAGACAGAAAGAAAGGAAAAATAAACAAACATCAAATTATTTAGAAACAAAAGAGAAAATTACTTACACAAAGAGCAGCGGATTACTTACACAAAGAGCAATAGTTATTTACACACAGAGATTATTTACAAGAAAAAACTATGTACACAGATGCATCACCCAGCAAAAGTACCAACTTCGTGACTCAAAATAGTGTTTAAGAAATTGTCCATTGACAGGCAATGGAACAGGTTCTCTAGTTAAACTACTCAGTCTGAAAACATTTTCTCCTAGGATCTCAGTAATCTGATAAGGACCTAGCCATAGCCTATCGAATTTTTGGTGACTGCCCTTCTTTTCACTAGCTTTATCCCATAACAACACAAGGTCTGATATCCTAAAAGCTTTGATTTTGGATCTTTTGTCAAACCAACATTTGACAACAGCCTGGTTCCTAAAGAATTGTTGCAAGGTGGCATCTCTTTGTTCTTCTAATTTCAACAAAGTGGCTAATCTTACTTCTATCCTATTATCACTAGAGTAGAATTTCTGCATGAACTCAAAGATAGGTATTTTCAGATGGATAGGGAACACAAGCTCTTGGCCATATACCATCTTGAATGGTGAGGTCTTTAAAATAGCCTTAATCCTAGTTCTATCTTCCCATAATGCGAATCTCAGTTGGGTATGCTAGTCCCTAGGATTGTTTTCTAACAGTTTCTTAATTACTCCCAAGAGATTCTTATTGGTTGATTCCACAACTCCATTTCCTTGTGGGTAATAGTTTGAATAATACTTTAAAACAATTTTGTGATCATAAGCCCATGAAATAAACTCAGCAGAAGAGAAGGAAGCGCCATTGTCACATACCAAAGTGAAGGGTATCCCAAACCTAGTGGTGATGCATTCAATGAGAAACTTGATCACTACCTCTGTTGTGTTGTTCTTGTAGGGTATAGCCTCTATCCATCTTGTGCAGTAATCAGTAGCAGTCAAAATAAACTTGTGTCCTATAGAAGAGTTTGGGTTAATTACCCTAATAAAATCTAGCGGCCATTGGAAAAATGGCCTTACCTCATAGATGGGTTGTAGCGGCATGGCTGAAAGGCATTCTTTTGATGCAGAAATCTAACATATGTGACATGTTCTTACATGCTAATGAGCATATTTGAACACACAAGGCCAGTAATAACCAGATTTGAGGACCTAGTGTGCCAATGAGTCTACAGAACCATGACCTGTGTCATGTTTCCCATGAAATTCAGTGATCACTTGCTTAGCCTCTTGCTGATCAAGGCATCGTAGGTACACTCCCTCAAAATTATTCCTATAAAATAATCCTCCTTTGAGCATATAATGAGATCTCTTCATTCTCAGCGCTCTCCTTTGAGTGGTGTTCATTCCCTATGGGCATTGATTATTGAGCATGAAGCAAATGATATTGGCATACCAAGGGTCATTTGAGAAGGACTGAGTTGTGTATTGCTGACAAATGACATTGTCACTAGCGTTCACCATGGACTAAGATAGTCCCAGACCTTGGACAAGTTTCATAGGGTGCATCTCCAGGTCGAACTCCTACAAAATGGCCATCCATTTCCCTCTTCTTTCTCCTAGCTCGCTCTGCATGAGTAGGGACTTCACAGCTACATCAGGGACTACAACAATAATCTGACTTAGGAGAATGAAATGTCTGAACTTCTTGACAGCCCTAACTAGCACAAAAGCTTGCTTCTCAAGAGGTGGGTACTTCACCTCAACATTCTTGAAGGGATAACTAATGAAAGCGATTGGTCTCTCTTCTGCCTCTCCTCTTCGTTGAGTCAATACAACTGCGCAGGAATGTTTAGTGGAAAAGGAATAAATGTAGAATGGTCTCAAGTAGTCGGGGCTGGTGAGGACTAGAGCTTTCGAAATGGATCACTTGACTTGTGAAAATGCGGTCTTTTCCTCGTCACTCCACTCTATATTGGCATCTTTCTTCATCATCTCATTTAGTGGTTTTATGATTTCTTCAAAGCCCGTGATAAACTTTCTTACGAAGTTCATCTTCCCAAAGAAAGACCTCATTTCTTTCTTGCTTCTTGGCCTGGTGATCTTTAGAATGGACTCAACTCAGTCTGGATCGATCGATATTCCCCTTTCTAAAATTATATGTCCCAAGAGCTTTCCTTCAGAAACCCCGAATGTGCACTTTTTGGGATTGAGGGAGATGCCATACTGGATAGACCTCTCAAGAACCTTAGCCAGGTCTACAGCATGGTTCAGTCAGTCCTTGGAGAACACTTTCAATTCATCCATGTAAACAATAATGCACTTACCAATTAGATCCTTGAATTCTATGTCCATGGGGCATTGAAAAGTTGCTCCAACATTTATTAGACCAAATGGCATCCTTCTATATACGAATGTTCCCCACTTCGTAGTGAAGACTGTCTTCATTCTATCTTCACAGTTAACCATTACTTGGTTGTATCTAGAGTAACCATCTAGGAATGATATCATTTGAGATCCATTGATAGTTTGCAATACTTCATCTAGAGAAGGGAGTGGGTAATTGTCCTTTTTTGATGCTCTGTTCAGATTTATGAAGTCTACACACAGCCTAATCTCTCCATTTTTCTTACGGACTAGGACCAAATTAGCCACCCATGTTGAATGTCACACAAGGAAGATTATCCTTGCAGAAAGAAATTTTTGAACTTCTTTAAGGATCAGTGGTTCAATCAGAGCGTTGACAGGGTGCTACTTCTATTGAAATGGCTTAGCTTCAAGCTTCAGAGGGATAGTATGAGTCATTACAGAAGCATCAAATGTCTTTAGGTCTTCATATCCCCAGGCTATTGCAGCAATATCTTTCTTCAGTGCCTTTAGTATATCTTTTCTGATTGCTTCAGGGCAGGCTTTCCCTATGTAGACATTCCTTTCAGGGCCAGAATCAGCTAGGTTAACAGTTTTATATTCGCCTCCTTTATCTTCAGCTGATATCTTCTCTCAAGCCCTCGGGTCTGAGTCAAAAATTATTTCCAAGGCCACCATTCCCTTGGGAATGCTATTACTTTTAAAATTGAGGACCCCTTATGTATCACATTCTTCAGGGTTCCAATCTCCTTGATCCTTGTTGGACTCATCAATGATTTGTCCTTCAAAAACATCTGAACTTGCTAGAAAAGCAAGGATATGTCGATCATCATCAAAAACTTGAAATTTTTTGATATTATCAGGAACAACTAGAGTTGACATCAATTCTATTGAGAATCTTCTAAGTTTGGAGCCTTGCATGGGTTCCAGGGTACTTGCAGCAATAGCCAATGAATCAGCTATCTGATTCTTTTCTCTAGGGATTAAACTAATCACGAAAGCATCAAAATCTTCAATCAGGTTCCATACTCTACTTCGATAGGATTCTAGTCTTCTATTGTGACATGTGTATTGGCTGCATACTTGATTGACAACTATTTCTAAATCTCCTTTGACCACCAAGGTAGTGACCTTCTTCTTATGCACAAACATCAGCCCCCGAGCTAGAGCTTCATATTCTGCTACATTGTTAGTGCATCCAAACTACAACCTGTAAGAAGCAAAGAAAGCTTTCGGCCCTTTCGAGCTAGTCAATACAATTCCAACACCACTGCCTATTTTGGACTTGGATCCATGAAACATGAGGGTCCATAGCTGATTATAAGCTGGGATTGATTCTTTTGAAGTTTTTACAGGCACTTGGATAAGATGAGTCATAGATGGGATTACTTGATCTTTTACATCAAATGTTGATAAAAGGTGTTCAATGGGTTGCTCGGGTGTAATTTCTAATTCCTGCTTAGTTGTATCATATAATCTATGGCTATCCTTCTGATAGTCATTTGTGCCTTTGGTTAACCCCTTGGATTTTGGTGCATTCGTGAGTGCAGGGGTGTCAAACAAACCTTGGGGTTGCTCCTCATCAATATGTTTATTCAGAAATGTATCTGGGGTAGTTTCTTTTTGAGAAGGAACCTCATTTGAAGGTATCCTATCCCTAGTTAACATTATTGCTTCCTTGGCTTCAAACGAGAAGTGATCTGCAACGGTCTCAGGGTGACTTAAGCTAGCTTCCTCATCTTGGGAAACATGATTTAAAATGTCAATGCAGGGTTGGCAAGTCAATTTAGAATGATTTTGGTAATGCACCCTGCACCAATTAGGGAGAAGAAGAGTTTGCAGATCAATATCTTCCCCTAAGACCAACTAATCCTATTGTAGCTTCTTGATCAATACTTGTTTTCATTAATCACAGAATCAGGGAATTTTGGTATTGGCAGTTCTTTAGAATCAAGGACAGAAAACGTTAAAATTTCTTCTCCTTTATAAACCCCTATCCTGGTTTCAAAGTAAGCTACCTCATTGGGGCAATCATACTTAGTGATGACATGCTTGAGGTGAGGTTCACTTTCAATCCTAATCTGATTAGGAACTCCCCTCCATGGTAGCCACATATGTGAAAAGTCAAGGGAGAGATATCCCCCTATACCTTTCATCAAATCTTTGCTCAACAGCATACCATAGGTCTTAGGAATGTCTGCTACTTAAACGTTTATGTTGGTTTGAACCCTAGGGACTGAACCTATTTGTACATGTATGTTTCTCAACTCTCCCACTACATTAACCTATGTCTTGTCAAGTTGGATGACCCTCTTGTTTGTTTGAATAGGGTTCAATCCCAACTTCTTGCATATGGAAAATGGCATAACATTACCTGAAGACCCTGAATCTAACAGACAATTGTGTAGGTTCTTCCCACAGATTCTTAAACTCAAAAGAAATGGTGGAGTACCTACCTTGCTTCTGTACAAGGTTGTGTTCATGTCTGCAGTAGGTTCCACCTTGTTCTTTCCTTTTGATTTGTCAGCTTGCTCCAAAGCTTTCAGCACTATCTCCCTTTAGGCAGGGCACCACTTTAGGATGTCGAAGTATGACAGAGAGGTTTTTTTTTTTCAGCATCTCAGAAATAATATCAAATTTTGTATTACAACTTGCACTACCTTTGAAAACACCAAAGGAATTACCCTTGTTATGGAAGTCAGGTGGGCCTTTTGGTGGAGGAAGGTTGTTATCAGCACTTTGACTCAGAGGCACCATGTGATTAGGTGGTGCTGATGTGGTAAATGGACCCTTACTCTGATTTCTTAGGAAGTGTCCTCCCTTTGTTTGAAAAGCTTGGGCATCATATGAATCTTCCTCTGGTTCATTCTCCTCTTGCCTTAGGGATGAGGGTTCTTCCTCGAAGAGGTCATAAGTCATTGCTATATCTACTGAGTCACCTCTTTTGTTTGAATTCCCTTGGAATGTTTGGGAATCTGCCTGTACCATCTTGACAATTTTCTCCATTTCAGAGCAGTTCACCTCAGAATGAGTGGCAGTATCATGCATCCTGTACCAATTAGTCATTAAATTAAGGTTATCCACATTTGCAGTATGTGACCTCTCCTCATTAGCTTGATAATTATGGGAAACTCCACCATTGTTTGGCCCTGTATTCCATTGCCGATTGTTATTTGACCTCTAGTTATATCCTCTATTTTGGTTTTGATAGCCTTGGTTAGAGGAGCCTTGGCCTTGATAACCCCTTTGGTTATAATTTTTATGATTATGATAATTACCCTAATTGTTATTGTTCTGATTAGGATAATTAACTTGGTTTTGAGAGGGGTTCAATCTAAGTTGATCCATGTCATTTGTGACTTGGGACAACATTTTCTTTAAGGTCTCTACCTCATTTGTAAGTTGAACTATCTTTTCACTTTCCAGACTCTTAGAAATAGGTGGCTGAGCACCATGATTTGGTGTTCCAATTATGGGAACTTTGAGGAACCTGTGGTTGTTGGAAGAAGTCAGGAGTTCCATTAGCAAAGAATGGAACAGGTGGTTGAGTTTACAATTTAGACATAGGCCCATAATGGGAAGGAGACATCCCTAGGATAGTATTGAATAAAGGGGTTGGGCTATGCATCTAATATCCTATTGAAGGGAAACCTCCTCCCAGACTTCCTTGTTGAGAACTAATTTGTTGTTGCAACTTGATAGCCAAATGATAAACCTTGGATAGAGAATCAATATCAGCAGGTTGATAAGTCCTTTGCAGGAACAAGCCAAGCAAGGGGTCTATAACTCTAAAGTAAGCTTGAATGGCACTATCTTCAGTGACTAGATAGGGGTCTTGTAATCTCCTATACATTCTTTGGAACCTAGTATTAAATAAAGGAAAAGGTTCACCTAGCTCCTTCCTGATGGTAGAAAATTGGTGGAACAAAATGGCGGGATCCACGTAGATTATGAACTGATTAATGAAAGCATTCTCCAAGTCTTTCAAGCTCAGAATAGAACGCTGAGGAAGATTAAGGTACCAATTGTATGCCATATCCCCTAAGGAGTAAGGGAACAACCTAAAAACTACATCATGGTGAGCTATCTGAGCTCTGGTACAAGCATCCTTAAAAGCTTGTATGTTCTCTTTAGCACTCCTTGATTCACCATGAATGTACTTGGGGTAGAATTTCTCAAGGTTCTTAGGCATATCATGAAAACCTCCAGGAATAGTCCCCAATGGAGAGGGATTATTCTAAAAGAACACCATTGGTAGGGGTGGTGCTTGAGCCAGCTATTGAATGGGTCAAACCAGCTGTGATGACAATTGAGATAGATTCGGTGGTGGATTGATAGGTATCCACTGGGGTATTGGTGAAAATCCTAGTGGAGTGAGCAGAGCTGATAAGGGTGGTATGATGGTTTCCCCAGTCTTATGACTTTTATGTCTTATGGGGGTCTTAAGTTCTATCAAAGGTGGTGGGTTTTTAGCTGATTGAAGAACTCAATGGGGCTTCTCTGGTGGGAAAAACCCAGTGTTATCCAGTTTTCTCTTCTGGGCCCTCCTTCTAGCACCAGTTTCTATTGACGATCAAAATGGCACAACAACAATTAAACAGAATATTGCTATTATGTTTCTCTTGAAAGAGAAAGACAACACATGGATATCTTAGCCCCCAAGGTCTTTATAGTTGATTCTCAACTCTGCTGATGTTGCTCAATGGTCAATGTAATAGTAATGTTCAAGGGTCCTGCTGGTGTTGAGCTTCTAGATCATTCTAAGGCCAAGCATGGACTTAAACCTACTCTAACTAGGGTTTTTAAAAAAATAGAAAGAATGTTAATTTATCTAACTTAACCAGACTTGTTACCTTTCAAGGAATTCGTAACTAAAACTGTAGAACAAAATTGACTTGTGACTAACACACAACCTCCTTCATTCATAGTGCTAATTCAAATAACAGATTGCAAGTTAACATTTAAACAAAACATAGAATAAGACCTCAATCCTTGAAATATTCTCAAATCAAATGATTAACTTAAGACAAATACCATTTAGGAACACAATGTGAAGTAGATTAAAATATGATTGCTTCTACTGTTAGTGAAACAGATAAGCAATATTTACAAAGCTGGCACAATCACCAGTGTACAGAGAATCTAAGACTCCAAATTTTTTCCATCTACACTAAGAAAACTAGAAAGATACATTACTGTCTATGTTGAATCTAACTCCTACTCTAAGAAGACACAAGAAACTCCCATTACAAACAATTAGGATGCAACTCTATCTCCTCTAACTAACTTTTCTTTCTAACTTCTAACTCTTAACTACCTTTTTTTTTCTCTAACCCTTTACAAAGAGGCCTGAATGCCATATATACAAAGTGTATCAAAAGAATGCACTAGCCCCTAATTTTAGGGTTTACCAAATATCTCACTTAGTTGCAGGAGGGTCGGCCCTCATATCTTTTGAATATAGTTAATGTTGCCTTGAATTGCATCCTCCCTGTCCATGTTGGTAAAAGATTGTTCAGGGGATGATCTATAGATCTTTTGCAGCTACAACATTAACTCTAGCCTTCGTGTCCATCTTCAAACTCCTTTACATAACTGCTTTGAATGCTATAAAGCATTGTCATTAATACTGATCTTCCTTTCACCAACAGGCCTCACAACTGTCCTTGTGACTTGTGGTTGTTCCTTTCCTTCAGCCTCCTTCCCGCTCTAGATCTTTCTACACGTTGACTATCTCTGGAAGCAGCATCAGGCCTCCCTTTAGATCTAAACACCATTGTTCCTGAGTCGATCCATCACCTTGATCTCAGAATGAATCCATGTCATTTGCATTCTACTGATCTCCTTCACAGGGGTAGTCAATCAATCAATGAGTGGCTTTTAGCTCCTTTTGATTGGGTGAACAAACACGACGCCATATTCCCGGGTAGTCAAAAGTGGTCCACACTAAATCGCATGTCGGTGAGACACTAATCATGTCTCCCCAATGTGATTATATCTCTTCTAACAGCTATTGGCATAACATGTGACAGTCGGTGAGACCCTTCAACAAGCTGTAGAAGTCATATCGTTACCACAAAGACTATCAACATGACCTCTCAGGGAGCCTTTTCTTTCTTTGGCGAGCACACCCACATTCAGCAAGACCCCAGAGGGTCAGCAAGATGCTACCCTGAAGCCCTAATCATTCACTCGGAGCTTCTTCGAGCTCATTCTTATTCTTCAGGCTCGAGCTCCTTTTCCTTTTGGCAAGACCTCTCAATCGGAAAAAGGTCATGGAGAGTTCCCCTCTATTATACCGATATCCCCTTTCATTCGCAAATCCATCATTGTCGGTAAGAGATAAAGTAGTCGAGAAGACCTTATATCGAGCCCCTCTTCTCTCGGTGAGCACATTCCATCTCGGGGAGACCTTACCTCGAACTCACACCCCTTTCGCCGAGACCTCACTATATCAGCAAGACCTCTCATCGAGTGCATCCACTACACCAAAGGGAGAAAACATGTTGGCAAGGCTACCGCTAGTTGGCAAGACCAACATCGGTCGAGAAGACATCTCAATGAGTTCATGTCAGTCATCCTGAGCTATGCCCGGGCCTCTTTCATTTTGGTAAGACTTTATTTGGTCGTTGGGACGCTATGGCAAAATCATCCCACTCTCGCCGAGCCCAAACTCTTTCTTTTGGTGAGACTCCGACGGGTTGGCGAGACCCTTCACTGATATTATTCTCCTCTCGCCAAGACTCTTTGCAGTTAGCCAAACCTCATGGCGAAAGTAGACCACTCTCCCCAATGCGAATATATTTCAGCAAGACTCCACCCTTTCGATGAAACCTCTTACCGATAGCACCATCCTTCGCTGAGACCCCTGTCTGTCAACGGGACATTACACCAAAGTCTCCCTTGCTATCGCCAAGACTTCCGCTTTTTAGGGAGACTTCTCCCTGAACCCAAATCTTTTCAGTGAGCTCAAAATTTTTGGTGGGACCTCCTTCAGTCGGCAAGATGCTATGCCGAAGGCCTACCCCCTTTGGTGAGTGCTCATTTTGCTTCGGGGAGACCTTTCATAGTCGGCAGGACTTCATGTCGAAAGAAAACCACTCTCCCCGATGTCGTTGTTCTTTTGGTGAGACCCTGTAGTCACACAGACCTCACAACAAAACTCAAAACTTTACCCGTAAGGAAACATCCTTTGGTGGGACATCCCCCAGTTGCTGAGACATCTCAGCGAGCCCAAACCGCTATGTCGATGTTGCCTCACCTTGCCAAGAGTTCGCCTTGTCGGGGAGACTTCACCCCCAAGCCACCTTTGTCGCCGAGACCCTCCATCTTTGGCCAGACATCATGCCAAAGGTAAATATTTCCCAACAAGATCCCCTGATGACATCCTTTTTCGGCGGAACTTCTTCCATGTCGGTGAGACCTTTTGCCGATGTAAAACCTTCTCCGAGAGGTCTTGTGAATAATTGTCGGCAAGAGGTTTATTTGTCAGTGAGACCTCTCAATGATGCAAAACTCCTTTGCTGAGACTTCTTCCCGAGTGGAAAGACATATAAAACCCCACAGTGACCGAGATGTCATGGCATCCGGTGGATCCCAACTGAATAATCCACCCCACTAAACGGAAAGACACCTGAAAGGTCTCAGCGACTTTCTTCTTGAGGTGTTTTATGTTGAATGCGATTGAGGCATTCCTTCAGTTGACTTCCCTAAGAGATATCTTCAGATGAGTGATTCAATCCTACAAAACAAATGCCTCAGTTAGTCCTTAGGGCATATAAAGTACACTATCATAAAATATACTATTGCTTATGATTACTTCATTCAATCTTAGCAAGAAGAAAACCAACTGAAGCTGAGACAGAACCAAAATATGATAGAACAAAAGAAAAAATTAAGAGGAAAACAAAAGGATCCCAAAGGTTAAAGAAAATAACAGAGGCAACAAAACCAAAATAGAAAGGGGGACCCATTTTGTTCCAGAATAAAATGGGGTGGTTATGCAAGGCATAACAATAACCAATAATATAATGTCTAAATTTATTAATGGCATAAAAAACTGCTAAGAATTCCTTTTCAGTAGTGGTGTAATTTTGTTCAGTTGGGCTAAGATATTTACTTATATAATAAATGGCATGCATCACTCTTGATTCGCCCTTCTATCCAAGAACTACTCCAATCACAAAATTATATGCATCTACATTTATATGAAAAGGCTCACCCCAAATTTTCCCAGCTATGATAGGTGAGGTTGTCAGAGCTTGTTTTATATCATCAAAGGATTGTTGACACATTGAAGTCCAAATAAATTCTTAATCTTTCTTTAATAAATTAAAAAAAAGGACCTGCAATCTTACTTAACCCTTCTATAAACCTCCTATAATAGCCAACATGTCCTAAAAGAATTCTCACCTTAGTTTGAGTTTGAGGTATTGGTATTTGCAAAATAAATTCAATTTTTTTAGAGTCTATCTTGATTCCCTTTTTTGACACATGATGTCCTAACACAATTCCTCCAATCATCATTAATAGACTTTTCTCATGGTTCAATGATAACCTATGCTCTTTGCACCTATTTAAAACTTTATTTAGATTATTCAAAGATTCTTCATAAGTTTTACCATGGATTGTAAAATCATCCATATACACCTCTACACATGTTAAATCTACAAAAATAGAAAGAACAACAAATTGAAAAGTTGCAAGTGCAGTACAGAGTCCAAAAGGTAGGACTCTATAAGCATAGGTACCCCATGGGAAAGTAAACGATGTTTTATCCTGATCTTCTAGAGCTACCTGAATTGGGTTATACCCACTAAAACCATAGAGAAAAGAAAAATAACTACTACTTGATAAGTTATCCAATACTTGATCTATAAAAGGTAGTGGAAAATAGTCTCTCTTAGTAGACTTATTCAGCTCTCTATAATCCACACATACTCTCCATTTACCATTTTTCTTAGGCACTATAACCAATGGAGAAACCCATTGACTGTCTGAAATCGGACAAATGAATTTCACCTGGAGCAATTTCTCTATTTCCAGCTTCACAAAATATCTTAATGCAAGATTAATCCTTCTTTGAGCTTGTCTTATAGGTTTACCTGTTGGATAGGATAATTGAGAGGGGGAGGGTGAATCATTTGTCACATATTATAACCTTAAATTCAATTACTGGAACTAACACATAAACTAATTAAGTGATTAACCATCAAATGCAAATACACAAACATAATAACACTAGATTTACATGGAAAACCCAATGAGGGAAAAAACACGGTGAGGATTAACTCACACTATAGAGAATATCAAAACTGATTACAAAATGGATCACTACCTAAAATAAGGACTCATTATCTGGAATCACTATCCACATTGCTACAACTTAGAGGGATCACTGCCACATAGATACAAAGAAGAAAAATAATACTTGTTATATAGAGACAAAAATCCCAATGCAACAAAGATTCCACCACAATCACTTATCAACTCGCATGAATGATAGATATAGCCTTCTGCTCACTACATCCAGAAACTTGATGTTTAAGCTCTGTACTGAACAACCACACACTTAACTCACACACTTTAAGAATAGCATCGAAGTCATGTCTACTCTTTCACTTATCTTCCTTCTTTTCTTATGTACAATTTTCATCGCTAGCATATTTTGTATTTATACTATCTCAAACCTTGAAAAGATACAAAGTCAACCATCCAACTTCAAATTTAAATTAGGTTAGCACCAAACATCCTAGGGCGGAATTAGAATGAGGGCGACCCAAAACACACACTTCACCGGGACACATAATAGATCCAACACACTTCATCAACTTTGAAAGTAATACTTGACACATGGTTTGCCATTCTAGTGTAAAACACATAGATCAATTAAGCTTAATACTTCCAAATGCAAAAACCAACTTCAATAGAACCAGGGCAACACAACTCTTGGACCATATGCCATAAGACTTCATCAAAGAGAAATCCAGACTAGCAACAATTCTCCCAGACCTCAATCAACACATAACAAAACATAGCTCACCAACAACCTTCTTTTAATACAATTTTTCCAATATCCTCGACATGTACAATCAATAGCAACTAGTAGATAACCAGCTGACCAATTGATATCAATGACAACACTTAATTTTCCTCTTCGATTCTTACAAAAATCTCCCCCTTTTTCATTGATGACAACACATGATGTGAAAAAACATCAAAGACACCATACCTGTTATAAAAATACTTCTCAAGATTTTTCTTTCTACTTCTCCCCTTTTATAAGAACATCATCCTCATATTCACTTTCTTTTTCACATGCTCTCTCCCCTTTTTAATTTTTCACATGCTCTCTCTTCCCCTTTGACATCAATGGAAAAGGAAAAAGATATGTCTATTGAAACTTCTTTTGACATGAAAACAAAATACTCATAATGACAACACTTAGAAAACCTACTTGCCCCCCTAGGGGTAGCCATGGACAAACATCAATCCAAAAGATAGAATCATGAATTCACTGGAATGATGCATCTCCAAATGCATCTTATTTTGTAAAAGGAGGGAAAATAACCCCTAGCTTATCTTGGAGATACTCAAAAGTATCATTACGAAGAGCCTTTGTAAACATATCTACAGTCTAATCTTTTCTCAAAACATACTCAAGCTTGAATTCATTCTCCATGACCATCTCTTTTAAGAAATGATGCCTGGTAGATATACGCTTCATTCTTGAGTGTGTCACAGGATTCTTCTAAATGTTAACTAAACTTGTGTTATCACAAAAGATAGGAATATGATCATCATGTAGCACTGTGATATCTTTCAATGTCTGTTTCATCCATAAAAATTGTGTACAACATGATCCAACAACAATATACTTAGCTTCAGTAGTAGACAAAGAGATTGAATCTTATATTTTAATCAACCATGCCACCAATCTACATCCAAGAAAGAATGCACCACCACTTGTACTCTTTCTGTCATCTATACTTCCATCCGAATTTGCATCTATATAAGCACTGGGTGTAAAATCAATATCTTTAGGATACAATAATCCATAACCCGGAGTACCTTTGAAATATCTGAATATTCTTTTAACTAGAGTAACATGTGTTTCCTTTGGATCTTCTTGAAATCTAGCTACAAGACAAACTGCATGCATAATATCTAGTCTAGTAGCAATCAAATGCAGTAGTCCACCAATCATAGATCTATACTTGCTCCAATCAGTCTTAGGTGAATCATCATCTTTTCCCAATGTGCATCCAGTCACCATAGGAGTACTTATCAGTTTGAAACCATCCATCCCAAATTTTCTCAACATTTCTCTCACATACTTAGATTCTAAAATGTAAATTCCTTCCTATATTTGATTAATCTATAGCCCAAGAAAGAAATTCATCTCACCAAACATAGAAATTTCAAATTCTTTCTACATTTCTCCCATAAACATCTTGCACATATTTTCATTTCCTCCAAAGATAATGTCATCAACATATACAACTACAATCAATATTTTTTCCTTTTCAGTCTTGAAATACAAATTACTGTCTACCATACCTTTGTTAAATCCTTGCTAATTCAAATACTTGTCTAACTTTGCATACTAGGCTCTAGGAGCTTTCTTTAGTCCATATAAATATTTATTCAATCTATACACCATATCCGATTGATCTGTTAACTAAAATACTTTCTATTGTTCCATGTAGACCTCTTCATCTAGTTCACCATTCAAAAATGTTGACTTGACATCCATCTGATAGACTTTGAAATATTTATAAGAAGATAATTCCAAGAACATCCTTATAGCTTCCATTCTTGCTAGTGGGATAAAAGTCTCCTGAAAATAGATACCTTCCACTTGTGAGTAGCCTTTACACAAAAGCCTTGCTTTGTTTCTAATAACTTTCCTATTCTCATTCAGCTTGTTTTTGAGTACCCATTTTGATCCAATGATACTTTTGTTTTCCGGTCTTGGGACCAATTCCCAAGTTCGATTGTTTTTAATTTGCAAAAGTTCTTCTTTCATTGCTTCCTTCCAATCTTCATCCTCACAGGCTTCACTTACTGACTTCGGCTCATTTTCAGATAATAAGCACAAATTTACTTTTGCAGTAGCTTTGCTTCTAGTCAACACACCTTTTGTCTCATCTCCAATAATTTGACTTTTTGAATGATTTCTCATTACATATTTTGATGTTCTAGGGTACATTATTGAAGCATCATTTTCTCTTTCATTCTACTCTTTTTGTTCATCTCTATCCTGTTCTTCCATAATTTCTTCTATTCTCACACTGTCATGTTCATTAGACAAATCCATTTTCATCAACCTTCACATTCGAGCTCTCCACAATCTTCCTCAATCTTTTGTTGAAACATCTATATTCCTTTCTTTTAGTAGAGTAACCAAAAAATATTCCTTCATCACTTCTTGCTTCAAAATTTCCTAATGTTTCCTCATCTCTTTTGATATAGAATTTGTTTTTGAATACCTTGAAATATTTAACTATCAGAATTTTTCTGTGACATAGCTCATAGGGAGTCTTTGCACTATTTTCTCTTGCCCAAACTTGATTGAATACATACACAGTAGTGTGAATAACCTCTTTCTAGTAAAATTTTGGTAATCTAGCTTCAGTGATCATTGACCTAGTAGCTTCTTGAACTATTATATTTTTCCTTTCAACAACTCCCTTTTGTTGAGGAGTTCTTAGAGAAGATAACTATCTCTTTATTCCATTCACTTCAGAAAACATATTAAACTCATGGGAGGTGAATTCACTACCTCTATTAGATCTCAAGCATTTTATCTTCAAATTCACTTCATTTTCAACCATATCCTTGAATGCTTTGAATCTATCTAATGCTTCTAATTTTTCTCTCAAAAATGTAACCCATGTATATCTAGAATAATCATCAATTAAAAGCATAAAGTACCTTTTACCACGTAGACTTCACACTCTCATGGGGCCACAAAGATCTGTATGAATCAAATCTAGTAATCTAGTAGTAGATTGTTCTCTTAATCTATAATGATTTCTTATCTGCTTCCCGAACTAGCAATTCCTGCAGATAGCATTTGCAGGCTTTATATTTCTCAATAGATCTCTCACAGCTCAAACAATACTATTCCTATCCAGGTTATCAAAATTCATGTGACACATTTTCCTATGCCATAACCAGTTGTCATTTATCCGAGTCATAAAACATCATCCATTAGCACCATTAAGCTGATAAATATTTCCTTCACATTTCTTTCCTATAGCAATCAAAGTTCTGGATCCTTTTCGGATCTCACACATCTCATCCTTAAACAAAAGATCATATCACTATCTACAAATTTGACCAACACTCAATAGATTATGCCTTAAACCATTAACATAGTAGACATCGTCAACATGATGCTTGCCATCAAAACTCACTAAACCTATCCAACAAATTTTAGCACCACTATCATCTCAAAACATAGCCAGACCTCCTCATATTTTTCAAGTTTCACAAACTTACTCTTGTCACCAGTCATGTGGTGTGAACAACCACTATCAACTACCCAAAAAATTATTTTCATGTTTAGCATATCAAAATTGATTACAAAAAGGCTCATTGCCTAAGATAAGGCTCACTGCTTGAAATAAGGACTCACTGTCCACAGGGCTACAACCTAGAGGTAGAGATACAAAGAAGACAAAGAAGACTTGTTATAGAGAGACAACAATCCAAATGTAGTGAAGATTCCACCACAATAACTTATCAACTCACATGAATGATAGAGTTATCCTTCTGCTTCCTACATTTGAAAAATTAGAATTTAAGCTTCGTAATGAACAACCACACACTTAGCTCACACACTTTAAGAATAGCATCAAAGTTGTGTATGCTCTTTCACTTATCCTCCTTTTCTTATGTACAATTTTCATCGCTAGCATGTTCTGTATTTATATTATCTCCAACTTTGAAAAGATATAAATTCGGCCCTCCAACTTCAAATTCAAATTAGGTCAGTGCCAAACATCCTAGGGTGGAATTAGAATGAGGGCAACCCAAAACAAACACTTCACCAAGATCCATAATAGATCTAACATGCTTCATCAACTTCAAAAGTAGTGCTTGACATGTAGTTGGCCATTCCAATGTAAAACACATAGATCAATTAAGCTCAATACTTCCAAATGCCAAAAATAACTTCAATAGAACTAAAGCAACACAACTCTTGAACCATACACCATAAGACTTCATCAAAGATAAATCTGGACCAACAACAATTTTCCTAGACCTCATTCAACACACAACAAAACATAGTTCACCAACAACCTTCTTTTAATACAATTTTCTCAATATGATCAACATGTACAATCAACAACTAGTAGATAACCAACTAACCAATTGAAATCAATGGCATCACTTCATTCCTCTTCCATTCTTGCAACATTAACATCCTCAATGTAAATGTGGTGTGTACATATATCAGGATGGATCCCGCTCATGTCCTTATAATCCCAAGAAAATGCTTCAGTATTCTTTTTGAAAATCTCTTTTAGATCATCTTCTTGCTTAGTTGATAATGAACCATTAATGAGTAAGGGCCTATCTACTTGCACTAGTATTTACTTAGTCTTGTTTTGAAGTGTAGAGAGCTCTCCAGTCAAAGTATTTAAAGGATAGAGATCTGGCCAAAGTTGATGAAGTAATTGGTTATGTTTTGAATCAGAATTCATGATATTAGTTCAAGGGAAGGGATATTGAATATAAATAGCATCATGAACCTCAAGGTTTCCCTCCTCCTCATTCATACATTCTTCATACTCTTCCACATGCTCTATTAATGTCATATTTGCAAGTTCTTAGATCTCATCATCTTCTAAATTAAAATCATCAATCCAACTCTAGTTTTCAAATGATAAAGATGGTTTTTTTGGTGGGTAAATGGATAATTCTTTCTATCTAATTCCATTAGAGATGGTCATGCTTCCAAATCTATAGTCAATAAGGGCAGCAACTGTTTCCAACCAAGGTCTCCCCAAAATGATTAGATAGTTTTTCTTTCTTTGATTACTTTTCAAGACAAGGAAATGAACATGATATTCCCATGTGTCAATGGTAACAATAATATGCTCAAGGATCCCTTATAATTTTATAACTAATTGATTTGTTAGTTGTAAGACTGTGGTTTTTGGTTGAACATTTGTGATTCCCAATTTTTCGGTTCTTTCAATTGCAATAACATTAATAGTAGCCCCTAAGTCAATAAGGAAATTTGGGAGTTCAATACCACTAATGTTAAGGGTAATCACTAGACTTCTTAGGTCACCATACTTCTGAGGAATCAACCTCCCTGACAAAACATCAAATAGTTTTCCTCCAATTTGAATTATGGGAAGTAACTTATTTTTCCTTCCAAGTGTTTTGACACACAAAGACTTAACCACCTGTTTAATTTCTAGGATATCATGGATAGCTCTCAAGAGTAGAATTTCAATGTTAATCTTCTTAAGTTCTTTGATAATTTGGGAATCTACCAAATCATCCTATTTCTCCTCAGCTTGCTTCCCAACCACTAATTCTTCTTGAAATCGTGTAGGAAATGGTGCTTGTTTATAAGAAGAAATATCTTCATTCCTCTGCAATGTATCCTTCATCAAATCTTGTTGTTGTTCACCTTTAATCAAATCAGGTTTTGATGGGACTAATTGAGTTCTCAACTGGATATCATTCAAATCAATATTGTTTAAGCCAACTGTATTAGGATTAGTGTTGTAAGCTCAATGTTGAGGTTTAACATTTTTTGGATTGGGAACTGGATAAGATGGAATTTGAGGTTGGTTTACTATTTCAAAATTTGAAGGTTGTGTGGGACTAGGAAAAAGTGATTGATTTTGATTCCAAGGTCTTCTTGGTCCCTGATTTTTCCACTGAGGATTATTACCTTGGTTAGGCTTCCATTGAGGTTGATTAGGTTTCCACCGTGGCTAGTTCCATTGAGAATTAAACCATTTAGGTTTTCCCCAAGGTGGTCCCTAGGATGTTACCATTGAAGGAGGTGGAATTGGAATTTGTTAGGAATTCCAATGAGACTATGGATTCCATTAACCATAAGGATTCCATTGATTATTCCATTTTCAAACACCAATTGGAATTATTTCTCAGATTAGATTATCCTCCAAAAGTAGGGTTAAACTACCTCTGTCCTATGTAGTTGAGTTCTTCCATAGGTGAAGATTAAGAAGGTTTCTTCAAATTATTTTTAATCTCTGGGAGGAGACTACATTTACCTATAGGATTATTCTTCTCACAAATATCACACAAATCTACTTGATTAAGAGGACATTCCCTTAATGGATGTTTGTCTCTACATTTAGGACAATATATAGCCAATGGTTCTACTATTCTTCTTTTAGGTTGAGAATTAAGGTGGAGAAGGATATCATTTTTTAAATTTTCTATTTCCTCCACGACCTTAGAAAGATCAACAGAGGAACCCATGTTCTTCTTCCTAGAGCTTGGTCTTGTTCTTGAATAGCTCCTACAAATCTGAACTATTTCTTCAAAAGTGAGTTTATTGATGTCCACATAATCTTCTAAACTCTCCTCTTCTAACTATTTCATCTTAAACAATTCCTCTTTCCTATCCCCAACTCAATAGTAATCCTGGTATTTGTCTAAAAAATTTGTTTCCATTTCTTCCCAAGTGTTAATGAAATTAACATTCAACCCCATGAACCAATGCAAGGATGATTCCCTTAGAGTGGATGGAAATAGTTTTAACTTTTGATTATTAGACGTGTAATCATAAGTTTGACATAATACGTTGAATTCAAACAAGAATTGGTCAGGGTCCTCCAAAGTTTTCCCATAAAATGTAGGTAAAACAAATTGTGAAATATTTTTCATAGGTGGTTCATTAGTCTACCTATTAATGGCAATAGGGAAAAAAAAAAATTCTATTAGGAACCTCTTCTTCCCTCTTCTTCCCTCTCCTTCTTCTTCATCATCCATGTTTTTTGTGTGGTTGTAGATTATTCAAGTAGATGATGATGAAATCATAGGGTATGCTTGAGATCCTTCTGGATAAGGTATTAGATCTCTACTTATGAATCTTCCAAACTGATCTCTTTCCCTATTCATCAACTAACAAAGAGATTCTTACCAACAATTAAGGCTTGAATTTTCCTTTTAAGGCCAGATCATTCCCTAGAAACTATGCTAAAAATGATGGATAGGGGTTGTTGTTGTCACAATTCCCTATTCATTTAATCTTTAATTTTTAACCTAGGGGTGTCTAAAGCTATCTACTGTAAGAGTTGGATTTTTTTTGGGAGGGCTTGTTGTTTGGTCCGCTATGTTAGGAGTGATTCAGAGTTGTTCCTTCCTTATCAATAGTGGATCTACACTATTATTCTAACTTATATCTTACTCAACCTTATTCTAAAAGCTCTCAAATGAAAAAAAATGTTGGACACTAGGAACACTAAGAAGGGGGGTGAATCAATGTTCACTGATTTTAATTTCCTAAACAGATCTAAAACAATTAACAATAATTAAACTTCATATAGCATTTGCAACACATAACAGATGAAATCATGTAGTCACATTAATGAACACCATAACACCAAATATATTTACGTGGAAACCCTGTTAAGGGAAAAACCACGGTGGAGATTAATCCACAATGTTTACTCTGTTAAAAGTAAAATAGAAAGAAGAGGAATGCACTTGCATTCAAGTGCACTACCTAGAGCTCACTGATCAATAGGAAAGGCTCACTACCTTAAAAGAAAAAAAAAAATTACAAAAAAAAATTGAATTGAGAGTACAAAATCTACAAATTACAAAATTTAGTTCCATTGAGGCTCTCGATTAGATTCTGGATCTCTTGATGGAATCACACTTCTCTGTTCTACTCTACTTGGCATACCAAAACTATTCTTCCCTCAAACAATTGATCTACTTTTTTTTCTCTCTTCTTGATACTCCTTCACAACTACATTATATCTACTACCACAACTTGCATATCACACCCAAAATGATTTACCGATCTCCTTTAAATACCCACTAATCAAGAATTCAATGTATGTTGGCCTCATAATAAAATAAAATATTTTTTCATATGTCAGCTCAAATCTCTACTTAGAATTGATGCGTACCCAAAAAAGTTGGCTAGAATTTAGTAGGGGCCCAAACCAAGATTCCAAACATAGGAAATAGAAAAATACATATTCCACATATATCCACGATATGCCATATGAACCATGTCAGCCACAATGGAAAATAAACCATGAAACATACTACCGAATCTCTTAATTTGAACTCTAACTTAATACTATACCACAAAACTCATTAGAGGATAGTGTAAATGCTAAGAAATATTTCCTAGAGATACACATGAAATAATGATCCAAAAAAGTGATCAGATCAACTTGCCAACCGGATGTCCTATTCTTCATTCTTTCTGTTGGTAGATTAAAGAGTCTTAGTTTCCTTGCCATTATAAACAATGCTAATACTATGGATAATACAACTAACACTAGTTGCCATCAATGACAACACAAGAAGCCAAAAAAAATCTCTCAGATCCATATGCTAACAATATCCCCCTTTGGCATTGATGGCAACACTTAGTGCAATATTGACTAAGTGTCAAAACCAAAAACTCAGCAAGACCAAAGTTATTGCTCCCCCTATGGATGTCAAGAAATTTTTTCACTGCATTGTCTCCCCCTTTGACATCAATGAAAAAGCTCTACTATATCTACTCTACACTTTTCTTCTTATTCTCTCCCCTTAATATTTTACTACACTTACTCTTTCTCCATTTTCTCCCTAACTGATGATGCAAAAATTGATCAAAATTGCACAGCTTCTGTAAGAATTCAGAAAATTATTTTATACTTAGCTTTCATTTCTAGAAGGAATTTCTTCCAGGAGTCCACCGCAATCCCAATAGTTATGATCAAGCTGTTATTCTCTAAAGTTTTGTTGATGATCTGAATAAGAGACTTAGGAATGGTGATTGCACCTTCTAGATTTTCTCCTGACTTAAGCACTTCAATCATCTGCTCTAATCTCCCTTCAATTATGTCTTTCACTTTCTATAAGGCATCAATAAGAGTATTCCTAGAAAATTGGACCTTTGCATGCTCAACCTATAGATCATGAACTTTCTCCTTAACATCTCCATTCTTGTCCAAAGACATACTATAATCTTGTCTAGTTTTGACAAGCTCTTTTTTTATTTCCTCGAACTTATCCTTGTAATTGCCTACCACATGAGGCCACTATAGATAGTAATTAAAAAATTTATTGGCTGAATCAATGCACTGCCTCAGCTCATTCATTTTCTTCTTCAACTTGGAAAGGGATAGCCTAAATTGCATCTTTAAATGGGAAATTATTTCCTTCTCGTTTCTATCTAGAGGCACTAATTCCATGACTCCCTTGACACACTCAATTAGTTCTTCTGGGAGAACATCCTGCATACTCTCCAACTCAATATTATTATTAGAAAAGTATCTTTCTGGAGTTTTTTCAATAATATCTTGCTCATGAGATGGTCCATTTATCCAAAATTCTGATATCTTTTGTATACCATCCTCATCCTGAATGATTTGCACTAACTTTGACTTGAACAAAGCACCTTCTTCATCACTGTCTTCATCTATTATAGTTTCTTGTTCACCTAGTTTTGGTTGATTTCTTGGAGTATATTCTTCAAAAACTTCATCCTCTACATCCACAACCAATTTTATTTTCCCTTTTTCTTCAACCTTTGCTAACTTGGGTATCAGATGAGTGACACCACCCATATCACTTCCTCTCTTCTACTTTTTCTTTTCCTTTCTAGAGGATGATCCAACTTCAGTTAACTTTACTGGGAGAGGGATAATACTTTCCCCAAACCCTTCTAACATCTTTCAAAATAAGATTTCATACACTTGTTTACAATTATCAAAAGAGTTATAGTGATTGAAGATTTTCTTACAAACTGACATATTTTCTCTCCACACTACATTGTCCTTCATAGGAACACAGTTTAGAAAATACATCATAATACATATTGCTAGAGTACCAAACCTAAAGGGGTAGTCAATATCCTTAATTAATTGAACATTCTCCATCAATTGATCCTTCAAAAGACTACATAGGTCAAAGTCTTCATTTTCAATTATCATTTTATGAGCAATATATGCAACGCTTGCCAAGGTTGATCCTTCTCAGTTTCTAAAGAAGATCTTATATGTGATTCCATGTGCAACATACCTTGTCAATGGATCTTTAATCATCACAATTATCAGAGCCCTCTAATCTCCCCTTATTCTAGTTAGGGATTCGACCCCAACATTGTGAATCGACTTCTTCGGTATATCACCAACATTGCATAAGACTATTAGATTTCTAATCACATCCTAAGAAATTTGATAAGGTTTGTCTAGAGTGACGATATCACCATCTAATTTGTTAAGAACAAACCAAATTATCTCTGCATTGATGAAATGAGGATATTCGCTCCATATATTCAATTTTTTATGCTTTGATCCTTCAAGCCTCCTGAGATAGGTGAGTGACAACAAATTTCTTTCATCCCTAATATTATGATTGATATACTCATCTAGAGTTGTACTTCATTTGATTTGATTCATGTTTCGCCCCGAATAGAGTTCTATTGATTACAAAAATAGATATGAAATCAATGATCAACATAAATACATGGAAATTTTCTGCTAAGATCACCTTTTGCACCTTTGAAATTTTGTAGAAAATGCTCTTAAACTATTCTCCTTCAATGCACAATGACAGATTAGGGTTTCAAATTCCCTTTTTATAACTTCACCTACTTTACTTTCTTCCTCATTAAATGCGTTACCCTAGAAGTTTCGATCACTCTACAAACTTAGACAACAAGCAAAGAATTCAAATGTGGACCTATACCATTTCATCCAATTCAACATATGATTGCTAATACTTCCATTAATGAATAACACAATGACTGGCGACATCTAGTGATTCAGTGCCAAATATACATAGGGGGACAAGAGATTTTCATGAAAAACTCCCCCTAGGTCACTAGCCTGATATCAGTTACCAAAAGAGTTATCAGAGGGAGCTTTCAGTACAACCTTGTTTCCTTCATCAGATTCATTTTTCTTCACCCATTTTTTCTTCATCTGATCTCTTATCTCTTCCACATATGCTTTTTCTTTTCCTTTTTTGTCTTTCTATGAATTTCTTCCTTGAAAAACTAGACCTTTTTTATCCATGTTTTTGTTCCTACAGAATTTTGCAAGGTGTCCAAGATTGTTACAATTGAAACATACTAGACCTTTCTGTCTATACCAGCCATTCCACTAATTTCCTCCTGACCTGCATTGATTAGCAACATGTCCAAATCTTCCATAGGTGTAGCATTTAATGTTACTTGTATTGACAAACATACTTCAGCATTCTAATGCCTTATTACCAAACTTCTTGCATTTAAAACTTTGACTAGAAAATGATGGAGTACTAAGGTTTATCCTTCTTCTATACTGAGAAGCATTATGTCCAAATTTATTACAAGTAAAAAAATATCCATTAAATCTTTGAGCATTGGGTTGCCTTACAGGATGTCTTCTGCCTTTGTTCTTCTTTTCAAAGTTCTTCTATTCAGATCCAAAGAATTCACCCTTCTCATAGCCTAGACCTCAATTGTCATTTGTATCCTTCCAATTTTTGGTTATCTCATCAAGCTTAGCATAACTTATCCTGAACTTTTCCTTGAATTCATTTGTAGTAGCAAGCTCATTTCCAAGAGTAACTATCTATCTCTCAACATTGTGTTCATAGTTTCTGGCTTGTTGCAGTTCTACCTCTAGCTAAATGGTTCTACTATTAATTCTATTGAATTCTTCAAATTTTTCTTTAAGGGATTGGGGAAGATTCTCCCCATTCTTCTTCCTTTGTTCAATCTCTTTGCTAAACTTCATTTCCATAGATTCCATCTCAAATTTTAGAGTTGCATTTTCCTTGGCTAGATTTTCACATTCTTTTGTTATTTCTTTTAGGTTTTGATTTAGATGGACATCATCTAGACCTTTGCTTTATTTTTGCTTCAACTGATCACACAACTCCTTCCTCTTTCCCTTTAATCATTTATCTTATCCTTTAGTGATTTAATGACTTTTTTGGCATCTACAAGATTTTCCTTTAATTCCTAGACCTCCACTTTAGATTGATCAAGATCATCTAGTGCTACCATAAGTTGTTGTTGAAGACTGCCTGCATCCATTGTAATTCAAGATTCACCTCAAGTTGTTAAACTTCTAAAGAGGAACTTGCTCTGATACCAATTGTTGGACACTAGGAACACTAAGAGGGGGGGTGAATCAATGTTCACTAATTTTAATTTCCTAAACAGATCTAAAACAATTAACAACAATAATTAAACTTCATATAGCATTTGCAACACATAACAATGAAATCATGTAGTCACATTAATGAACACCATAACACCAGATATTTTTATGTGGAAACCCTGTTAGGGGAAAAACCACAATGGAGATTAATCCACAATGTTTACTTTGTTAAAAGTAAAATAGAAATAAGAGGAATGCACTTGCATTTAGGTGCACTACGTAGAGCTCATTGCTCAATAGGAAAGGCTCACTACCTTAGAAGCAAAATTAAGATTACAACAAAATTTTGAACTGAGAGTATAACATCTACAGATGCTAGAATTCAGTTCCACTGAGGCTCTCAATCAGATTCTAGATCTCTTGATGGAATCACACTTCTTCTTTGCTTTGCTCTACTTGGCATACCAAAACTATTCTGCCCTCAAACAACTGATTTTCTCTTTTCACTATCTTCTTGATACTCCTTCACTATTGCATTATATCTACTACGACAACTTGCATATCACACCAAAAATGATTTACCTATCTCCTTTAAATACTCGCTAATTAGAAATTAAATGTATGTTGGCCTCACAATAAAATATAATATTTTTGCATATTTCAGCTCAAATATATAATTAGAATTGATGCATACCCACACAAGTCAGCTAGACTTTAGTAGGGACCCAAAGTAAGATTCCAAACATAGGAAATATAAAAATACATATTCCACATATATCCATGATATGCCATATGAAACATGTCAGCCACAATGGAAAATAAACCATGAAACATACTACCGAATCTCTTAACTCAAAATTTGACTTAATATTATACCACAAAACTCATCAAAGGATAGTGTAAATGCTAAGAAATATTTCCTGGAGATCCACACCATGAAATAATGATCCAGAAAAGTGATGGGATCAACTTTCCAACCGGATGTCCTGTTCTTCATTCTTTCTACTGGTAGATTACAGAGTCTTAGTTTCCTTGCTGGTATAAACAATGCTAATATTGCGGATCATACTACTAACACTAGTTGCCATCAATGATAACACAAGTAGCCAGAAACAATCTCTTAGAGTCATATGCCAACAAAAAATTCATTTCAAAATAAAAAATGTGTAGAGGTAAGTTATATTCCAAGCTGAATCATATCATGAGAAATTGTTGATTAAATTAATCTAACTTGCAAAAAATGAGAATTTAACCTTACTTGAATTTGAAATCTAACTAATCAACAAAATTGAAATCTAATTATTAGCTTATTCATAATTCAAAAGAAAACTACTCCATTCCTCATACATCCAATATGACAAGTAACAATCCCTTCTTTGTGCATATTCTATTAAGAACATAATTATTTTTCAATGATGAATTAACTATTTTATCTGTGATCTTATGAACTAGAAAGTGAATTAAATTAAAGAAAAAGGAATTCTAATTAATCAACACAATAATGGAATCAAAGATTATAATAATGCAGTCCTAGATTTAAGATTTACTCAGACATTATACCAATTCCAACTTTTAAAATAAGAATGAAGATGAAATATTAACTAACAAGATCATCTTCCTATGGAAGAGTAGGCCCTACTCTGCCTCTAGAGGGATCTAACAATAGAAATGGATCAACTTCTTCTTTTTATTTCCATTGAATTTCCAAAAGATGGGTGAAGTACAACATATTCAGTGAAGAATTGAGAAACATAATCTACTTGAATTAGAAACTAATACATTCTACTACCTAACTAACTTGAGACTAGATATATATCCTCTCTTATTTGAAAATCAAGGAAATGCAAGAAATGAAGCTAACTCCGAACTATTAAAGAAATTTTGGAGTGTAGGAAGAATAGTCATGAAAATATTGAAATCATCTTTAGTTGATGTCGAGGAGAACTACAAAGGTGGAATGCATGTTTGGCTGAAACTATTGTTTAGCTAACAAGTCACTTGGTTGAAGCCACTGAGTTATGATAGGTTAGCTATTAATCTCATTTGAATAGAAATTTTTTTAGCACTTCATCTAATCAATAAATTCTCTTCCAGTCATGAATTAAATATACATAATAATGAAACAATCACAACATTAAATTCCATTTAATCACTTTTTTAAAGAAAATAAGCATTTATATAAAAGCTTTAAAATTCTAAGTCTTCATGCATAATTAAGTTCATTAATGAAGTATATAAAAGATAACATCATCAGTTTTTAGCCAAATATAAAGTATCAAGTATCAAATTTATAAGATATATGAGGTCTCTTCAAGCCCTCATAAGGTTTTCCACCATCTTTCCATATACCCTAATGCTAAACTAGTAAAGCAGAAGCCAAGAAAGATGCATATGTAGATAGCATTGTTGGTCAAATTGGAATTGCAAAAACTCATTGATGTGGGATTTATCCAACCAATAGATTATCCTGAGTGGGTTTCTAATCTAGTACTACTTTCAAAATGCAATGGGGACATCAAAATATGTAATGAATTTAGATATTTAAATAAAGCATGTCCCAAAGATGACTTTCCTCTTTTGAACATTTATATCATTATAGATTTGACTACTGGACATGCAATGTTGTCACTTATGGATAGATTCTTTGGATACAACCAAATCATGATCTCCAAGGAAGAACAACACAAAAAAAATGTTCACATGTCCATTTGGGAACCTATTGTTGGAATATGATGCCATTTGGGTTGAAGAATGCTGGAGCTACTTATCAAAGAGAAATTTTATTGATCTTTCATGAAATGATTCACAAAACTATTGAAGACTATGTGGATGACATTTTAGCCAAGTCAAGAATGAGGAACATATAGAGGTATTAGGGCCAATATTTGAAAGACTCCAAGAGTACAAGGTGTGGTTGAATTGAAAAAGTGCATCTTTGTTGTAACATCCAAAAAACTCTTAGGGTACATTCTATCACAAAGAGGAATTGGGATAGATCCAACTAAAGTCAAAGAAATTTTGGATATGGAGCCACCCAAAATATTGAAGAAAATGCGAGGTTTAAAAGGTAGATTGTAGTCTATTAGGAGATCTATAGCACAACTAGAAGATAAGATTCATCCATTTTCTCACCTTCTTCACAAGGGGATAACATACAAATGGGATGAGAAATGTGACAAAGCATTCCAAAAAATCAAAGATTATCTACTAATACCTCCTTTTCGCATGCAACCAATACCAAATAAACCTTTGATTTTGTATATCTCACGTACATTAGCAGCTTTGGGTGCTCTTCTTACTCAGTATGACAAAACAAGGAAGGAGAGAAATTTACTATATTAGTAGGACTTTGGTTGGATACGAGATGAATTACTCACCCATTGAAAAGGATTTCCTAGAAATGGTGTTCACCTCATAGAAATTTAGACACTACATACTTTTACACCAAATAAATCTCATCACTAAGATTGAACCATTGAAATATCTATTATCCAAGGAAACTCTCACTCGATGAATGGCTAAGTGGGTGATGATCCTAACAAAGTTTGATGTAGAGTACATAGAGCCAAAGGATATCAAGGGGAAGGTCATTGTAGATCAACTGGCAGAGGCACCTATCTATGCATAGAATCCATTGGTGTTTGAATTTCCTAATGAGTCAGTATTCATCCTCATTGCAGTAGACAAGTGGAAGACGTACTTTGATGGATCACATACATAGCATGGATCTAGAGCAAGCATTCTCTTCATCACCCCATAAGGTGATTGTTTTCCCAATTTATATCGGCTATCTTTCCCATGTACCAATAACATCACTGAATGTGAAGCTCTTATCACTAGATTGAGAATTGCAGTACAATGGAAAATCCAAGAATTGAAGGTCTATGGAGATTCAAACTGATCGTAAATCTAGTCAATGATGATTATCAAACCAAGGATGATAAGCTCACACCATACAAAAAGATGGTGGAGAGTCTTAAATATTTTTCATCAACATCAAATTTGAGCAAATACCGCTTGTCAACAATCGAGCAAATGATGTTATGGAAACTATTGGGTCCTTATTAGATATGCCACATAACATTCTTAAATGTGAATTCCTCATTGAGCAACTTCTTGTACCAACATTCAAGGTACCAAAATCTGAATTTGTATGTGAAATTTTTTGTCCCAATTCTCCCTAGCATTATGACATCTTTACCTACCTATATAGAGTTATCCTCCCATCTAACATTACTCCAAATGTTAAGAAAACCTTTGTCAAGAAATCATACTGAGTTGTTATTCTAGGTGATACCCTTTACTGTCGAAGTCTCAAGGGACATTATTGAGATGTCTTAACCAAGAGAAAGCTTTGAATACATTGAAAGAAGTACACAAAGGCATCTATGGATCACATTCAAGTGGTATAAGATTAGCTAAGAAACTATTGAGGATAGGATACTACTGGCCTATCATAGAATGGGAAGCTCATCAATATGTCAATAAGTGCATGAAGTTTCAATAGCATGTAGATCTTATCCATGTTATATATCAAGAAATCCAACCAATTATTACACCTTGTTCTTTCTCATAGTGGAGACTCAAACTCATAAGAAATATTACCCCTACCTAGTCTAACAATCACAAGATTATCATTATAGACACTAAGTATTTCATGAAGTGGGTTGAATTGATCCCTATAACCTACATCATAGGAAAAAAATATCTAAATTCATCTTGAATTACCTCATTTGTTGTTGTGATGTTCCACAAGCCCTTATCTTAGACAATAGAACACCTTTCAAAAATTAGGATGTTTGTGAGTTATTCCAAAGATTCAATATACAGTACTAGTTTTCTACCCCTTACTATCCCCATAGGAATAGTCAAGCTAAGGCTTCAAACAAAACCATACAAAAGCTACTCAAAAATACGGTCAATAAATTTTCCTATGAATAGCATCTATAATTGAACCCCAACTTGTGGGCCTATAGAACCAATATCTGCACACCTATAGGTGCCACTCCCTTTTCCCTAGTTTATGGAACTGAAGCTATCCTACCCATCAAGGTTGATCTCCCATCACTGAGAATGTCACTGCAAAATATCATTACTAATGAAGAATACAAGGTGTCCCAGTTGAACAAGCTAGAGTTGTTGGATGAGCATCGTCTTGATGCTTTGAATCATTTGTAGGCTTATCAGAACTGACTCAAAAGGAGCATTAATAAGAAAAATAAAAGTCATTCCTTCCAAGTGGGAGATCTTGTACTGAAGCAAAAATAGAAGAACATCTTGGATCTAGATAGCAAAGGAAAGTTTGAACCTAATTGGCTAGGACCATTATCATGCAGCTAGTTATGGTTTTGGAGCATATCATTTGTCAACACCTAAAGGATAAACCTTGCAGGAGCCCATCAATAGTTCACATATCAAAAAAAAAATTATGCCTAGTATTGAAGGTTATAAATCTAAAAATAAAAATAAAAATAACAAAATCCAAAAAGTAGAAAAAAGGATTAAAAATAGTAAAGAAAAAAATCATCCTCTAGTGTAAACCACTTTAGTGGCGCTTTGGGCAAGTACCTTGGTGAAAACCTGGAAAATAGGTGCCTTGCGTAAATAAGCATCATCCATCTATCATTGACTCTTCAGCTTATCATGCTTCACTATCCATCACATTCATCCTTCATCCAATTGTCCTATTTATTCCATTACCCATCTATGTTTGTCTCATATCTAGATATTGCATAAGTACCATGTTACCCTTTAGTACTACTTGGCACATTCCTAAGGTTAGTTTTTCCTACCTATATCCAGGTAGTGTATCACATAAAACTAGGGGCATTTGCCTATACTTCGATTAGATTAGGTTCTTGTATATCCTTTTAAGGTTAGTTTAATAAATCCAAAACATTTGAAAATATTACAAAATCCAAATATATCAAAATATTGTATAGCTGAAATCCAAAAACATCTAAAAAGTTGTATAATAAAAAATCCAAAACATCATTAAATTCCTTAAACAGGTCAAAATGTCAAAAAATAAAAAACATGGTTATTGAACTACATTGTCTTTGATTCCCAAAGACATTTACATTGTCATTAGGTTAGTCCTTTAGGAATTTGTCACAATAAAATGTAAATCCATCAATGTTTATATCTCATCAATAAATGGTTATGAGTCATAATCAGTTGAATTACATCATTTTTGCATGCATAACATAGGAAAGGCCATCACTGATGAGCCCCCAAGGTGCTAGGCTAGTTTCCCCTTAGGTCTTGGTTTAAACTAAAAAAAACAAAAAAATAGTTGAAAATTTTGAAAACCCAAAACATTGGAAAACATTTAAAAGTCCTGAACAACCTCAAATAACCTAAAAACCTAAGAATTCACATGCACCCAAAAAAGATCAAAAACATCTTCAAAACACTACAAAAAAATAAAAAACATTGAAATATCCTAAAAAGTCCAAAATCATCCATCCCATTTCACTTTCACCCGCAGTAAATTTCCCTTCATAATAAATCGATCACCACTTTCAACCTTTGGTAAAACAATTGGAAAAGAGTGTGGCAATTAATGAAGTGAAAACCTGAATGTAAAAATCTAAAGTCTTGGTCATGAGTAAACAATTCAATTAACATTTGTATCAACGAACTATCAAACAATTAATCTTAGTCAAAACATCTGATAACATGTCCTAGGATGCATCCTTCATACAATGGACATCATCATCAGAACTCAACCTAGCTATGTTACTTTGGAAAAATATATGAATAACATTGATTGTTTATTCATTTGGATATTTTCTTATGATTTATCTTAAATTGGCCCATTCCAAGGACCTTTCGATGATGTCTATCAAAATGATTTAGAGAGAAAGGAATGGGGCATTGATCATTATCTTTCATTTGCTATGATTGTTGGATGTTCTTGTAAAATAACCTTGGCGAATACATGCTTTGGTGTGTGTAGAGAGTTCATTTTGAATAAATTGTTGACTATTATGTATGCTTTGGTCTAAAATGTTCTAAACATTTAAAATAAATTCCAATGAGGTTTTCATATATAATGTGTGAGCAAGGATACTCTTATCTATTTGTGGAGTCAAATTCCATTGCATTAGATACAACACCATCCTGGTTATCAATGCATTGATGCATCATGTCTATGTGTTATATCAAAAATAAGGAATGAAATGATGAAGTATCCCAATCCTTGAAATAAGAAAATCATCAATCTCATCACCATATCTTATAAAGTCTCAAAGAATCATAGGCTTATTGGAATTTTGAATCAATCTCAAAATCAATGGTTAATCCATCTTATGCTTCTATCTTCTATCTGTGCTAACATGGTGTCATGACAATCAACAAAAACAATAATGCATCCATCCTGCATCCACAAACCATTAGCATACATACATCCTACATAATCATCATCATATCATAAGCATATCATATAAAAAAAGATATTAAAAAGGAAAGTAAACCATACATTGCATACATCCACATAACATAGCTTTAGGAATCATAACACATCACATCATATACATAATAAAGGTATGCATTTATCCATAGACATATGCATTCATACATGATCATAAAGCATGAAATAAAGAAACATCACATCATAACTGCCACATCAGATCATCTTATATATACCAACAAAATATGACTATCATGATACAAAATTTGAGTCAATGTGTAATGTCATCAAAATGAGCATACATGAGGCTATTAAAATCAGCCAGTGAATGTATATATATATATATATATATATATATATATATATAACATATCAAGGTTGTAGATCAAAAACATGTCTATAAGTGCAAAGCTATCCTCTACTCTTCTTGTCATTATGATGTGACTGATCATTGTGACCAACTGATGACTATCGGTGGCTACTACCCATAGGCTGATGAACTCATGGGGTACCTCCTAACCCACTAGGGGCAACAACACTCCTATGTGAAAAATATAGCTATCACCACTCCCTAGGGACATCCCTGTAGTACAAAGTGTGGTAATATGTGGCCTTCACCATGGCTTGTCCATACATATGTGCAAATACCATCTATTTGTAAGTATGGATGGAAGTAGCCTCTAACTATTTATGGTGACCTATCTCTTGAGATAAGTGAATCAATAGCTACTGGATCTAGTGATGGTCTTGTTCATGCTCTCCAGTCACCTATTGTACCTATTGGATCACCTAGTCCGACTCTTGTCTCAAGTGGTCTCTCTTTGTGGTCAGTGTTTGAATTTGTGCATCTTGAGGATCAGGATCCTATGTCTGTTGCTACTACTATTGCTATTGATGTGGTGGTGGTGGTGGTGCCTATTGAAGAGGAACAACTAATGGGGGTCCCTGATCCTGTTGCTCTTGTGATCTCCATCTCCTAGAATCTATCCATCATGAATGTCCCGAGGAGGCTCCTACTATCCTCTGCCCTATCCCCTACTCAGCCTCTATCCTCTACCTCTCTCAAGAACCTGTCTCCCTACTGGATCAGTCAACTGCACTGGGGCATGCTATATAAATAGTGTATCATGGGCAAGAGTAGTCCCTGTGTTATATGGCCCACTGACATATACCCATGGTTGTGGTAAAATTTATCTAAAATCATCAATCACCACTTGAGGAGGGACCTACTATCCCTAGATTGTCTCTCTAGTAGTATGGGAAAAAATAGCTCTGTATGTGGGAAAAACTATATCCTACACCTCCCCAAACTACTTGGAAACTTGATTGGGTAGGTATTTCTCAACCATTGTATTCTCTTGTCCCAAAATATATCTATTCTAACAAGCATATAATAATTTATCCTATAATTATACCATGGGTGATTCTAGATCCATGGCCTCCATCAAAATACTATCATGTAGTCTATCACTCATCTCCAATAGGAAATCCTAGTGGTACTTATGTGTTGTAGGGTAGTGATGGCTCCATATCTATATACAATAGGTTGATCTAGATCTACATCTACTAGAGTAATAATAGGTCTGAGCACAATGATGTGCTCCCAGGCCCAAATGTGCAATAATGTGACCCTAGCCCCTAGGCTCTATCCTCTTAGATAATGTACTAATGCATATCATGATACAAGAAGGTGAGTATCATAGGGCCCCATGTAGAGAGATTCATCTGATGAACCATACCCACCCAGGCGAGTCCCCAACCAAAGCTAAATCCTTTGTCTCATTTGTCGAGCACCAATACTCTAGAGATCAGTGCTCCTATCACTAGTGTTAGATCTGCTACCTACCCTATATACTCTTGTAAGTCGATTTGCTTATTGTCAGCCCAAATAATATCTTGCCATCCCAAAAATAGTGAATGTGAGAAAGAATGCTAAGTATGTGCTCCTAGGACATGAGCGGTCTAATGATCTCCTACATGCATGAAGTGAATAGTGTCAAATTTGATAAAAAATGACAAGATTTGGAGTCTAAAACCCTAACTCAGCAATTGCATGGAAATTTCACAATTGTGCCACTCTAGTAATTTATAATTTTGTCACAATTTGACATTTGTGTCATTATACACAATTGTGCATTGACATTTGAGTGGATAGAAAGACCCAAATTTCTCATGGTGACTCTATTTTAGAATTGTGTCACAATTTGACAATTGCGTCATTGGACCTAAAGGACACATTGAGTCACAATTTCACAATAGTGATTTTATCCTACAATTAAGATTGTAAATCCAAATTGACCATAGCAATGCATCATGAAAAATGTGTCACAACAACACAATTGCATCACTGACCATGACAAAGGCATCATAATATTGCAACAATTATCTAACTTTGACTTGAAGTAAATGCTTAAAATTTGATAAAGCAAGAAAAGTTTCAAAATGCATACCGGGGGTCCTACATTGGTAGGCCACTAGTACTTTTGAACCCTATCTACAAGGTGTTGGGGGAGAGCAGGATTAGCTATCATGTCGAGGTATTAGAGTAAAAATAACAATTCTCTAAAGGCAAGTGTGTAAATGAATTGAAAATGACCCTTGCACTCCTATTTAAGCTTGAAAATTAGGGGTTTTTTTCCCTAATTAGGTTGGGAAAATGGGATTTTTAATCCTTTTAATCATTTTTTGAGTTATGCAACTTATTTTGAGGCATTTTTTGGTTTCTAAGCCTATTTTCATGTCCTATAGCTTATTTTCTACAGCTAAACCTATGTTAAATCTTTATCATGATCTCAACCTAAAAATTAAAATTTTCACTCAATCTCTCAAGTGGGTAGTGTACCAACATAATTCCTTCCACTTGGGAAACAATGGAAAATCCAAAAAAAAAAAAGAAATTTTTAATTTTTCATCTTAGTAGCATTGATTTGAAAATCACCAGTCTTTGAATCAATGTAATGGGTACCTCGCTTCAAAGAGGGGCAAAATGTAGACACTTAAAATAGTCCTAATCAATATCGCAAATCAAAAATTGATTACTGACACCATTTTGGTCTTGAATCACCTCTTTTTGACCATTTAATTGAGTAATCTTAATTTTTTAATTAAATATCATCATTTTCCTCTATTAATCAGATATTCAATTTTATTAGGTTAATTCATCCTCTTTCATACTAATTTTCATCCTATTTAATTAGATAATGCGAATTATTTAATTCAATTTTTTAATTCCTCTCATTTAATTAAATAATCTTAATTATTTAGTTGAATGTCAATAATCTCCCTTTTATTAAATAGGTTAATTATTTAATTAAACTCCTAATTTCCTCCATCATGCACAATTAAATAATTTCTTAAATTATTTAATTAAGCTAATTTTTCTCACTCTCCCACTTGCAAGGGAATATTCCCATGGAATATTCCTCCATCTTCAATTGAAATATCTTGTAACAACTTCCTAATTTCTTAGGAAGTGCGCTTCTTCAAATCAATGAGACCCCTTGATTAAAATCATTGATCCTTCTCAACTTGCAATCTCATCTATTTATTGGAATCCTTGATCCATGCCATCTCCTCTTATTGTTTTTCATCCATTGATTGATCAAATCAATCTTGAACATTGATTGAACTAGTTTTCCTATAAATAGTCCTCATTTCTATGAGAAAAGGATCCACTTTCATTTATATTAATTGCACTATAGTAAATGTTAGAGCATTCCTCAAAATAATTTTATCATTTAACATCCATTTTACTTAAGATTTGCATCCATTTTAGATTATCTTTCATCTATTTTCATCAATTTTCATCAATGGAATCCATTTGAAAGCTTGTTTCAACCAAGGGATTGAGAAAGGGCTAAAATTCCACATTAATGTAGCACCAATCCCCCAATGGGATGAGGTTTGAGGCATTAGATTAGTTTTCATTATGTATTTCTAGTTTTTTTGCATGTTTAATGGCTTCTTTGTTTAATGTTTTCAAGAATTTCATTGGGAGCTTAACTTAACTAGTTGGGTCTTGGTTAATTTCTTGTGGATTTTTATCCCTCAGAAATGCACCATTGCTGAGTTTCAAAACTCAACTTTCTAGAGAAACATGGAAACACTCCTACTACGTTGTGGGTAACTTAATGATTGGAGTGAATCTCCGGATGAGGCCGAATCCTAGTTTTTTATGTCACTTACAACTACTGATTTTCTTTACTGAGGAAAAGGTGAGAAAGATGGAAAATTTAAAATGAAACTGAAAACCACTACCCTATGGTGATACACCAAACTAACTATAAGACATGTAAACTCAACTTAACTACACATTTTATTTAATAGCCAGGAAGAAGCTTACACAACTCATTTTCTGCATATTGCTTACATAAATACTTTATAAGTGGGTGTTGACACAAAATCCTAGAAGGAAAAGAATATCTCACAACTAAAAATTTTACATTTTTTACACAACTTATAACCTATAATAATATACCTTCTTGCAACAAGGTGCTTTTAGTGAGACATAAATACTAGGAAAAGCAAATATTTCATAAGAAGTTCGATCAATCACCATAAAAGTATGCACACAAGCAAGCAAGTAATGAGAAGGAAAAAATACTCAATGCTATTAACATCCAAGGTACTCACTATTTTACATGACAAGATGAGTTACAAAGCGTGTTGAAATATGATGAAGGACTATAGAAATCACTATCTTCAGAAAACTACAAATTTAGAACTAACTCCCAAAATGGGTCCAAAGTGAATATAATATTTAACTCCAAGTAGTTGCACCAAAATAGGAGCTAGCAACTAACTTGGGTCGGATCCACCAAAAGAGCCTAAAATTGAGGTACTAGATTCCCCCCAAAATTGTCTCCAACATGTGGGGAAAGTGGGTTTGACCATGCCAAACATCTAGGCATGCAAAACCACTCCTAGATTCTTGCAATTTCTCAATAAGAAGCATAAATTCTCCTAAATGCATGGCATATGTCTCCAAACTAAAAATAGCCTTCCCTATATGTTTGCAAGTTCATAAATTCAAGCATATTGTTCAAAAATTCCCATGTGTTGAAAGTCTCCATCATTTTTGCATTAAAAGAACACTTAATTCTAACTGATTTATAAAACATCACCAAGACTTAGTGTTTTATAATTTCAAATATCATGCAAAAATGAAGAAGTAAAAATAAGTCCTAAAAGACTTACAGCATAGAAAGAAAAAACCCTAAGGCATAGGACCAAAAGTCTTAGTCCATGGTCCCCATTAGTTTGGCATTTCATTTATAAAAATATAGCAAAAAATTCCTAAGTCCTATTGGCCTTCACTTAGGGTAAAAACCATAAAGGAAATACTAAGCCAAAAATTGGGAAGATATTTCATTTTCTCAAGCCAAAGAGGAGAAACAACACTGCCATGGGGTTTTCAATGAGCATTCTCTAGAAATTTTGAGGAAGAAAAATGTGGCTATAGAGACATGAGACTGTGCTCAAGTCAACAAAGAACTCACAAAGAACTCTCTGGTAAGCCAGTTATTGAGATGTTTTGCTGCTTTTTATGATTTTTTATGAAAAGATGAGCTTGATCCTGAACCAAAACTCTGTATTATGCTTTCAATGCTCATATTTTTTGCATTTCTTACATTCATTTTGAGTTTCCATGGCATATTTTAGTGCATTCAATGAAACAAACCAAGGTTTTGTAGAAAGAAAACCCTCCAGACCGCAGGCTTCTACCTGTATGCTCCATTTAGTTGGCAACTTTTAATCTTTTGTGCATTTCACTTCACACCTTACATCATTTAAATGGAAAGTTGAGTTCCTTCGCATACTACTTTTATTTCTACAAACACATAATGTTACTTGCCCTTTTGGCTGTGGCCATAACTTGCACATTTTCTCATTTCCAAATCGCATAAGCTTGTAAGGAGCTTTTGCATACTTCATGAAATTACTAAGTATTTTAAATGGATGTGTCTACTTTGGAATACTTTACATACATTTGCAGCTCAAGGATTTCATTCTTTTTTGCAAGCTGAAATGGATGAAACCCTTATTTCAAAATAAAAAAGCTCCACTCTGAGAATTTTCCCTTCTTGTAGCTCTACTCGAAGGGTTGTTCTCAACTGAAACTCTAGCTTTGTTGTTTTGGGTTTATCTTCTCTTTGCATTTTCTTTTCATACTCTCCTGTATCATATCTAGTTTTTCCATTGGGATTCATGTCTTATGATATTCCTATTGCATAAATTGTCCAATATCCTCTTAAATGTCACTCTACGATTCTTATAATCTTCACCAAATTCTATCCTCTATGACTTGTTTAAAATTTGACATGCCCAGTTTTCCTCATGATTGTCATACATTCATCACTTTGCCACATGAGTGCCTTTACAAAGAATCTGTTCATTGTATCATCATGAAATGTAAGGTTTTAAGACCTTAGTCATCTATAATTGATATCCCTCAATGCATTTCATAAGGACTTGACTGTCCATAATCAAGGCTTTGAAGATTGTCTATTAGTATGTTGCCATTAACTGAGACTTCTCATGAAGTGTTATCACTTGCTCTACCTTTAATATGTTCATGTAGTATAACATATTATGAGATAGAAATCCTTATCACACATTCATCATTATCTTCCCATCATTGTTATTTCTCATGGACTATGTGTATGTGCATATGACTATCTAGTCCCTTATTTCCCAACATTCTTATGTTGACAAAGAAAGTGATAATGTTTTCTAAGTTATTTCATGGTTGAGATGTGTTACTCAATTTAATTTTCATTCTTAGATATTTTCATGCAATTATATAGTCGTCCTAAATTTTCTTTACTATAGGTATTCATGCACTTTTGGAAAGTTCTTATTAATAGGCTATACTCTGCTTTGTAACTCATGAAAAAATAGGGAGTATTACTTCTTTTCTACATTGCACATAATATTGCATGACTCTTTTTCCTACAAATCCATTTTGTGAGCTTATTCTCACACATGACCATGTAGTTGTCCTCATAGCTCTGTCTCAAATTATCTGAGTTTGTAAGTTTACTCCTCCACTTTAGATCACTTAATCATTGTCTTTGGTTTGTTATTCTTTGTTATTAGATTAAACACTTCATGGATTAATGATATTTCCAAATTTGTCAAGATACCCTGTGTTGTGCAATTTTTGCACACACGCCCTACTGAAAGCAGGGGCCCTCTTCCTCTTTTTCTTTTGGTTTTGGTTTTGGGACCTTGTTATGTTCAGGTTTTTCTACCTTTGCATGTGCTTGAATGCTTATCTTATTCGTGAAAATTCCCCCCTTCTAGGAAGCACTTTGAAAATCTTAAGTTTTGAACGAATTTTAGGTTTTTTACTCCATTTCGGGATTTTCCGCTCCATCCAGATTTTCCAGGATTTCACTCAAAGCCCAGCGAAGAGATTAACATTGCAGTTCGGGAAATTTGGGACTTCACGGAATTCCGCCTAGACCAAATTTTTTTGAGATTCCATTTTACCGTCAGGTTTCCGAGTTTCTTCAGCTTGTCTTGTCGACTGCATTTATGATCACTCGTACGAATTGTGAGGGATGTATTTAATCAATTTTTGGGGATTTCTTGCCATTATACTTTATCATTTGTGTTGTATTGAGTTGGGGTGTTACATCTTGTGGTGCTTGGTTGGATTTGGCATGCTGTACCTCTAAATTGTGGGATTTTGTAGTTGTTTTCTGGGCGTCAGTGTTATCAAAGCTTGCTCGGGTGTTCAGGATTGTTGTCTGTCATTGCTACAATTGATTTCCACTTCATCAAATGGTATGTACACATTTCCTATCTTTTGATTGATGAATGTGAGTGGTCCTTTGGCGTCCTAGATATGCTTGGAGTTTGAATTTCTGTGTGTTTGGGTATTCTGAAGCTATGGTTGCATGATGTTGATTAGATTGATGGTTCCCCAAGTGAGTTTTCTGCTTGTTTTTTCACTTTCATCTTGCTTGCTTGTGGGCCATGATTATACTTTGAAACCTAGCAGTTGAGTAACCTAAATCCCAAGCTTTTTTGTATGTCAATGGTGAATCTTTAGGGTTTGATACCTACAACATCACCATTCCCTTTTGATTTGCTTTAAGAGGAGCTTTAAGTTCAATAAAAATAAATAGAAGGTTTAGGTCAAACTTTTTGTAGGCCCAAATTCCACAAATTTGTGATCGTTTGATCAATTTGAGCGAGATCGTGTGAGAACATCGATATTTAGGTTTTTCTTCAGTTTCAATATTTTCCTGCACTGGTGGATTTTCCCGAGTTTCCTTGTCCCCTCCGTTTTCCCAGAATGTGTTAAAAATCTACAATATTTCCTTCTTTGCGGATTTCTATCGATCCCGGATTTTCTCGATTTCTCCTTCATCCCTTCGTTTCCCCGAAGTTCATATGGTATTGTTATTTTTGCAGAATTCTAGTCCGACCAGATTTTTCCGAATTCTCTAGAAAGCTTTGTGGAACTTAGAGATTGGATGAGATGGATGAATGTAATGATGAATTCTTAACATTCCATGCTTTAAACTAATAGATTACACAATGTTATACACATCCTTTCTCCATTTTGATAATCTATCATTAGTATTTGTTCCTTCTTCATGAAAATCTGCTTGGTATGGAAGTTTCTAAAATTCCTCTCAGACTAGTTTTCCCCGGTTAGCTTGGAATCCTGAACTTCTCAGTTATGATGGTTTATAGTTGATTTTATGGTTTTATTATGATTTTGAGCTAACACTTTGAAAAAATATATTATCAATAATTGGATTTTCATGTTAGTATTTGATGGATGCAGGCTAAAGCTAGCAAGGCAGTGACTAGAATGGCTAAGGGTGATATGGAAGGATCCTCTATCTTACAAGCAAAAAGGGTTAAATTGGACATAAAGAGCAGGATCCCTAAAAGTAATATAGCCTCTGTTTGGTCTGAAGTTTCAAACACAAATGTGGGTCGATGGGACTATGAAGAGTTTCATGAAAGGATGGCACAAAAGATCTTCTAGTGCTGGCTAGGAGATTAATGGAATCAGGATTATCTCATGTAGCAGGATTTCCTCCCACAGTTCAGTGTTATGAGTTGGTATTGGAATGTGCCTAACACTATGACCGGGATTCACAAAGGATAGTCATCCCTCAAGGGAGAGTATTGGCTAATCTTAACCCTATCTCTATTGCACAAACTTTTGACATGCCTGATAGATCACATGTAGTAGCATTCAATATGGAGGTAGCTAAAAGGTACTATGAGGAGGAGACTGCTAAGTCACAACAGGTTATCAATTTTTGGCTTGAGAAGCCAAATTATCATTTCTCAAAACTTCCTAAGTAGTTGCATAGGGCAAAGTTTAAACAAGAAGTATATGATGCCATCACATTGTTTAGCTGGGTGGTAGACCTAAAGAGTGCAGGTATGTTTGAGAATTGTATGTTCCATGTCATTGTAAGGATGGAGTAGGAAAATATTAACTATCACTGGGCAGGTGTTATAAGTAGAGTGATTCATGAACAAATGTGTAATGTGCTATAGACTAAGACATTCACCACAACTTCCTATTTAGTGTATGCACTTGCAAGATTCTATCCCTATAAAGGATTGAGCACAAGAGGAATATTTGGACAAGATGTAATCTATGAAGTTTATCCTCAACTGCACTTAGGAAGCTCAAGCTACAGAAGGGTGAAAGATACATTCACCATGTACATCACTAGATTTCTCCAAGGTGCAGAGTGAGAATATTAGATGATGCTAAGGAGCTGGTCAAAAGCTATGGGGCTTGGTTCATATAGTTTCCCACCTTCTTGTACATAAGAATTGATGGTTGTCAGAGGGCTCCATACAGGCTTCCAAGGTATCCCATAGACCATGTTGTACTTCTGGAGGTTACAAGGAAAATATATGACTTTCACGCCATTGTAAAGAAAGATAAGCATAAAATAGGATTTGGTAGAGACTTTCCTCTGAAGTAGGAACTAGCAAGGTATGACCTTCAATTAATTTAGCCTATGCTTCTGAGGAGGAAATGAGCACTCTTGGGTTGTCTTACCATTCCAAAAGACTGGGTTTTGATATCACTGGTGAAGCACAAAAGAAATACGGCAGGGAATACCACCACAGAGATGACATAGAGGACTACTGGGCCAATAGCAAGGATGAGTTTGAGGTAAGAAAGAAGAAATTCTCTAGACTCCCAGTTGATGTGGTCTGAGTGTATAGTATGAAAATGGTTCCTAATTAGGTGGAAGATGATGGTGAATTAATCCAAAGTCACGATTATGAGCCTATTAAGGATAAACCAATTGGAGAAGTAGATTGGTTGGAAGAAGAAAAAATTGAATTAGAGCAAATCATGGCCCCTGTGACAAGATACACCAAGTTGTGGCTCAAGCACAAGGTTTGGGAGCTTGAAAGTTAAGATGTGCCATGTACCTATAATCTGATGGGGGATCTAAAATCCCATTCCACTTCTAAGGAGTCAACTGAGGAAGATCCTAAGGGAAAGACCAAGGTGGATTCTCCTTTTAAGATTAAGATCAAAGGTTCCCAAGGAGAAGAGTAAGAGAAATAGAGGAAATCAAAAGGCGAGAAGAGAACTGCTACTTCAAGGAAAGAAAAATTTGCAGAGGAAGAACCCGGTGAAGGAGAAGAAAAGGATGTTGCCCCAACACCTAAAAGGAGGAAAAGAATAAGGGGTTCCAGAAAGAATTGTGGATCTTCCAAGGAGAAAATTGAAACGGATCCTTCAACAGTGGTAAGTGTAGAAATTTCTGGAGAGAAGACATAGGTATACACAAGGAGATCAAGAACTCCTTCTCCCAAGGAAAGTGTGCCAAAGAAGGATACTCCTCCAGCAACCTTTGATACAGAACAACATCAAGAGTCTTCTCCACTCCATGAACCACATGGTGCATTAGAACAGCCAGTAGATGTAGAGTACCCATCAAGTGAAGGGGGAGAATTTTAGGAAGGTGACCTTTATAATGCAGCTAGAGAAATTGACAAAATTCTACTAACTCGCTTGCTAACTTATGAGGATTCTCCTACTAGAGATGAAGAAGATAGACCTTCTCAGAGGGAAGAGTCGCCTGTTAGGGCTCCATCACCAGTGCATGAAGAACAGGAGTATGGTGAAGGAGAGCATTATAAAGATGAAGAGTTTCCTAAGAAGTGGGAAGATACACCCAAGGTTCAGTAGGAAAAAGTGGGAAAAAGTGTAATACAATTAGAGTCTGTTGTTCCATGTTGGCTTGATAAAGAAATAAAGAGAAAAAAAATTGTTGTGGATGATACCCCTCCCAATTGGGATGAGCTACTAGCAAAAATAGGAAAAGGTAAAGGAAAGAAGAAGGCAGGGGTCATCTCCAAGATCAAAAGGGATGAAGCAAACAACAAAGTGGTCCACATTGCTACTCCTTCCACAAAAAAGAATAGAGACAAGGTTACTAGGAGTGATTACAACATGCAAACCATCAACTTATGAACCACTTCCATGGAACATGATATTGAAGAATATGAGGGTTCAAGTGTTGCGATCTTGGGAAGATTGAGGAAAGAAGCACAAGCTAAATAGGAGTTGAAGAAGGAGAATGAAAGGCTTAAAAAATATTTGGAAGATTTGATGAAACCCATGCAATCCATTAGTTCTTCATCTTTTGCTGCAAGTTTCCTGCCCCAAGAAATTATATCAGAGCTGGAAAGAATGAAGACCACTACTCTTGCTACAACAAACTGGTTACAAGGGGTACAGACTAAAGGAGATGGTGCTATCAAAAACATCCTTTCAACTAAAGGAGATGCAATGAGGGAAATAGATTGGTTGAAAAATGTATTGGCTCAAGATAAAGCGGATGTAGATCATCTATTGCAGAAGACCAAGAGCATCATGGAATACACTAAGGATAAGCTAGTGAGTGATGGAATTCACCCTTCCTCTAGAGCTGCAGAACCTTGGGAGTGGTTTGAAGCCTTGCAAATAAGATAGAAGGTTTTGAAGAAGATATATAAGTAGAGGAGGAAAATTGAGGATGCCCTGACTGATATATATAATAGATGCATCTCATTCTTTGAAGTGATGACAGGGAGAAGGAAGTTCACACCCAAGAATTTGAGCTTTGAAGAATTGAAGAAATGGTGGTGAGATGTATATTCTCAAGTCAGTGAGGATCTGGTTACTGAACATCATTTGGATGATGCAGCCACTTATATTTCCCTCATTGATAAATATCAATCCAACAGGTTGAGTGGGATAAGGCGGTGGAGCAATTAAGAGAGAGTATTAAATCTATCAAAAGGAGAATTAATGTTTTACCTCTACCACCTATAGCTGACTTGGAAAAAGTACTTTTGATGGTGCATGAGAGGGCGGATCAAAATAAAGACAAAGGGGAAAGCAGTTAATGCAAAGCTACATCAGAATTTGTGCTTCCCTATTATTTTTCATGCATTGGTCCAAGCTACATTGGAGATCCCAGGCTAACCTGGATGGAGTTAATGCATTTAATGCATATTCTATTTTATTTTGAATTCAACTTGGGGAACTTGTTTGTGGCTATTTTATTATTGTAAAATCTAAATTAGGCCGACATATCTTGGGGAGTTTCTATTAATATGGCATTCTACCTCATTTGTAAGAGCTAGATAGATAGATAGTTTTGATACTGGAGTGAATTAAGCAGAGTTAGATTTAGAAGTTAATTCATTTTGAGCAAGTGTTGTAACAGACTACTGGAATTGTTGCTACTTTGGGTGATTCAATATAATTGGAGACATTGTACTTTTGGTGAATTCTCTTGTGTTGATTTATCTTGCATGGTTCTTGTGATTCTATCTTTGGAATTGCTTAAGTTACTTGATAAATGCATTAGGTTTAATGTTGGATAAATTGATAGTTTTTATGATTTAGTACTTGAAGTGTTGTAGCAATCTCTGATCCATAATTTTCACAACCAACTGATTGTTAGTTTCTTTGCAAAGTTAGCCTAGAATTTTATATTCATCGTGCTTAGTTGAATTGTGGAGGTTTATTCATTTCGATTTCATTGATTGTGATAGGGTTGTTTTGAATGAATGTTCATGATCTAAAAATATTTAATACCTTAGAAGATTGCACTGTTTCTATAAAATTGTAGATTTATCTTGGTTAAGCAAGAATTAGTTTCTAAGGGATTGGTCCATTTCAAGTGATTGTCATTTTCATTGTCTTAGGAGTAGTTATAATTTAGAAATCTCTCTAGAAACCCTTTTTTTTGTTATTTATTTTATCATTTGGGTTAGATTTAGGATTGAAGTATCATCATAATGCCATATTTGATAAATTAAATATTTAGTATTTGCTTGTAGTAAGATCCCTTTGTGATTACCAAAATTTTCACATTTATCACTGAGTTGTTTATGCATTGTTAAGACCTGACATTAGAGACCTTGGGGTTATCTCTTGAGGCTTGTTGATAGAGATTTACCTTTCAAGAGATAGAATATTATATTCTGTCTGAGTTGTTGTTGTGCAAAAAACATCATCAATAGATTGGTGCTAGAAGGAGGGCCTAAATAAGATAGTTGGATTGATTTATGTCTGCCTTCTCTCCTGAAAGATTTAGGAGAAGAACCAGATCTACTCCAGGGGAGGAGGAATTTCAAGAATTACCAGCCCCTACTAGGTCAAGAAGGACCAACAAAAGGGGATAATCATCATCCACCTAGCCATTTCCATCATCTCCATCATGTTGGTATGTGGCAATTGATCATGCTATACTGTATAACCCATGGTATACTATACACCCCGACATGTATCCTCCTACTTTTTTGCATCATCATTGAAAAAGGGAAAAATCAACGAAAAAAGAAAAATCTGATTTTGTAGAACCCAAAATTTGGAAGCTTCTAAGCTTGATAAAAAGGGGTTCAGATGGGTGTTACAGAATGATGAAAAATGCGATTATTCACAAGATTGTAATAGGTTTTGCACTGGATAATAAAAGTATAGGATGGCTGCGGTTTGGTGGATGTAGCCCAGATCGGGTGAACCACGTTAAATTCTCTGTGTTATAATTTATTCTGTGTGTGTTTTAGTTTCTCTGTTTATTAATTAAATCTGTATTTAATTGTTAGATATATGTCTTTCTAATGCTAACACATCAACCCCATCTTCATCAAGTTCATCTGAGTCTGAGTTTGGGGACATTCCCATTCCATAACCTCATCCAACCATAAATCAACCATTACCACCGCCACCTCCACCAATGGCTTTGTTAGCTAATAACCCATCTCAATTGGCTTTCGCTAATTACAATGTCATGCCCAAGAACCCTGAACAATTTTCTTCAAATTTCCATGTTAATGATCCCAATAGAACTGTTGAGAAACACATCAGGATCTTTTAGACTAGCCTTAAGGATAGAGGAATCAATCATGAGGATGTAGCATGTAGACTCTTTCCTTATTCATTGGGAGAGAATGCATTCTATTGGTACAACCATTTACCTGTTGGGTCTATCCAAAATTGGACTAAACTAGAGACTGCATTCTTGTAGAAGTCTAGGATTCCCATTAGTCCCAATGAGCTCTATCTTCAGTTCACTAATGTCAAGAGAGAAGTCCATGAGCCTATAGGGTCCTTTAATAACAGCTTTTATCGTGCCTATACCTGACTGCAAACCCCTTATGTTGTTGATGAGCGCACTGCTTTAGAAGTCTATTATTAGGGACTTGACAGTCTGACAACCACCTTCATGAAATGGAGAAACAATCCTCCTAATACCCTTCTTGATGCATACATTGAGGTTGTGAAGGTTAGCACTACTTTAAGGAAACATTTGTTTGGGCCTTTACCGTCATTAGGACCCGCTACTCACCTTGGACATGTCCCATCTCTCAACAAGGCTCTCACTAATCACACTCCCATCATGAATCCAATACCTCAGTTTCCTCTAGTCCCTCACCCAAGACCTCCTGTGAGTCAAGTTCCACCCACAATTAGCTACCCTCAACCAAATGTAAATCAACCTCTTCATACACAACCTCAGGCTATTTTTCCCACATATCTGCAAAATTATGAAGTATTAAACCAATCACTAAATACCAATACTATAGTAGGATATCCCCAAAATAATGCAAACCAACCTCCATACAAAAATCCTGACAAGGAGAGACTGGATGAATTGACTGAACAATTAAAGAAGCTTAATATGGAGGTAACTTATTTGAGGAACCAGAATAGTCAGCTGCAAGCTGCTCAAAGAAATATGCAGTCCAGTCATAGTAGAGAAAGTTGAGAAAATAAACAAGGACAACATTTTGATAGGGGGCAACATCCTGAAAGAGGATATAATAATGACAGAGGGTATAATAATGACAGAGGAAAAAATTATGATAAAGGAAAATCCTCACGCCAGAACTTTGATAGAGGGAAGTTTGGTGGACAAGGGTTCAACAAGAGACAGCTGCCTAGATAGAACAAGACTTGGAATACAAGGCCTAACAATGGAGGAGTCCCCACCCCATTGGATCAGGCAGTCAATCAACCAGTCAATCAAGAGAAGCCTCCTATTGGCGTATATTTGGCTGAGGCTGCTTTATGAGGATGGTGTAGGCTCCATAAAAAAAGTCAACATTCTAAGTTAGATTGTCAAGAGTTCCAGACAACAGCTTCAATTTTTTAGTATGAAGTGGAGAATAATGTAAGTAGTCAGGAAATGGTGCCATCTACTCCCTATGATTCATTAGTGTTGGTATTGAATCATGCTCCTTTTCCACAAAGCAAGGAAAATGTACCTGAAGAAGAATCAGACCAATTGAAGGAAGAGGCAGATCAGATGTGCAATGGAGATGCAATTACATAGTTGTTTGATGAAAATCCAGTGAATGACAATGGCCCCATGGATGAAGAAGAAGCTTATGTTAAAGAGGTACAAACTTTCCAAAGACCTATTAAGAAGTATGATTTGAGGGACCTGCCACATAGGTTTCCACAGGCTGGAGGCCCCTTCACCACCTCCAGTCCACCGAACAACTTAACTACGCCTCTAGATCCTAATGCCAACAATAATCTGCCACATCCTTAGGTGTCTAGGAAATATTTATCTAAAGATCAAGCACAAATGGATACATCAAAAGGAAAGAGTGTTGAAGAAAACAAAGACAGGGTGGTGGAATGCTCCAAAGAGGCCCCTACTAATCTGAGTCAGGAACAACTGGCCATATATGTTGCGGAAGAACTCAAAAAATTAAAGGAAAGTCTCTCTTCATTTGAGTTATTGAGAGTTTCAACCATTAGGAATGCAGTTCTAGGAGCTTATAATGCAAATTCCATATCACAAGATAAATCAGTTAGTGAAAGTGTCAATAAAGCATCTAGTTCTCAATCGGTAGGAAGGAAAAATCAGACTCATACTCAAGTCCATGTGCCTCCTGGAGATAAAGGAAAAGAGAAAGATAGAACTCAAGTTGCTCAAGTGGATACTCCCTTAACTTTGTTTCAAGGGAAAACAAACATTCCTCCATTCCTAATCTTTGTTTGTATATTTGGTAAGAACTTGCACAACTGTTTGTTGGATTCAGGTACTTCCACCAATGTAATTCCCTTTGGTGTATATAGAGCTTTGGGTATTACTCTTGCAAATTCCCAAAAGAAAGTTACTCAGCTGGATAGAACGGAAGTTAATGTTGTAGGGGAATTAAACATGATTCATATGCAGGTTGCTTCTGAACCTAGAATTCAGCGGATTATTAATATACAGGTGGCTAATATACCTAATTCTTACGGTCTAATCTTGGGAAGAGACTTTACCAGGGCCTTGAATGGATATGTATCAACTGATCACTCTCATATGTGGCTTCCCTAGAAGGGAGTGCCAAACCAGATTAGAATTGAAAGGGAACCTAGGATGAAATACATGATTACAGAATATTAGAATACCTCCAATGAAATTCTGATATTGGAGGTGAGCATGCACAATTATGTGCTTGCAACCCCTTTTGAGGAATCTGAGGCAGAAGAAATCCTTATGTTACATGTTGCACCTATTGATCTCACAACAGAATCCAGTAGTATTGAAGCTCTGGTGGAACCAGTTGAAAATGATGATGATCCTGAAGATAATTAGCTAGGCTTGTTGGACAATTTCCAGGAATTCATTAAAAAATGTATTGAAGATCAGGTTTAGTTGGGTAGGAAAATGAATTTTGGAGAACTACTCTTGCCAAATTGGTTTAGGGTTCATAATGCCTCCCATTCAGAATTGGACTATTGCTTGTGCCAGGTTGTAGTAGAACAAATAAAGAAGTGTATCAACCCCACTCCAGCAGTCAAAATTAGTATCCAAAATGTCCAAGAGGATCCTAAATGAAAAAAAGTGATGCTTTCTGAAGAACCTTCTAGTAGCAATAGTGCAAGAAATACAACAAGGAAGTCAGTAGTTGCTGGTTGTTGGACTTTAAGATTTGACGGATCCAAATCAAAGCAAGGAGTTGGAGCAGGATTTGAGCTAATTAGTCCAAGAGGTCAAACTTTCTTTGCTGCTCATAGACTTCAATTTCATTGTACGAATAATGTAGCAGAATATGAGGCTTTGGTCCATGGGTTGTTAATGGAACTAAAGAAAAAGGTCAAGATTTTACAAGTCTTTGGGGATTCTGAGTTAGTGGTTAAGCAAGTTAGGAGACAATACTCTTGTCATGATAGAAGAATGACCAATTATAGACATAGAGTATGGGACCTTATTGAAGGATTCGATTCCTTCAACATTCAGTTGATCCCACGTAATAAGAATCAAACAATAGATTCCCTTTCTCAAGCAACTAGTACATTACAACCTCTATCTCTTTCTGGATTGAAGAAGTTTATGGTGGAACTGACCCCAATACCTTCAGTGCCTGACAACGTTACTAATTTCTAGGCATTTGAAGATGATAAAAACATTTTGGATTTTATCACAAGCTCAGATGTCTTTGCTTCTCAAATTATTGATGAAATTGAACTCCAAGAAGTAGAGATGGATTTGGAAGGGGTAATTAATCTAAAGACCAATACTATTCCTAGAGGAATGGTGTAGTTAGAAAGGATTTTTGATCTGGATAAGGTCAGAGATCAAGAACAGGATGCCAAGAAAGAGTCCATCAATGGACAATGTGAAAAGTATAATATGGCAATCCAGGAGGATGTCAAGAATGTATTCATTGGTAAAGTATGTACTCCAAAATAGAGGAAAGGAATAATCAACGCATTACATACATATCAGGATGTGATAGCTTGGAGTTATGAGGATTTTAAGACCTATGACACATCAATTAAAACTCACACTATCCCTCTTAATCTAGGAGTAAGACCCTTCAGGAAGAGGCAGAGGCCAATCAATGCTCTATTGGAACCAATAATTCAAAAGGAAGTGCAAAAATTGCTATCTGCCAGAATCATATTCCTAGTTAGACATTCAACCTAGGTTGCAAACTTGGTTCCTGTAAGAAAAAAAATGGTGAAATCAAACTCTGTGTGGATTTTAGGAACCTTAACAGGGCATCAGAAAAAGATAATTATCTACTACCCTTGCTGGATGAAGTACTTCAAATTTTCAATGGATTTCAGATGATGTCTTTCTTGGATGGCTACTCGAGATACAATCAAGTTATGGTGCAATATGAGGACATACATAAAAATGCTTTCACCACCAAGTGGGGCACTTTTTCCTATAGGAGGATGCCCTTCGGCTTGATCAATGTTGGGGCAACCTTTCAAAGAGCCATGGACATTTCCTTTAAAGACATAATTGGTAAATGCATAATCATTTATATGGATGATCTGACAGTATTTTCCAAGAAGAGAGGTGATCATATTGCAGATTTGTACAAATTATTCAAAAGTGTATGGAAGTTGGTATATCTCTCAATCCAAAGAAATGCATCTTTGGAGTTACGGAAGGAAAATTGATGGGGAACGCTATCTCTGATAAAGGAATTTCCATTGATCCAGAATGAGTGGAAGCTATACTCAAGATCTAGCCACCTGCTAGCAAGAAAGAAGTGAAATCATTCTTTGGGAAAATCAACTTTGTAAGGAAATTTATCATTGGATTTGTAGAAATAGTCAAGCCACTGAATGCAATGTTGAAGCAGGAGGCCAAAGTTGAATGGAGTGCAAAAGCTAAGGAAGCATTTGTAGAGATAAAAAGGGCTATTGTTGAAGCCCCTATTTTGGTGAGTCCAGATTATGCTAAGCCATTCTATATATATTCGTTTGCTTTTGATCACTCCTGTGCTACTATGTTGACTCAAAAATCTAACCAAGGAAATGAACATCCCATAGAATTTATGAGTGCACCATTGAAATATGCAGAACTAAGGTACCCAAGTGTGGAGAAGAAGGCTTACGCCTTAGTAAGAGCTGTGAAGAAATTTAGACACTATATCCTCAGAAACAAGGTCTTTGCAATAGTTCTTGATCCAGTAGTCAAGCTGTTGTTGATGCAGAATGAGCTAGGAGAGCATAGAGCTAAGTGGGTAACTATGTTACAAGAATACGATATTTATTTTCAACCCATGAAGCTAGTAAAAGGGCAAGGACTTAGAAGGACAATGGCAGAAATGGGCCCTGATCTTGTAGCCCAACATTACAATCTAGAAGATGTTTCTCCCGGGGAATGGTATGATGATATCGTTCACTATCTCCTGACTCAAAGGTGTCCTGACCATCTTAATGTAGTACAAAGAAGGGCATTGCATTTGAAGAGTGATAGCTTCATGCTGAAGGGAGTTGTTCTGTATAAGAAAAATCATGATGGTGTTTACTTAAGATGCCTAGGAAAAGTAGAATCTAAAAGGGTAATGTTGGAATTTCACGACAAATATGGTACATGCCATGGATCTGCACCTTCTACAGTGAATCAGATTTTGAGAGCTAGTTATTATTGGCCTACACTATTCAAGGAAACACACAACCATGTCAGAACATGTCATTTGTGTCAGACTGTAGCAACCAGAGAGAAGTATGCAACACTCCCACTTCAACCAGTCTTTGAGGTAAAACCTTTCGCGCAGTGGGGAATGGACTTCATAGGTCCAATCAATCTGCCTTCCTCTATAGGTCACAGGTATATTCTTACTGTTACTGATTATTTCACAAGATGGACCGAGGCCCTTGCTTGCAAGCAATGTACTTCTGAGGTGGTAATCAATTTCATCGAATCAGGTATTATTAACCATTTTGGATGTCCTATGTCTTTGGTTTGTGATAATGGTCCTACATTTGCATCATTGAAATTCTCCAACTAGGCCTTTGATCATGGAATTATAATTAAGTTTGCATCCAATTATTACCCTCAGGGTAATGGTTTGGTTGAGTCTTCCAATAAAAATCTCCTAACTGTTATTCGCAAGCCATTAGAAAGAAATCCTAAGGATTGGCACACCCAGCTCAAATTTTCTCTCTGGGCAGTTCGTACAAGACACAAGACTTCCATAGGAATATCCCCTTACCATCTGGTTTATGGGTTAGAGCCTGTGTTTTCGATTCAGTTAAAAATCCCCACCCTATAGTTCATTAATGAATATTATGATGAGGGGGACAAACGTGAAGCTAGACTTGCTGAGTTGTTACACCTTGAGGAGAAAAAAGACAAAGCCCTTGAGAACTTTTCCAAACATTAGGGGGTAGTCAAAAGGTGATTTAATAGAAGAGCCAAGGTAAAATCCTTTCAGATCTCTGACTTGGTTCTCTACTGGGATAAAGCCCATGAACGAAAGGGGGAGCATGGTAAATTTGACAAAATTTGGCTTGGCCCTTATCAAATTTTAGAGATCCTGGGAGATAATGCTTTTCGCTTGCAAACTCTCACTGGGGAAGATATCCCACTACCTATCAATGGGTAGTATTTGAAGCATTATTTACAATCTTGAGTTGTTTTCAGCTCTTTTCCTGTATATAGTTAGATTAGGTTTCCTTTCTATTTTTGTCTACTTTGCTTTGCTTTGGTTAGATTAGGTTTCCCTTTTTTTTTTCTTTTGTTTGCTTTCGGTTTGGTGTGTTTTTTCTCTGCTCCATCTCTGGGTTTTTTTTTGTTTTCTTCTGGATGTGTTGCACCTACATGGAAAATATACTTTTATCTAGGACTATTCTGAGTATTTCCTTGATGAAATTTAATCATGTGTCTTGAATGGATGGTTGACGTCTTTATTATCGTCAAGTAGTCTAAATGTTTGATTTATGGAGGATGGGTCACTGGTTTGGTTTGAATTTGAAGTATTATGAAATATTATACCTCTCATACATCTTAAGAATCCTGAAGTTGTTGTGGGATCTTTGTGAAGTCTTGTTAGGTGAAAAATATTATTTCTACTTCAGTGCCACTATGGTTCTCAACCCTGGGTGTGAACTTCATTGTTCACATGTTGAAATGAAAAAGTGAAAAGAAAAGAAATATCAAAAGAGGAAAAAGAGAAAATATTGAAAATCAAATGCATTCAACTTATCAGGAGTATCCAAATATCTCTATCGGGGCTATAGATGCCTGACTGGAAATAGAGCTATGTTCGGGAGAGTCACATCGATAACCTCATCAGGGCTATAGATGCCTGACTAGTAGCGATGGTCTATCCAGGTTGATTTTGGAGTTAGAATCTTTATGTAGCCTGACCTGATTAAACTTGGTTTCTACAGTAGCTCAAGGAGGGAAATGAACTCATGTGCACACACTTGGATTTTTAGTTTATGGAAGGTTCAGTCCACCTTTGGTTCTGACTCTTTAATCTTGCATTTTGATTTTTTTTTCTAATAGGGAGGTCAAAACCAAATATTATGGGTTCATGATTATGGTTCATCATCAAATGCTTTGGAGCATTTTCCTAGCAGAGTCACAATTTGTTCTACAGTTTTTGCACACACGCCCCGCTGAAAGTAGTGACCCTCTTTTACTTTCTCTTTTGGTTTTGGGCCCTTGTTATGTTGAGGTTTTTCTACCTTTGCACATGCTTGAATGCTTATCTTATTCGTGCAAATGGCCCCCTTCTAGGAAGCACTTTCAAAATATTAAGTTTTGAATGAAATTCGGGTTTTTAATCCATTTCAGGATTTTCCACTCCATTCAGATTTTCCTAGATTTCACTCAAAGCCCATCGAAGAGATTAACACTGTAGTTCGGGAAATTTGAGACTTCACGGGATTTTGCCTAGACCGGATTTTTTTGAAATTCTATTTTGTCATCGGGTTTTCGAGTTTCTTCAGCTTGTCTTGTCGACTTCACTTATGATCACTCAAATGAATTTTGAGGGATGTATTTAATCAATTTTTGGGGATTTTCTTTCCATTATGCTTTATCATTTGCATTCTATTGAGTTGGGGTGTTACATCTTGTGGTTCTTGGCTGAAATTGGCATGTTCAACCTCCGAATTGTGGGATTTGGTAGTTGTTTTCTGGGCATCAATGTTGTCAAAGCTTGCTCGGCCATTCAGGATTGTTGTATGTCATTGATACGATTGATTTCCATTTCATCAAATGGTATGTACACGTTGCCTATCTTTTGATTGATGAATGTGAGTGGTCCTTTAGTGTTCTAGATATGCTCGGAGTTCAAAATTTTTGTGTGTTTAAGTATTCCAAAGCTAGGGTTGCATGATGTTGATTAGATTGATGGTTCCCCAAGTGAGTTTCATGCTTTCTTTTCACTTTCATCTTGCTTGCTTATGGGCCATGATTATACTTTGAAACCTAGTAGTTGAGTAACCTAAATCCTAAGCTTGTTTGTGCGTCAATGGTGGATCTTTAGGGTTTCATACCTAGGGCATCACCATTCCCTTTCGATTTTCTTTAAGAGGAACTTTAAGTTCAATTAAAATCAATAGGAGGTTCAGGTCAAACCTGTTATAGGCCCAAATTACTCAAATTTGTGATCGTTCAAACAATTGAGCGAGATCATGTGAGGACGTCGATATTCGGGTTTTTCTTCAGTTTCAGGATTTTCTTGCGCTGGTGGATTTTCTCGAATTTCCTTGTCCCCTCTATTTTCCTGGAATGTGTTGAAAATATGGAATCTTGCCTTCTTTGCGGATTTCTGTTGATCCCAGATTTTCCAGATTTATCCTTCATCCCTTTGTTTCCCTAAAGTTCATATGGTATTGTTATTTTTGCAGAATTCTAGTCTGGCCAGATTTTTCCAAATTCTCTGGAAAGCTTTCTGGAGCTTAGAGATTGGATGAGATGGATGAATGTAGTGATGAATGCTTAACATTCCATGCTTTAAACTGATAGATTACATAATTCTATACACATCCTTTTCTCCATTTTGATAATCTATCATTGGTATTTGTGCTTTCTTCGGGAAAATCCGCCTAGTATGGAATTTTCTGAAATTCCTCCCAGACTAGTTTTCGCTGGTTAGGTTGGAATCCTGAACTTCTCAGTTATAATGGTTTATAGTTGATTTGATGGTTTTATTATGATTTTGAGCTAACACTTTGACAAAATATATTATCAACAATTGGATTTTCATGTTAGTATTCGATGGATGCAGGCTGAAGCTACCAAGGTAGTGGTTGGAATGGATAAGGGTGATATGGAACGATCTTCTATCTTAGAAGTAGAAAGGGTTAAATTGGACATAAAGAGAAAGATCCTGGAAATTAAGATAGCCTCTATCCGGTCTGAAGTTTCAGACACAAATGTGGGTCGATGGGACTATGAATATTTTAAGGAAAGGATGGCACAAAAAGATCTTCCAGTGCTGGCCAGGAGATTAATGGAATCAGGATTATCTCATGTAGCAGGATTTCCTCCCAGAATTTAGAGTTATGAGTTGGTATTGGATTGTGCCCGATACTAAGACAAAGATTCACAAAGGATAGTTAGCCCTCAAGGGAGAGTATTAGCTAATCTTAACACTATCTCTATTGCACAAACTTTTGACATGCCTGATAGATCACATGTAGTAACATTCAATATGGAGGCAGCTAAAAGGTACTATGAGGAGGAGACTGTTAAGTCACAACAGATTATCAATTCTTGGCTTGAGAAGCCAAAATATCATTTCTTAAATATGCGTAAGCAGTTGCACAGGGAAAAGTTTAAACAAGAATTTCATGATGCCATCACATTGCTTAGCTAGGTGGTAGGCCTGAAGAGTGTAGGTATGTTCGAGAATTGGATGTTCCATGTCATTGTAAGGATGGAGCAGGAAAATATTAACTATCATTGGGCAGGTGTTATAAATACAATGATTCATGAACAAATGTGTAATGTGCTATAGACTAATACATTCACCATGACTTCCTATTTAGTGTATGCACTTGCAAGATTCCATCCCTGTAAAGGATTGAGCACAAGAGGAATATTTGGACAAGATGTAATCTATGAAGTTTATCCTCAACTACACTTAGGAAGCTCAAGTTATAGGAGAGTGAATGATGCATTCACAATGCACATCACTAGATTTCTCCAAGGTGCAAAGCATGTGAGAATATCAGATGATGCTAAGGAGATGGTCAAAAGGTATGCGGCCTGGTTCATACAATTTCCCACCTCATACATAAGAATTGCTGGTTGTCAGAGGGCTCCATACAGGCTTCCAAGGTATCCCATAGACCATTTTGTACTTCTGGAGGTTACAAGGAAAATATGTGACTTTGACGCCATTGTAAAGAAATATAAGCATAAAACAGGATTTGGTGGAGACTTTCCTCTGAAGATAGGAACTAGCGAGTTATTCCCTTCAATTAATTCAGCCTATGCTTTTGAGGAGGAAATGAGCACTCTTGGGTTGTCTTACCATTCCAAAAGGCTGGGTTTTGATATCACTGGTGAAGCACAAAAGAAGTCCATGAGGGAATACCACCATAGAGATGACATAGAAGACTACTGGTCCAATAGCAAGGATGAGTTTGAGGTAAGAAAGAAGAAATTCTATAGACTCCCAGTTGATGTGGTTTGAGTGTATAGTGTGAAAATGGTTCCTGATAAGCTGGAAGATGATGGTGACTTAATCCAAAGCCATGATTATGAGCCTATTAAGGATAAACCAATTGGAGAAGTAGATTGGCTAGAAGAAGAAAAAAATGAATTAGATAAAATCATGGCCTCTGTGACAAGATACACCAATTTGTGGCTCAATCACAAGGTGTGGAAGCTTGAAAGTGAAGGTGTGCCATGTACCTATAATCTAATGGGGGATCTAAAATCCCATTCCACTTCCAAGGAGTCAGCTGAGGAAGATCCTAAGGGAAAGACCAAGGTGGATTGTCCTTTTAAGATTAAGATCAAAGGTTCCCAAGGAGAAGAGTAGGAGAAATAGAGGAAACCAAAATCCAAGAGGAGAACTGCTACTTCAAGGACAGAAAAAATTGTAGAGGAAGAACCTGGTGAAGGAGAAGAAAAGGATGGTTCCCCAGCACCTAAAAGGAGGAAAATAGCAATGGGTTCCATAAATAAGGATGGATCTTCCAAGGAGAAAAGTGAAACTGATCCTTTAATAGTGGTAAGTGTAGAAAGTTTTGGAGAGAAGACACAGGTATACACAAGAATATCAAGAACTCCTTCTCCCAAGGATAGTGTGCCAAAGAAGGATATTCCTCCAACAAACTTTGCTGCAGAACAACATCAAGAGGCTTCTCCACTCCATGAACCACATGGTGCATTAGAACAACCAACAGATGTAGAGCACACGTCAAGTGAAGGGGGAGAATTTCAGGAAGGTGAGCTTCATAGTGCAGCTACAGAAATTGAAAAAATTCTACAGACTCCCTTGGTAAATTATGAGGATTCTCCTACCAGAGGTGAAGAAGATAGACCTCCTTAGAGGGAGGAGTCACCTACTAAGACTCCATCACCAGTGCATGAAGAAGATGAGTATGGAAAAGGAGAGCATGATAAAGATGAAGAGTTTCTTGAGAAGCAAGAAGATACATCCAAGGGTCAGCAGGAAGAAGTGGGACAAAGTGAAATACAATCAGAGTCTGGTGTTCTAGGTTGGCTTGATAAAGAAATAAAGAAAAAAAAAATTGTTGTGGATGATACCCCTCCCAATTGGGATGAGCTACTGGCAAAAATAGAAAAAGGTAAAGGAAAGAAGAAGGCCAGGGTCATCTCAAAGATTGAAAGAGATGAAGCAAACAATAGAGTGGTCCACATTGCTACTCCTGCCACATAAAAGAATAGAGATGAGGTTACTGGGTGTGATTACAACATGTAGACGATCAACTTAGGACCCACTTCCATGGAACATGATATTGAAGAATATGAGGGTTCAAGTGTTGCGATCTTGGGAAGATTGAGGAAAGAAGCACAAGCTAAACAAAAGTTGAAGAAGGAGAATGAAAGGCTTAAGAAATATTTGGAAGATTTGATGAAACCCCTAGAATCCATTAGTTCTTCATGTTCTGCTGCAAGTTTCCTGCCCCAAGAAACTATATCAGAGCTAGAAAGAATGAAGACCACTACTCTTGCTACAACAAACTAGTTACAAGGGGTACATACTAAAGGAGATGATGCTATCAAAATCATCCTTTAAATTGGAGGAGATGCAATGAGGGAAATAGATTGGTTGAAAGATGTATTGGCTCAAGATAAAGAGGATGTAGATCTCCTATTGTAGAAGACCAAGACCATCATGGAATACACTAAGGATAAGCTAGTGAGTGATGGAATTCTCCCTTCCTCCAGAGCTACAGAACCTTGGGAATGGTTTGAAGCCTTGCAAATAAGATAGAAGGTTTTGAAGAAGATATATAAGCAGAGGAGGAAAATTGAGGATGTCTTGACTGATATCTATAATAGATGCATCTCATTCTTTGAAGTGATGACAAAGAGAAGGAAGTTTGCACCAAAGCATTTGAGCTTTGAATAGCTGAAGAAATGGTGGCAAGATGTATATTCTCCAGTCAGTGAGGATCCAGTTATTGAACATCATTTGGATGATGTGGCCTCTTATATTGCAGTCATTGATAAATATCAATCCAACAGGGTTGAGTGGGATAAGTCGGTGGAGCAATTAAGAGAGAGTATTAAATCTATCAAAAGGAGAATTAAGGTTTTACCTTTGCCACCTATAGCCAACTTGGACAAAGTACTTTTGATGGTGCATGATAGGATGGATCAAAATAAAGACGAAGGGAAAAGTAGTTAATGCAAAGCTACATCAGAGTTTGTGCTTCCCTATTATTTTTCATGCATTGGTCCAAGCCACATTGGAGATCCCAGGCCGACCTGGATGGAGTTCATGCATTTAATGGATATTCTATTTTATTTTGAATTCCTCTTGGGTGATTTGTTTGTGGCTATTTTATTATTGTAAAATCTAAATTAGGCCAACATATCTTGGGGGGTTTCTATTAATATGGCATTCTGCCTCATTTGTAAGAGCTAGATAGATAGATAGTTTTGATACTGGAGTGAATTAAGAAAAGCTAGAGTTAGAAGTTAGTTCATTTTGAGCAAGTGTTGTAACAGAATACTAGAATTTTTGCTACTTTGGGTGATTCAATATAATTGGAGACATTGTTCTTTTGGTGAATTCTCTTGTGTTGATTTATCTTGCATGGTTCTTGTGATTCTATCTTTGGAATTGCTTAAGTTATTTGATAAATGCATTAGGTTTAATGTTAGATAAATTGATAGTGTTTATGATTTAGTACTTGAAGTGTTGTAGCAATCTCTGGTCCATACTTTTCACAACCAACTGATTGTTAGTTGCTTTGCAAAGTTAGCCTGGACTTTTATATTCATTATGCCTAGTTCAATTGTGGAGGTTTATTCATTTCGATTGCATCAATTGCAATAGGGTTGTTTTGAATGAATGTTCATGATTTGAAAATCTTTAATACCTTAGCAGATTGCACTATTTTTATAACATTATAGATTTATCTAGGTTAAGCAAGAATTAGTTTCTGAGGGATTGGTCCATTTCAAGTGTTTGTCATTTGCATTGTTAATCTTAGGAGTAGTTTTAATTTAGAAATCTCTCTGAAAACCCTTATATTTTGTTATTTATTTTATCATTTGGGTTAGATTTAGGATTGAAGTATCATCATATTGCCAGATCTGATAAATTAAAGATTCGGTATTTTCTTGTAGTAAGGTCCCTTTGTGATTACCAACATTTTCACATTTATCACTAAGTTGTTTATGCATTGTCAAGACCTGACATTAGAGACCTTGGGGTTATCTCTTGAGGCTTGCTAATAGAGATTTACCTTTCAAGAGAGATAGGATATTATATTATGTCTGAGTTGTTGCTATGTAGAAAACATCATCAACACCCTGCCTCTCAAATTTTTTTACTGTAAAACCTCAAAGCAGTGATGCCTTTTTCAAGTTACTAATAGCAAGGGACAAATGTTTCTACTTGCAAATCTTTTCTTGTCAACATAGCAATATTCTCTTCATGTGTTTGCAACATATATAAATATCTTCAATTTCGGAGACTATGCATTTTTCTTACCCTTGTCCATTGTTCCTTGACTGGCTATCATGTAAAAGTAGTAGCTTTACTGAGATGTCACTTGTCTTTATAATTGCTATCCTTGCATGCTTCTTGCATTCCTTTTTTCCTTTAATTGAACCTTTTTCTTTTGATAACTCAACCCTTGGATATCTCCATGCTATGACTGTATCTATCAAATTTTTTGACTGAGATCTTTTTGCTATTTGTTATATTTCCAAAATATAATGATTTCCCATGAATAATTTGTATTCCTTAAAAGTGAGGAAAGAAAATTTGTCTGTCTTATATGACTTTCAGGATGTCCTTACTTAGCATGCAAAACTACATACTTTGGAATTCAACATTTTCTTTTCATAATCTCTTGTTGGTATCTAATTCATACTTTATGATTTCCTTGAATAACTATATGTCATTTATGATGGCGACTATTAACTCACTACCATAAATGATGGATACTTATTTGAGTGAACCATAAAGTGATGAACCCTTTCAATATTCCTTAAAAATTAAGAAAGCACACTAAGCTCAACCCTTGTGGGAGCCACATTTATCCCATGTGATGTAATAAGATGGATCAACATCATTACTTTTCCTATTCATACACATAAAGAAAATATGTTAGAAAAACATGTGCATATGGCTGATGTATTTGATGTCCTTATTTTTTCCTTGGACATGTACAATTTTTATTCTTATTTAATGTACTTGAGAGGAAATGTATACATTCACGGGTGCATGCACATGTAGTGTAAGAGACCTTCATTGCTTAGAGCATTTCTCTAACATCATTGTAATTACTAGATGCAGGGACTAGGAGCAAGGAGCTAAGGAGGACACAAGGCAGCCCAAGGAAGGAGACAAAGTAGGATGACATACACTGAACCAGTCATCAGGAAATGATTGGCCTCTTCCCCTATATGTGCATTATGTTTTCTTTATCCATCAATGTATAAATTATTCTTCATTTCATTGAACAAGTTAGTCTCATGACTTGTGTGAGACAAGTATGCACTCTTGTATCAATAAATATTACTTTTTCATAAAGATTTGTGCAAATATTTTCCATATTGTATGCACTTGTATAAATTCAATGATCTATTACTATACTCATAATATTTCTGGTTTTTTTTGTTTATACAATTGAATGCAATATAGGGAAGATAAATGTGAAATGCACCTCTCTTTCAGTTTTGTAAATTCTTTAGTTCAAACAGATTAAGCAAGTAACAAAAATGGGTAACATGGATATACCATGTTTAGCATAGGTTGTGATCATTCTCACAATACCAACTTCTCATCCTTGCAATAAACTCCTGCTCATACAATTGACACCAATGATAACACCAAATCTTGTTGGCATAAATGACAACACCAACTACACATACTTGCAACAATCAAGTCTCTTTGAATTAGAACCCTCTTTGCACCTTCTGTTATGTTAGGTGAAAGTACCATTATTTAGTTTCAAATCCACTAAATTAAGGAAATAGATATTATCACACATTAAGGAAAAATAAGCCCCTAGATGACTGACTCTCCCAAATATTTCTTTCAAACTGCATATAGAGTTAAAATCTCCTACTAGAATCCAATGGCAAGAGGGGTAATAAAACAAATAGATTTAATATGAGACCAAAGTATAGCCTTGCCTAAAATATCATTAGGAAAATAAGCATTGGTAAGAAAAATAACTTCTCTCTTATCAGAACAAGAATCCATCAAAGGAAATAAGTTATTGTTAGCCAGCCATCAAAGGGGCAGAATCTGACATGGGTCCCAAAAACAAGCAAGACCTCTAATGGTACCTTGAGCACCTATACATTAGCACATACCTCTCTTCCACATTTTAGAAGATATATTATTTATATCATCCATTGAAATTTTAGTTTCTTGGATAAAAACAATATTAGGTTAATGCTCATGAATTAAATCTTGAGTAGCCTTTTGTTTAGGGATGCTACCCAAACACCTTTCATTCGACAAGATCAAAATCATTTTTGAAATGAGGAAAAGTGAGTTTCTAATGTTTTGAAAACACCTAATTCTACTAAAGACTCTCCCATTATCTTCATGTTTTCAAGATATTTTTTCTCCCCATCTTAACTATCTTATCCATAACATCTTTCTTTATGCTCTTCTGATTGATTCCTAGTAGAAGAGGAGCTTTATCTTCCTATCTTCCTTCACCCCTAAATTTAAATATAGGTCATTTACCACTTCAATGTTTGTATGCACCTAAGAGACATCACACAAGGGTTATTGGTCATAACAACCCCAGGATGGATCCCCATCATTCCCTTAATCAATATCCCAAGTCTCAACAAGTACTGATGATGACACATGTCCTTCCTTTATGTAACCTCAAGGGAATACATTCTTTGAATAGGATCTTGAGGAATATGATTCTCTAAATAAATTCCTTGTATCTCCTAATTCCCCATAAAATGATCATGCTCCATTGTAGCATGGTCCTCAAAATTTTCCAACACATCAAAATTGTTAATGAACGCCCCTCTAGGAATCTCTTTATTTTGATGAAAAGGTGCCCTTGTATTTTACTAAATTTTCAAAATAATAAACCCATTTGATTCAATCCGCTTGTTCTAAACTAGAGCTTTATCCTTTGCTTTGAGTTTGGTTGCATGCATCTCTATTTGAGGTTATTGTGAGTTGGTACCCACCTTAGGATAATTCCTTTGCAAATATCCATACTCATAAATTGTATGACACAAGAATGGTAGGGCTTGATATTGTATCTTCTAGATCCAACACATGCTCCCAAGTTTTATTTCATGAGACTCTAGCAAGGTTTATTTAAATTTATTTCTACAAAAAGATGAGAAAAAGTTGTTACCCTATGATTAAGGGTTTGTTGAGAAGGGCCTAGGAGATTTACTAGAATAGTAGCAATCTAATGCAAGATATCCTTACACTAGAACTCCATTGGAATCCAAGGTAGTCAAATCCATGTAGGAATCTTCAATAGAAGGTCCTTTATATGATCAAACCCTAGGTGCCATGGTTTGATGAAGATCCCTATATGGGATTATGAAAATATGAGCCACCTTCAAAGATCATATTTCGATCTGCTACTCTAGTAACACCACAAAGAAAAAGATATTTCCCTCAAAATAATTTCCATATCTCCTTCAGGATTCCAATTATTATGAGTCCAGGTCTCTAGAAAAGGTAGATTAATACAAACTCCCATGAATTTACAAATCAGAGCATATGATTCCAAAAACATAATATCTTCACCAACATCATTAGAATCAATCACCACAATTGGGCTATCCTTGCTTCTTTCCAAACACCAATTGGGATTTAATCACATTCCTTGAGAATGATTAAACTTGGATTAATTTGTTGCATGGAAGAGGAGATTAACCATGTTGATATGACCAAATATTGAAGAATTTCCATTGAGGGTAACATATTTAAAGGATAATAAAGGGGGGTCCCCCAGACCCCCAATACCATGCAAAAGTTAAAGACCTGAGCACAAAGAAAGAGCACTAAAAAAAAGATAGAAGACAGAGCTAAAAAAAAATCCAAACCCTTGATCCAAGAGTAGCAAGCAAAGACATAAGGTGTATAAAAGAGGCACAAAGGCCTACAAGAAAAAGGAACAGTGGCATAGGCCACCTCAACACTATGTGGTCATGCATAGGGCCAAGGACGAACTCACTCCAAATCCCCCCATCACCTCCCTCCTTCCTAGGTATTATATTTATATTGATATTATATATATTATATTATATTATTTATTATATATTATATTGTACAATATATAAATAATATTATGATTATACTACTATATGTGTTTCAGAGATGACAATACATTAAAATAAAATTAGAATTATATTTATTATTTTTATGCCTAAGGCATTCCCTATACGAACATTAAGGTTTAATTTAATGATCAACAACTGAGAATGTGGTAGAATGATGGTTGAACATTAAAAAAGATCCGATCGTTCGATGAACCCAATATAAAATAAATAAAAATAATATTAAAAAAATAGAACATTTTATACAAAGAAAGAAAACAAAGAATCAAATATTATTTCTACATTTCCACTAGAAAACATGTTTTACATTCATATTCTAAATGTCAAAAACAAAAAACCAAACAAACATAATTATTATATTTTACAAATTAAAATAATAAAGATTATATTTTACAAAAAAATATTTTACTACACTAAATTTACCTTATCTAATTAATCATTGCACTTTATACAAAGAAAGTGAAGAATTAGATATTGTTTCTAATTTTCCATTAATATTCAAAATGTATAAATCATAATATAAAGGCATCGATGGTTGTGAATGTGTTAGCATGATGCAAGACTATTGAAAAAGATCCAACCGTTTGATGAATCCAATATAAAATAATCAAAGAAAGAAAGAAAAGAATAAGATATTCTTTCTACATTTCCATTAGAAAATATGCTTCACATTCATATTATAAAGGTAAAACAAAAAAAAAATTATTATATTTACAAATTAAAAAAAAAAATATTTTAGACAAACATATTTAAATACACTGAATTTAGCTTATCAAAATAACAATTGTATTTTATACAAAAAATGAAAGTAAAGAATTAAATATGGTTTCTAAATTTCTACTAATATTCACAGTTTATAAATTATATTATAAACATGTAGAACAATTAATTTAATATTTTGAATGTATACTCAATATTATTCAGTTTCAAACATTATAATAATATATATCAACATTAATAAGCACTTTTATTCCATCTTCCTACACAAAACAAAAATTTATTTCAAATTTCTTTTCTTCTCAGTTCAAAACATTTCATAATTACATTTTACTATACTTAATGTCAAATACTATGTTGTATCCATTCAAATTCTAAATTAACAAAAAAACTATCAGCGTACCCATTGCACACCAAGGTGTGATTGCTAGTATATTATATTTTTTGTGTTATAAGGTGATTTTTTTTATACATAATAATACTTTAAATCAATTTTAATGATAAATTTTTATTTATATAAAATACTTGATAATTTAAAGAAAAATATTAAATAATTTAGTTTTTTCTACTAATGGTTGATTTTAAAATTAGATCTTGATTAAAAAAATTAAACACATATTTATATTTATATTTTGTTTTTTATTTTATATTATATTTTTTTAGAAAGTATTTTCTTTACACATAAGAATACATTAAAATCAAATTTTAAGACATTTTTTTCATTTATATAGAGTAATTTAGATAATTGAACGAAAAAATATTGAATACCTTTTTTTTTTTGGTTTCTAAAAATGATTGATTTTAAAATATGATCTTTGTGTACACACTTAAAATTCTCCTGACTATATTGCACACTTGAATTTGATTACTAACACCATTTCATTCTGAATCACCTCTTTTCGACCGTTTAATTAAATAATCTTCATTATTTTATTAAATTCATCAATTTCTCCTATTAATCAAATGATCACTATTATTTGGCTAATTCACCCCCTTTCAAACTATTTTTCATCTTATTTAATTAGGTAATGCAAATTATTTGACTAAATTGCTTATGTCCTCTCATTCAATTAAATAATATTAATTATTAAATTAAATGTCATTTGACCCTCTTTCATTAAATAAACAAATTATTTAGTGAGCATCCTCATTTCATTCAACTTGCACAATTAACAAATTGTTTTAACTATCTAATTTACTAATTTCCCTCACCCTCCCACTCGTAAGGGAATATTCTCTTGGAATATTCCTCCATTTGAACTCCAAAACTGGAATATTCCTTTGTAACAAACTTCCTAACAACTTCCCAATTTTGACAAAGTGTACTTCTTTGAATCATTGAGAGCCATTGATTAACTCCTTGATCCATTTCAACTTGCATTCTCATCCATTGATGAGAATCCTTGATTCATGCCTTCACCTCTCATTGTTTCTCATCCATTGATTGATCGAATCAATCCTAACAATTGATTCACCATCTTCTCCTATTTAAATACTCCCCATTTCTATGAGAAAAGGATCCACTTCCATTTTAGCAAAGTTATGCTACACGTTTGCATACTCACTTTCATCCATCTTGCATTCATTTTTTTCTTTTCATCCACGTTAAACTTAGTTTTCATCAATATTAGCTTGTTTTCATCAAACAAGTTCATTTAAATGCTTGTTTTATTAAAGGGATTTGGAAAGGGCTGATATTTCATATCAATGGGATGAGGTTTGAGGCATTTAACTAGGTTCCTTTATGCATTAATTAATATATTTTCTTTAAATGACGTCTTCATTTTATGTTTTCAAACATTTCATTGGGATTATAGCTTAACTAGTTAAGTATTTCCTAAAATATATTGGATCTAGTGTATTTAGCTTGTGTTATGATTATAGTAACAATTTGACTCATCAACTTATCCTACTTCACCATCTTTTGCATTTGTCTGTCGCATCCATTAATCCTATTTATTCTATCACCCATTTGCATTTGTATCATACTTGGATGTTATGTAACTATCATATTCCCCTTCAGTAATACTGACACATTCCTAAGGTGAATTTTTCTTTCTTATACCATGTTAGTCTATGACATCAAATTGGGGGAAATTTGTATGTACTTGCATCAGATCGTGTTCTTGTATATCTTAAAATATTTTTAAAGCTGCATCAAAATCCAAAAACATTGGAAAAATCCAAAAAATCCAAAAACATCAAAATATTGTATAGCTAAAATCCAAAAACATTCAAAAAGTTGTAAATTCAAAATCCAAAACATTCAAATCACATCAAAAAAATAAAAATCACGGTTGTCAAACTACATTGTCTCTGAGCTTGAATATAGGCAAGGCCATCATTGATGCACCACTGAGGCATTAGGTCAATCTTTTGGAGTTTGTCATAATAAACTAGAAGTCAATGAAGTGTTCATATCTCATCAATAAATGGTTATTGATCAAATTTAGTCAAACTATGTGGTCTCTATGAGTATAATGTAGGAAAGGCTAATCTTTGATAAAGCCTCCAAGGCCCTAGGTTAGTCCCTATTAGGTCTTGGTCAAAACTTAGAAAACACAAAAAACATTTGAAAACCTAAAAAACCAAAACATTAGAAAACATTCAAAACTCCTAAACAACCTGACATAACCTGAAAACCTAAACATTCACATATACCCAAACGGATTAAAAATAACCTCAAAACATTGCAAAATACCAAAAACATTGAAATATTCCAAAAATTCCAAAAAAACACCCATCCCATTTCACTTTCACCCACAATAAACCTCCATTCATAATAAATTGATCATCACTTTCAACCTTTGGTAAAACAAGTGTGGCAATTTGTGAAGTGAAAACCTAAATGTAAAAAGTCTAAAGTCTAGATCATGAGTGAACAAGTTGATAGCATTTGTATCAATAAACAATCAAACAATTAGTCTTAGTCAAAACATCTGAAAAACATGTCCTAGGATGCATCCTTCCTACAATGGACATCACCATTAGAAATCACCTTAGCTATGCTATTTTGGCAAGAGATATAGATAACATTGACTATTTTTTTTTAATCTTTTCTTATAGTTTATCTTGTTGACCCATTCCGAGGACCTCTCAATGATGTATATCAAAAAAAATTAGAGAGAAAGGAATGGGTCATCGATCATTATCTTTCGTTTGTTGTGCTTGTGGGATTTTCTTGTAAAAATAATCTTGGTGAATACTTAGTTGTGTGTAGGGAGGTCATTTTGAATATATTGTTGACTATCATGTATGCTTTGGTTTGAAATGTTCTAAACTTCTAAACCAAATTCCAATGAGGTTTCTGTATGTCAAGGTGTGAGCAAGGATTATCCTATCTATTTGAAGAGTCAAAGTCTATCTCATTAGATACAACACAATCCTAGTTATTGATACCTTGATGCATCATATTTATGTGTTATATCTAAAATAAGGAATGAAATGATGAAGTATCCCAATCCCTAAAACAAGGAAACCATCAATCTCGTCACCATATCTAATAAAGTCTCAAAGACTCATAGACTTGTTGGGCTTCTAAAGCAATCTTGAAATCAATGGTTAATCCATTCATCTTATTATTTTATCTTCTTTCCGTGCTAACATGGTATCATGATAGTTAGAAAAAATAATGCATCCATCCTACATCCACAAACCATCAACATACATACATCCTGCATATAATCATATCATAATTATCAGCATATCATATGCTTGCAATCATCATATGGGAAATATGCAAAGAGAAATGCATCAATCTCATAGCATGTCATATAGAAAGCTACTGAAGAAGAGAATAAACCATCCATCACATTGCATCCATAACATAAATTATACATTGAATATCATAAAAGTCACATCATAAAGTCATACATCACATCATATCATATGCATAAATAAAGAAACACATCAATAACATAAATATTTGTATCCATCCACATCATGCGCTGCTACACCCTTAATATTATTGTACATCGGGTTATGAATAGTCAGCTTGTGGCTATATTAACTCTCTATTAAGTCATATTATCATTATTATATTTTTATGTAGTTGTTTAGGTCGGCCTAAGTCTTATATAGGTGTGTCTAAGTCGGCCTAGGTGATATCCTTGGCATAAATAGGTATATATAGGAGGTTGTGAGTCTTATTTTCATCATCAAGTGTGAAGTGTGTTCTCATTAGAGATATTTGGAGGTTTGCCCCCTCAAAGTGGCTTGTTATTCTCAGTTATTATCAAGTATTTGCAGCATATTTCACATCATATTCTTCTATTGTGCAAG
>VDFB02000003.1:622758571-622782433 GCA_007258455.2 Sequoia sempervirens | reverse complement strand
TTAATTATTTACTTGGAAAAAAATTACAAAAAAAATGCCACATTAGGACATGAGTCATCTACTTATATCTAAAATATTATAAAAAAATATTATCATTTTATTGTGGTTAGGGTGTTTAGATAGACACCTACTTCTTATTTTTCCCCTGAAATTTAAGTACTACTACATTGAAATTTCAAATTTTCACCAAATAGATTTCTTTTTTTTAAACAAACCTAGTAGTTTAGAAACTACATTCAATTTGCTACAGATTCTATTCTTACATATTTTTGAAATAATATAGATAACTTATTCAAATTTTAGGTTAATTTGCCTAACTTTGATTTTTCTGATTTTTTTGCCACTTAAGGGCCTATTTTTTCCATGATGATCCTGCACATACCCTAAGCTATGGGGCCTATTTTGAGATTTTTTTAATGTTTTTGAGATTGTTTTCACATCTCAAAGCCTATTTCTGCAACTGAATCTATGTTAAACCTTTGTCATGATCTTGACTTGAAAATTAAAATTTGTACCTAATCTCTCGAGGGGGTAGGGTACCAGCTTAATTCCCTCCATTGGGGCAATAGTGGGGCATCCAAAAAATAAGATTTTTTAAATTTTTTTATTTGAGGAGTACTATAAATCTGAAAAGTGTCAGTCTTTGAACCAATGCAACAAGTACCTCACTTAAAAGAGGGGAAAAATGTAGACACTTAAAATTTTCTTGACTGATATTGCACACTTGAATCTAATTACTAACACCATTTCATCTTGAATCACCTCTTTTCGATCGTTTAATTAAATAATCTTTATTATTTAACTAGATTCATGAATTTCTCCTATTAATCAAATGATCACTATTATTTGACTAATTCATCCCCTTTCGCACTAATTTTCATCTTATTTAATTAGGTAATGTGAATTATTCGATTAAATTGCTTATGTCCTTTCATTTAATTAAATAATCTTAATTATTGAATTAAATATCATTTGACCCTCTTTCATTAAATAAATTTATTATTTAATGAGAATCCTCATTTCATTCAACTTGTACAATTAATTTTTTTTTTAATTATATAATTTTCTAATTTCCCTCACCCTCCCATATGCAAAGGAACATTCTCTTGGAATATTCTTCCATTTGAACTCCAAAAATGGAATATTCCTTTGTAAGAAACTTCATAACAAGTTCCCAATTTTTAGGAGGTGTGCTTCTTTGAATCATTAAGAGCCATTGATAAATTCATTGATCCATGTCAACTTTCATTCTCATCCATAGATGAGAATCCTTGATCCATACCTTCACCTCTCATTACTTCTCATCCATTAATTGACCAAATCCATCCTAGCCATTGATTCACCATTTTCTCCTATAAATACTCCCCATTTCTATGAGAAAAGGATCCACTTCTATTTTAGAAAAGTTATGATGCACATTTGCATACTCAATTTCATCTATCTTGAATCCATTTTAGCTTTTCATCCATGTTTAGCTTAGTTTTCATCAATATTAGCCTGTTTTCATCAGTTGAGTTCATTTAAATGTTTGTTTTATCAAAGGGATAGGGAAAGGGCTGACATTCCATATCAATGCAGCACCAATCCCCCAATGGGATGAGGTTTGAGCTATTTTGTAATGCCTCGTCATCCGAACCCCAAAGGACAACTAATGCAACAATTACTGTACAATTTTTATTTTTTTTAAATAAAACTAATCATACATGAGATGCACATTAAGTTATGACATGAAATCTAATTAAAATAAATCCACCATCACCTACGTCCCTTAGGGTACATAAGGTAACATTATGAAATTTAAACCCATACAATGATGACAAAGTATGAAAGCCAAAAATATAATCCATAACAAATTAAACATTTACAAATGTAACACATACATGATAAATCATTAATAAGAACCATCCACTTTCGTATATACAACAATTACAAGATTATCTTAAAACCCATAATGGTGAACTCTCTATCATCATATAAAATCAAGGGACATATTTCCATAGATACAACATATTGAATAACAACTTCCATGGAACAAAAGTCGCACAAGGTTTATCATTACATCACAATACAATGTTCAAGAATAACAATGATACGACAACTTTCCCCAACATGTATGGGAATCCATATAACAAGATACCATGATACAACTGAATAGATGAATACAAAGTAGCATATCTGGCTCCAAGATAGATACAACTTCAGAGTCGCCGCAACTGGCACCAATCCACACCTCTTGATCCTTGACTGGGGACCCAATGGGGTGCCTAGCATGTTCCACCTGACCATGTGGGTCCGAAGACCCACCCCCCATGCTAAGGAGCTGGCAAGAAAGAGATCTCAACCAAGAACATCCAAACAGGGAACCACAAGACTCAACATCATACAAGAGTAACAAGAACTCAAGGATAATCTCAACATCAATGAACCACAACCAGAAACATGACTTCAATAAATCACTTCCTAACAACGGAACACCACTTTCGAATCATAACAAAAATAAATCATTTTTGAAACATAACACTAAATCACTTTCGAACTATTACAACAATAAGTCACAAAACATATCATTGATAAATCTCAAGTCATAATATCAATAGACCACTTCCAAAGGCTTGCAAAGATAACAAATCATAAGGGGTACTAGGGGAGAGTGTCATCACATAGTCCTACATGGGTTATCCTGGCCTTTCCTCCAAGCGTCTGCTCAATCCTGACTGCCTGAGGCATTAGTCCCCATCTATGGTTATCCTAACCCTTCCTCCTACTTGAGGTGCCGGCCCCATAGGGTGACTCATGTAGAGTCATTAACCTCTCATGAGGATGAGGAAACGACCTTTCCAACCATGACCTTCTCAGTCCACCATTAGTTTACGAAAGCCCTAATGGATAGACGAGGCATCCATATTTATCTTATTAATGTTATTACTACCCATCCCCCTAATTCTTTAATTAAGTTTTCACTTTTTAATGTAACTCTTGCGTGGGTTATCCTGGCCCTTCCTCCTATTTGAGGTGTCGGCCCCCACGAAGAGCCACTCTCCCTAGAGACCCAAGACATAAACCAAAATCCAAGGGTTGTTCCAATACTCCAAAAACACTGAATCTCAAACTGGAACACATGCGAGGCATATCCCATCTTGCCAATAGCCATATACATATATTTTCATAAAATTAGGTACAACCCATACATAAATCCAAAATCTCAATTACGATCAAAATTTTTCCCAACTGCCAAATCAAAGAATAATAAATATGAAACAAGATTACCCTCGCCTCTAGAAGCCCAAGAAAAAAGAACAACCACTCAAGTACTCACAAACGAGAGTAAGTAAAAATAATACGAGTTTGTAAAATTCTTGAATGAAGACTCCTCAAATTAAGACATAACTCAAGAGAAAGCCAGAAAAAATAGAATCGTCAAAGAACACCATATTGGAATGGAATCCTAAAATATAAATCAAACCTTAATTTACATCTCAATCAAAATGGTCAAATTCAAGAATGCTTAACTCATTTTCACAATATACCTTTTCACTCAACAAGAAACAAATACACAGCCTTTTCAGACATGAATACACTCAATACATAAACCGTAAGGAATAATAGCAAACCATATACATAGTATCCATTCCTTCATTAAAATAAATTTGAAATAACTAAAGAAGCTAAGTACTCGCATTCAACAATTATCTTAAGACATAATTTTATACTCTTAATGAAATCACATTAGTAAGTAAACTTCCTCACAAATACATTATGCCACATAAGATTCCTAACAAATTATTCTTATTTTCACATATCATAATATTCCTTATCATTAAGCACATAATTAACTTATAAGATTATTTCCCACGAATAATGATATTCGAGGCAAACGTAATATAATTACATACATAACATAAATAGGTTGATATATATTTAAACGCCCATGGAATTATTCATCGAAACAATCATGGGATATTTAGTCAAAGAGTACAATCACAAGGATGTAAGAAGAAGTAAATTTAGACTGAGGAGAATAAAGGCAGCCACACCATTATAGTGACATCCATCATATACAAAAATGAAAGAGGGACATGAAAGACTAAACTCACAGCCAAATATGAGAATACGAGGAAAAATGATATAAAATGTTAACAATTGCATTCGGTTTTAAAATTATGGCAATCAGGTTTAGATTTCCATGCTATGCCTAAATTCATCTCCAAGATTGTTGCAAGAGTGGTGTTCAAAGAGAGGTGAACCAATTCCTTTAATTAGAAATAGGTTTGATAGTCTAATGGAAAATATTGGTGATGTAAAATGAAACAATCTGAAGAATCGACTTGCACTTTAAAACACACACAAAATAGTTATGCAGATAGCTCTCAAAACTTGAGATTTAATGAAATAAGTTGGAAACGCATAAGCAAGGCAATGAACTATTTTATAGAATGCCTCAAAGAAACGTGGTTTCAGAATGCCTCAATTGCAGGATGCTTACAAAAAGTATTTTACAAGGAAGTTCTCAAAATATTTGAATTAATGAGGCCTTCTAGAATGCATCCTCACATCGTAAGCTTTTCCCAGACTGAAGGTGCATGTAGTCATGCAGATTTAGCGGATGAGAGCTACGCATGCTTCACACAATGATAACCCTTATTATATTACATATATAATTTATCATTAGAAGGGCGTGGCTAACCCTTAAACCTATGCTGGCTATCTTGGGAACACCCTAAACCTTATTACTAAGATGCCAAATAAACATGCGGTGCCTATGGATCACATACAAATATAAGTAGAGTATTTCAAGCAACACTGCTCTCTTTTCTTTTGTTGAATCCTAAAATGTTGCGACTTCGCTTCTACTCTAAAACGTCTATGCAGGAGTGGCCAGGTCTAGTGAGGTTCAAAAGTAAGGAGATTGATGAAAGTTAGAGGAATTATGTGAGATAATGGAGTTGCAATAGCACTGGAAGGAAAGGATGCAAGAATTTAATAAGAAATCATCGACTCACCAACAAAAGGCATAAAGAACAATATCCACAATTGATTTCAGCTAGGATAAGATGGTAGTAAATTCATATGCCCCACGGGTTTATTAAAATTGGGTCTCAAATGAATACATGATGTGCACAAAATGGACAGTTAAGTAGGTTATACAAAAGAACAGAATTAGAGTTTTCCTACAGCTGGATAAAAACATGCATGCAGAGGTGTAAGCACCAATGGGGTTATAAATGAATTACGAGATGCTCAAGCAATGAGATTTCATGGGATGTCAGACAAGAGTAAACACAAACAGATCAAAAGATAGCGACACGATGGACTCAATAAAAAAACTTCACTATTAAGGCATTAGAACTTCACAAGCAATTACAAACGGTAGCAACAAAGCCCAAAAAAATATCTCATGACAAGCTTCTGACAATCAGTATTCGTATTGCTGAATTAATCTCTATGCCTACACTGCAAGAAGGTAGTTGAGAAGGAAGAGTCCAACACATATAATTCCAAACAAATTGAATCTTTGAAGAAAATCAAAGTATATGCAACATCGAATGTAAGCCACGAAGAGAGAAAATGCAAGAAAATATCAACTGACAAGCCTTGACAGTGGAAGCATTCAAATTGTATTAATCGAGAACGTACAAGGAACAAATGAAGCCAACCTGGTTCAATCATTGGTTGAGGTAATAGTCTAGTGCTGAGCTCCAACTTCTATAGCCAGAACCAACTCTCCAGAATCCTTGAAAATCTTTTCCAATCAAACAAAGAACTTAAATACCACACTCCCCATTTTTGCAGACCCCAGTATTATTTTTTATTTATTTTTTCCTTTCCCAACCAAAAACATTCCCGCCCCCCCCAAAAAATCTACCAAAATAATCAATAAATAAAATCAAGAAAAGTGATTTCCTTCCCAAAGAAAAAATCAAGCTATCCAATTCAAAAAAAAAGGACAAGTTTCTTATTCCTCAATTAGTTTCGGGTTGTGCATGTGCAAAGACTCAACTTTTTCAATATTTTCTTGCTTTTAACAACTGAGCCTAAAATTTTTGTCTCTCTTATCTCATTAAAAATCATCTTTCTTTCATCATTTATCTTTAACTATTTTCTTCATCATATTTAAATAATTATCCTCACATAATAGTAAATTATCAATTATAATTAAATACGACACTTCTTACAATAAAAAAAATTTATTTGTAAACTAACATCTATTTATTTTATACTTCATATACTTAATTTATTTAATTATTATTTTGATTTTCTAAATTCTTGTAGGAAAATTTTAATTTAATTAACCAATTAAACAAAACCATTATGTTTATCAAGCAACTCAATCACACCGCAAACAACAAAGCACAAATAAATACCTATATCAATATCTATAAAATCCACAATGGAGGGGCACTACATCCTCCCCCCCTAGGCTTTGACTTACTCCTGGAAGTCGACCTCAAGCAAAACATAGTAACACAACAAACTAGCAACAATGTCAACAATCATAGGACATTAATTGAGCAAGAGAATTCAACACATTGAAAGAAAGGAAATGATACTAAAAAAGAAAATGAAGATGAGATTGAAACAGAACACAAGGATGGGGTAATGAATAAGGTTGGGGAAACTTTCTTGTTAGCTCCTTTTTTCCACATCAAACCCATTGGGTGTTTTATGATGCTTGCCTTGTCCTGTCAATGCAGGTGGAATTGAGGCTTAGTTCCTACAATCCTGCATCCAAACAAACATTGTGCACAAATATATATCTCAAAACACACCATGAGAGGAACTCCCAATGTAGTAGGGCACTCGCGAGTGAGTGATACCACACTGTCCCTCTCACCAAACCACATGTAGTAGTCAGAAAAACTCTAGTAACTTGTAAACAATTTGCTTCCTATTAGTTAGGAAATATTCGCATAAGGATGCTAACCATTAATCTAATTCATATAATGTATCAAAAATGAATTACTAGATGGCATTATAAGTATCTATACCTACATATTACAATTATGTTACCTTCATCACTGCGTTTCTAAAGCCAACTACCTGAAAATCAAAAGCTATGATAGAACATCACACATTAGTACCAATAATCCAAGCTGCATCTTAACCTCAAGATATTATATTTTACTAAAAATCATAGCATAATTATCCACACAACCTCACATATTCTTTAAAAATCATCATTTTCACACTAGGAACTCCACTTTAACCATTATTCAATACCAAATCTCACAACAATTTCAACAAAAGGAAAAATTTTACACCTTCACAACTTCAAGAAAACATAATTCATCACTTCAAAAACACAAATTTGCAATCTTCACGCACACCCGACACATTCTTACACATGACTCATATCACTAGAAACCACACCACACAAAAACACAAGGGTCCATACTGCATCCCTAACAGTAAGGATATCGGTGCATTTCGCACTACACCGAGGGTCCTATACTTTCCCATTAGTTTCCTGCACCATCAACCCAACACCGGCTAACGGAAGAAACTCAGGTTCACAACAATTACAATAGAAAAGTGAAACTCTAGACTCAAGGGTCTAAATGCAAGGTTACATAGTGATCAAACATAGTTCCCAGTGTATGAACCTATGCTCAGATACCATATTGTAACGCCCCGTCATGCGAACCCCAAAGGACAACTAATGCAACAATTACCGTACAATTTTTTAATTTATTTTTAAATAAATCTAATCATACATGAGATGCACATAAATTTATGACATGAAATTTAATTAAAAAAAATCCACTATCACCTACGTCCCTTGGGGTACATGAGGTAACATTACAAAATTTAAACCCATACAACAATGACAAAGTATGAAAGCCAAAGATATAATCCATAACAAAGTAAACATTTACAAATGTAACACATACATGATAAATCATTAATAAGAACCATCCAAATTCATATATAAAACAATTACAAGATTATCTTAAAACCCACAATGGTGAACTCTCTATCATCATATAAACTCAAGGGACATATTTCCATAGATACAACATATCGAATAACAACTTCCATGGATCAAAAGCCGAACAAGGTTTATCATTACATTACAATACAAGTTTTAAGAGTAACAATGATATGAGAGCTTTCCCCAACATGTATGGGAATCCATATAACAAGATACCCTGATACAGCTGAACAGATGAGTACAAAGTATCATATCTGGCTCCAAGATAGATACAACTTTGGAGTCGCCACAACTGGCACCAATCCGCAGCTCTCGATCCTCAACTGGGGACCCAATGGGGTGCTTAGCAAGTTCTACCCAACCACATGGGTCCGAAGAACCACCCCCCATGCTAAGGAGCTGGCAAGAAAGAGACCTCAACTAAGAACATCCAAACAGGGAACTAGAAGACTCAATGGCATACAAGAGTAACAAGAACACAAGGATAATCTCAACATCAATGAACCACGACCAGAAACATGACTTCAATAAATCACTTCATAACAACGAAACACCACTTTCGAATCATAACAACAATAAATCATTTTCGAAACATAACAATAAATCACTTTCGAACTATTACAACAATAAGTCACAAAACATATCATCGATAAATCTCAAGTCATAATATCAATCGATCACTTCCAGAGGCTTGCAAAGATAACAAATCATAAGGGGTAGTAGGGGAGAGTGTCATCACATAGTCCTACATGGGTTATCTTGGCCCTTCCTCCAAGCGTCAGCTCAATCTTGACTGCCTGAGGCACTGACCCCCATCTATGGTTATCCTGGCCCTTCCTCCTACCTGAGGCACCAACCCCATAGGGTGACTCATGCAAAGCCGTTAACCTCTCATGAGGACGAGGTAACGACCTTTCCAACCACGACCATCTCAGTTGACCATTAGTCTATGAAAGCCCTAATGGGTAGACGAGGCATCCATATTTATCTTATTAATAATTTGACTCGAAACTACACTGTTGAATCCTGATAGCAATATCATAATTTGAAATGTTGTGGAAAAATACCTCCTACTTATCTATCTTATTAATGTTATTACTACCCATCCCCCTAATTCTTTAATTAAGTTTTCACTTTTTAATCTAACTCTTACGTGGGTTATCATGGCCTTTCCTCCTATTTGAGGCACTGGCCCCCACGAAGAGCCACTCTCCCTAGAGACCCAAGACATAAACCAAAATCCAAGGGTTGTACCAATACTGCAAAAACACTGAATCTCAAAATGGAACACACACGAGGAATATCCCATGTCACCAATAGCCATATACATAGATTTTCATAAAAATCAGGTACAACCCATACATAAATCCAAAATCTCAATTACGATCAAAATTTTTCCCAACTGCCAAATCAAAGAATAATCAATATGAAACAATATTACCCTCACCTCTAGAAGCCCAAGAAAAAAGAACAACTACTCAAGTACTCAAAAATGAGAGTAAGTCAAAATAATACGAGTTTGTAAAATTATTGAATGAAGACTCCTCAAATTAAGACATAACTCAAGAGAAAGCCACAAAAAATAGAATCCTCAAAGAACACCATATTGGAATGAAATCCTAAAATATAAATCAAACCTTAATTCACATCTCAATCAAAATGGTCAAATTCAAGAATGCTTAACTCATTGTCACAATATACCTTTTCACTCAACAAGAAACAAATGCACAACCCTTTCACACATGAATACACTCAATACATAAACCTTAAGGAATAATAGCAAACCATATACATAGTATCCATTCCTTCATTAAAATAAATTTGATATAACTAAAGAAGCTAAGTACTCGCATTCAGAAATTATCTTAAGACATAATTTTATACTCTTAATGAAATCACATTAGTAAGTAAACTTCCTCACAAATACATTATGCCACGTAAAATTCCTAACAAATTATTCTTATTTTCACATATCATAATATTCCTTATCATTAAGCACATAATTAAATTATAAGATTATTTCCCACGAATAATGATATTTGGGGAAAACGTAATATAATTACATACATAACATAAATATGTTGATATATATTTAAACACCCATGGAATTATTCATCAAAACAATCATAGGATATTCAGTCAAAGAGTACAATCACAAGGACGTAAGAAGAAGTAAATTTAGACTGAGGAGAATAAAGGCAGCCACACCATTATAGTGACATCCATCGTATACAAAAATGAAAGAGGGACATGAAAGACTAAACTCACAGCCAAATACGAGAATAGGAGGAAAAATGATATAAAATGTTAACAATTGCATTCGGTTTTAAAATTATGGCAATCAGGTTTAGATTTCCATGCTACGCCTAAATTCATCTCCAAGATTGTTGTAAGAGTAGTTTTCAGAGAGAGGTGAACCAATTCCATTAATTAGAAATAGGTTTGATAGTGTAATGGAAAATATTGGTAATGCAAAATGAAACAATCTAAAGAATCGACTTGCACTTTAAAACACACACAAAATAGTTATCCAGATACCTCTCAAAACGTGAGATTTAATGAAATAAGTTGGAAACGCATAAGGAAGGAAATGAACTGTTTGGAAGAATGCCTCAAAGAAACGTGGCTTAAGAATTCCTCAATTGTAGGATGCGTACAAAAGGAATTTTGCAAGGAAGTTCTCAAAATATTTGAATTAATGAGGCCTTCTAGAATGCATCCTCACATCATAAGCTTTCCCAGGCTAGAGGTGCATGTAGTCTGTAGATTTAGCAAATGACGGTTGTACATCCTTCACACAATGGTAACCCTTATTATATTACATATATAATTGATCATTAGAAGGGCATGGATAACCTTTATAACCATGTTGGCTATCTTGGGGACACCCTAAACCATATTACTAAGATGCCAGTAAAACCTATGGTACCTATGGATCACATACAAATATAAGCAGAGTATTTCAAGCAACACTACTCTCTTTTCTTTTCTTGAATCCTAAAATTTTGCGAACATAATAAGATAATCTTGGATACCTCATCTATCCATTAGGGCTATCGCAGACTAATGGTAGACTAAGAAGGCCGTGGTTGGCAAAGTCGTTACTTCATCCTCAGGAGAGGTTAACGGCTCCGCATGAGTCACCCTATGGGGCTGACGCCTCAAGTAGGAGGAAGCGCCAGGATAACCATAGATTCGGGCCAGCGCCTCATGTTGGAGGAAGGGACAGGATAACCCATGTAGGCTATGTGATGACACTCTCCACTAGTTTTCCTCATGCTTGTTTTCTTGGTTTCCTCAGGAAGTGTGTTATGATTGTTGTTTTGGCTTTACTTGGCAAGTGATTAGGGTTATTGCCTTTGGTTTATCTATGATGTGTTTGTGGCTTTGTGTATATTATGTTTGAATCTTTTTCATTGTTGTTCTTTATCTATGAAATTTGTACTATTGCTATTGGAGTTATTGTACTATGATTTTCTTATTGGAGTTAGTCTTATGGAATTCATGGTCGTGGTTACTTCCTTGTCACCTTTTAGCATGGGGGGTGGGTTTTTCTAAAACCCACATGGTCGGGTGGAATGTGCTCTGCACCTGTTGGGTTCCCCATCAATGTTCATTCTTCACAATATTCTTCTGATGGAGCTTGTACCAGATATTCATCTTGTATTCAGACATTCTTTGTATTATATATTTACCCCACATGTATGGGAGGATTTATTGTATCTCTTGTATTGTGAACTTGTAATGTATTAAGAGATGATGTATTGTAAATGCACCCTTGTATCCATTCATGATTTATGAGATTTATTATGGGTTGTATCATGTGATGTATCTATACTTATGCTTTTGGATAAATGAATGTTACCTTTGTAAATGGATATTGTAATGTTTATGATGGATGTAAGATTTATTATGTTATTTAGCTTTATCTGTAATATTTCGTTATGAGTTTGTTTTTTTGATGTGACCTCACATTCCCCAAAGGAATCAATGTTTATGATGCTATCGTGTAATGTAATTATGGTTAATGGTTCATTATTTGATTACCTTGTATTATTATTTTTTTAAAAAATGTGCATTGTTTTGTCCTTTGGGGTTTGCACGAGGGGCGTTACAACTTGGTATCAAAGCCAAGGTTTGCAAATGCTAGGGTCTCTGGTTAGTTATGTCCATTAGGCAACCTTTGTGTTTGACTCTTGAGCTCACTTGTACCTTCATCTTGTTGTGCATAAATATGCCTCCAGGTAGAGGATGTGGCCAAGGAAGAGGCCATGGTGCTGGTCGTAGAGAAAACTAGCAAAGTCCTTCAACTCCTAGTTCCCATGGTTTTGAGCATGAGGAATGATAGAGTCTTCAAATAAATCCATCAGGTGGTGGTCAAAACCTGGAATAACCTGGTTTAGATGGATAGTTGTAGCACATTCTGGGAGAGATTCTTGATTGGTTGGGACCCAGGCCAGAGGAGGAGCAGTGGGTCGAGAGAGAAAGGGAAAGATCACTGAGGTGGTGGGAAATAACGACAGATCAGGATGCAGTGATTGCTGGACATATGAGAGATTTGATGAGAGCACACCCGCCTACATTCGATGGTTCTGGAGGAGGTCTGGAAGCAGAAAAAGGGTTAATTGATTTTGATCAATGCTTCACAATGCACCCCTATGGTAGCAATACCAAAGCTCAGTGCATAGTCATGCATTTGCGAGGTTTCGCATCCACTTGGTGGCGGGTGGAAGAGAAAAAGTTACATCTGGATATCAACATGGTCACATGGGAGTTATTTATGGATAGGTTCAGGGCTCGCTTCCTTTTAGATCATTGGAGGAAACACAGGACATATGAGTTTCACGACCTTAAGCAAATGTCTATGTCCGTTGAACAGTATGAGTGGTGATTCTATGAATTGAAGCAGTATGCAAGGATTATCCATGATGAAGGGATGTTAGTGCAACATTTTGTTCAGGGCTTAAATTCCTGAATTAGTGGTGGCGTGCGAGTCTTCAAACCAAAGATGATGGAAATTGTGGTTGAAAAGGCTCTTTTGGTAGAGGAGAATTTGGCCATGGCATTGGGTGGTCACATTGGAGTACAGATTGGTAGTGTGCCTACACCTAGCTTTAGCACTCATTGAGGTCAGTCACAGGCTACAGGATCTTCTAGGAATAGGTATGCACCCTCTAAAGGGGGTCAACATCACCAGCAACAGTAGTCGCAACCGAAGCATAAGAACTCTCATTCTCAACAGGGTGGCAACTCTCAGTTTTGTAGGGATCGGAACCGGAACTGAGCTTGTCAGAAGTGTTTTGAGCAGCTTGCACCTAGTTTTCATTCAACATCGAGTCGAGGAAGCTTTCAACAGTCAAATGCTCCATCAAGGGGAAAAGGATTTGGCAGAGGCACTGGTTGCTACTCATGTGGGCAGCAAGGGCATATCGCTAGATTGTGTCCACAAAAGAGTGCCTCAAGATTTAATCAGAGACCAGCTGGGTCAGAGTCGATAGTGGGCGACATAGGGAGAGCACATCGTGTCTTTACGATAGTGGATAATCGACAGGAAGACCACCAAAGCATCGTCATTGAGACATCAGGTATGTTGCATAACACTAGCATTTCTATACTCTTTGATTCCAGTGCATCTGATTCTTTTATATCTCCTTTAGTAGTTGAGCGATGTAGACTAGTGGCATCTAGTCAAGGCATAAAATGGTAGGTTGAATTAGCCTTAGGGTCGAAGCTTGTTGTAGAGAAGCTTGTGCAGGGTTGTAGTCTAAATATAGGGGCTTTAACAACTAAAGTGGACCTCTGAATCCTACCACTTGGCTCATATGATGTTGTCTTGGGTATGGATTGGTTGAGTGCACACTGTGCTATGATATACTATTGCTATAAAGTAGTGCAGTGTATTGATGATTCCGAAAAGGAGGTGGAGATCATGGGCATTCAAAGGCCCATCTCATTGTGAATGATCTCTGATATGCAACTTAAAAGGTCCTTCCGACAGGGTTGTCAGCTTTTTGCAGTATCTATGAATGATCTGGAGTTAGAGGATAGTCGAGGGGTGTCACTAGATGATTACCCTCTCCTTAAGGAGTTCTCAGATGTTTTTCCAAATGAAATACCTGGTATGCCGCCAAAACATGATATAGATTTTAGGATTGATCTGGTAGTTGGAGTTGAGTTGATATCTCAAGCTCCATATCAGATAACAACACATGAATTTCAAGAACTTTGTCTGCAATTGGAGGAGTTGTTGGCTAAGGAGTTTATCTGCCCAAGTTTTTCCCTTTGGGGAGTACCTATGATATTCATAAAGAAGAAGGATGGTTCTCTCCATTTATGTATTGATTACAGACAGTTGAACAAAGTAATGGTGAAGAACCAATATCCCTTGCCCCAAATTGACAATCTTTTCGATCAGATAAAAGGGGCGAAAGTTTTTTCCAAAATTGATCTCAAATTAGGATATCATCAGTTGTGGATTGCAGATGCTGATATTCATAAAACAACATTTGTCACTCGATATAGACATTACGAGTTCACTATATTGTCGTTCGAGTTAACGAATGCACCTTCAGTCTTCATGAGCTTAATGAATGGAGTGTTTCGAACGTACTTGGATAGATTCATCCTTGTGTTTCTCGATGAAATTTTGATCTATTCCAGGTCTATGGAAGAACATGAGGAGCATCTAAAACAGGTGTTGCAATGCTTAAGAGACAATCAGTTGTTCGCCAACCTAGAAAAGTGTGACTTCTATAAGACTGAAGTTCAATATTTGGGCCATGTGATTTCAGGTGAGGGAATTTCAGTTGATCCTGCTAAGATTTAGGCCATTGTGGATTGGCCCACACCCACAAATGTCTTAGAAATTTGTAGTTTCATGGGACTTGTAGGCTATTATCAGCGGTTTGTCCAAGGCTTTTCAAGGATGGCACATCCTATCACCTCTCTCCAGAGGAAGGGAAAGAAATTTCTTTGGTCTGATCAATGTCAGTTAGCATTCCAAACTCTCAAGGAAAAGCTAACTAGTGCACCAATCTTAGCAGTGCTGGATCTGACATAAGACTTTGTTGTTTGTACGGATGCTTCTTTGGAAGGCTTAGGGGCTGTTTTGATGCAAGAAGGGTAAGTGATTGCATATGAATCATAGAAACTTAAGGATCATTAACTAAACTACCCCACACATGATCCTGAGTTGGCCGCAGTTGTACATGCTTTGGTTAGATGGAGGCACTTCCTTTTAGGGCATCGGTTCGAGTTGCATACAGATCATCGTAGTTTGCAATACATCTTCATGCAGTTGAACCTGAATGCAAGACAGAGAAGGTGGATGGAATTCTTGTGCGAATATGATTTTGAAGTGAAGTATATTTAGGGCAAAGAGAATGTGGTGGCAGATGATTTGAGCCGATGTAGACATGAGATTTCTATAGTGGCTCTTGAGGTTGATTTGAGGAGTTAGATCCTTGCAACTCTTCCTTTAGATAATTGGTATAAAGCGATGAAATCTGAGATAGAGTCGGGTAGAACTCTAGAAGGAAAATTTGTTGCATACTCATTGGATTTTGATGGTGTCTTGTGCTATGCAAGCCGAATGTATGTACCTCCTGCAGAGGGTCTTCACACCCTAATCTTGACTGAAGCCCATTGGGCACCTTATTCGGCACACCTCGGAGTTAAGAAAATGTATACAGATCTACGCTCACTATATTTTTGGGTAGGGTTGAAGCATGATATCGCTGATTTTGTGGCTAGATGTCTTGAATGTCAGAGGGTTAAGGTTGAGCATCATCATCTGATAGGTTTGTTGCAGCATCATCTTGTTCCAAAATGGAAGTGGGACATTATCTCTATGGATTTCATTGTCGGATTACCTATGTCTTACAGGTGACATGACGCTATCATGGTCACTATTGACAGGCTGACCAAGGTAGCCCATTTCTCTCCTATCTGATATTCCTATACTGCTTTGTGGTGGCTAGGGTGTTCATGGAAGACATTTTTCGATTGCATGGGATACCACAAAGAATCATTTCTGATAGAGATCCAGTATTCACATCTATGTTATGGACATCTTTGCAGTGATCCTTAGGGACTAAATTGAACTTTAGTTCTTCCTACCATCCTGAGATAGATGGTCAGACTGAGAGAGTCAATCAAGTGCTTGAGGATATGCTTCACATGTATGTCATGGACCAACAATCATGTTGGGAAGATTATCTACACTTGTTCGAGTTTTCCTATAACAATGGTTATCATAGTTTGATTGACATGGCTCCATTTTAGGCTTTGTACGGTCATCCTTGTCATACCCCTTTGAGTTGGGATCGATTAGAGGACAGGGTTCTTCTTGGACCAAAAATGCTTCAAGATATGGAGTAGTAGGTAGCTCGCATCCGAGAGCATCTTGTAGCAATTCAAGACAGGAAGAAGAAGTATGCTGATGCACACAAAGTTGACTGACAATTTGTAGTTAGAGATCAAGTGTTTCTTTGAGTTCATCCATGGAAGATCCCTATTTGTTATGGAAAGAGTTCTAAGCTTGCGCCCCACTTTTTAGGGCCATTTGAGGTGTTAGAAAGAATTGGTCCTGTTGCCTACCACTTGGCCTTGCCACCCAGTCTGTCACAGATTCATGATGTTTTTCATGTTTCAGTCCTTAGGCCATATTTTCCTGATGTTACTCACATACTTGATTGGAATGCTCTACATGTCAAGGATGGGTAGCTAGCTCTTGAGCCCATGGCCGTACTATAGCACAGGAGACTTGCCCTCAGAGGCAGGGATATTGAGCAGGTACAGGTCCAATGGGACCCCAATGATGAGACTTTAGCAACATGGGAGGATGCCTCCAGTATCAAGGAATCTTATCCTTACCTGTTTACTGGCTTCCAGGAGTAAGCCAAATTCATGGGGGGGAGGATGTAATACCCCTCATGTTGTTGTTTGGACTCATTATTTTTCTATGTTTTTTGCTTGATAATTTGAGACTTTGATAGTTACTATTTATTGGTTGGATTGGTGGATTGGATAGTTTAGACTGCTTGATGATTATGCTACTTTATTTTATGACATGGATATTATGATATGACATTATGGTTACATTTGGTTTGGAGATGTTTAATTTGATTTCAGTGGTATATTGAGATGAAGTGGATTATTAATCATTTTATGATGATATGATGTGATCAGTTTAGTTTAGTGATGTTACTTTATATTTAATGTTGTAATTGTTAGTATAGTTTTGGTGAGGGGACAATGTAGCACCACTCATTTGAGAGTGCCCTACTACGCTGCAATTCCTTCTCATGATATGATGTTTTTTATTATATATATATACATGTTGTACACAACCTTGTTTGTATGCAGGAATTGTAGGAACAGAGTCTCGATTCCACCTGCTTTGGTAGGACAGGGTGAGCATCAATTAACCCAATGTGCATGATGTTGAAACAGAGATGACAAGGAAGTCACCTCATCCCAAGTTTGTCAACCCATCTTATGTATAGTGGTATTGTACATCTTTGACCTTTGCCATTTTTGCATTTTATTATAGTGGTTTTGTGTGAGTGTACTTTTGATATTTATTTTACGTTGGTGTGTAGTATGATGTCATTTAAATAATTAAATGATTTTTAATAAATGTTGATAATAGTATTGGAATAGTTTACATCAAAATATAAAAGTCTTATATGATAAGCCATGTAATTCATTAAAGATAAATAAATGGAAAGGTGTAAATTAAATTATTTAAAATTGGTATTTTGACAATTTAATAAAAATAACATGTTGAGGATAATTAATGAAATAAATAAATTAAATAAATTAAATTGTGTGAATTTCAAGTAAAACTTGCAAAATCAAAATTAAAACAAAAAAAAAGTGTTGTTAAATAGAAAAAATTCAAGAAAAGAAAGAAAAGAAAAAAAGGACCAATGAATGTTGAGTTTTTGGCTGAAAAGTTGGTAATGATTTAGAAAACTTCTTTTAATTTTGATTTATGGAGTTTTCAAAAAAGTAGAAGATATATTTTTATTTAATAGAAAAATTGAGAGATTTTTTTTCACGGGAAATTGACCGAAGCTTCAAAATATGAGTTTTGGAAAAATTGGATCCTCTGGGGCTTTCTCTGTTTAATTGTTTCACTCTTTCATTATTCTGGAGGGGAGGCTCTTCTGAATTAAATAGTAGATTAGAAAATTGGTCAAGGGAATCTGGTGGACATTCTATAGAAGAAAAGGGAGCTCTTCGAAAAGGCTGGTTCGAATCAAGGAAAGCTTCATCATCAACTTCTCGACAAGCTCAGGACTCCAGGTTCCATAATTGCTCTTTCTCATTTTGTTAAATTTGAAATGACAATTATATTGTTTTGGGAAAAGAAAATATTATGGGATTTTGGGTAGTCTTCTGGGTAACAAATAATTGGGGAAAAATCCATTGTTTGAATCTCTGAAAATGTTTTGGATCTTTTTATTTAAAAAAATTTGTTATGAGAAAATTAATCTCTCCAAAACCAATGGATACCCATATTTAAACATATATACATATATAAAAATTGGGGATTCAATATAAAATTTCTCTCACCAATTTAAAAGAAATTTTGTCTGATATGAGGAAAATAGTAATCGATTATATTATCTACATTTTTGTATTTTGTTCTGAGAAAAATTCTATCCCTATTCTGAAAACTTGTATTTATATGGGTGTACATGTATATATATACATATATATAGATATATATATATCTATTGGAGGATATACATAAATATATATATATACATATATTTGCATATTCTTTAACAAAAAAATTGAGATTCATATATTTTTATATATTTGTTTGAATTGAAAATTGTTTGGGCAGATTAAAGACGATTTTTTTAATATTAAAAATAATAATAATTGAATAAGCTTGGGGAGGGACGACGCTGGCCATACCCCCCACCCCCCTTACCCTTTCCGCATCCTTTATGGCTGCCCATAGTAGCCTTGAAGACTACTGTGTGCAGTAGTCATTAGGATTGTTGTGCGCAGCAGTCATCAAGACTGTTGTGAGCAGTCCCTGTAGTCGGACAACTGTGGCCTGGTAATGGCCGAACGACTTTATTGATATTGCCATATTTTTTTTAATGTTTATTTTTTTAATTTTATATTATGGTTTCATTTAATATATATGTGTGTGTGTGTGTGTGTATCCATTTTTAACATTGGGGGTAACCCAAAAATTAAGCATATAAAATAATGGAATATTTATGTATTTATATGTTATATATATATATATATATATAAACAAAACTTAAATATATAGATATACTATTTTCATTATGAGTATGAAAATTATAATTGTGATTGTTAAGGGAAAAGGTGAAATTATATTTATAAATTAGAATTCTTATCAAAATTTTATTGAAAAATTATATAAAGGAAAAAGGAGGTTTAGTAATGGAATAAAATGAATTGTTTAACTTTGTGTGAAAATTATTATGTTATTCTATTTTCTAAATCATCTTGACTTCTTTATTTCCTTGGGTCATCATTTTTGGCTTTTATGATGTGGGAACCCAGATTGCTTTAGGAACCTGCTTAGGGATGTTGTGAACCTTAGACTTCCAGAGGCATGAAATGTTTTGTTAGTTGATGTTTCTCTAGTTATGTGCTTTTAGTCGAGCAAGCCTTTAGTATCATTATTTTGAAAGGGTTGTACGAGATCTTGTTGAGACTATGTCTATATGCTTTTAGCGAGATGGGTAATGCCTCACATGTCATCTATTGAGATTTAATGCCTTGTTATTTATGGTACAACCCTTGATTTTTATTATGTTTTGGGGTCTCTAGGGAGAGTGGCTCTTCATGGGGGTCGGTGCCTCAAAAGGAGGAAGGGCTCAGGATAACCCACGTAAGAGTTAGATTAACAAGTGAAAACCTAATAATAGAACTTAGGGGGATGGGTAGTAATAACTTAATAAGATAATCTTGGATACCTTGTATATCCATTAAGGCTATCACAGACTAATGGTAGACTGAGAAGGCCATGGTTGGCAAAGTCATTACCTCATCCTCAGGAGAGGTTAACGGCTCCATGTGAGTCACCCTATGGGGTTGACGGCTCAAGTAGGAGGAAGGGCTAGGATAACCATAGATGGGGGTTGGCACCTCATGTTGGAGGAAGGGCCATGATAACCCATGTAGGCTATGCGATGACACTCTCCATTAGTTTCCCTTATGCTTGTTTTCTTGGTTGCCTCTAGAAGTGTGTTATGATTGTTGTTTTGGTTTTACTTGGCAAGTGATTAGGGTTATTTCCTTTGGTTTATCTATGATGTGTTTATGTATTTGTGTATATTATGTTTGGATCTTTGTCATTGTTGTTCTTTATCTATGTAATCTGTACTGTTGCTATTGGAGTTATTGTACTATGATTTTCTTATTGGAGTTAGTCTTATGGAATTCATGGTCGTGGTTACTTCCTTGTCACCTTTGAGCATGGGGGGTGGGTTTTTCTAAAACCCACATGGTTGGGTGGAACGTGCTCCGCACCCGTTGGGTTCCCCATCAACTTTAATTCTTCACAGTATTCTTCTAATGGAGCTTGTACTAGATATTCATCTTGTATTTAGACATTCCTTGTATTATGTATTTACCCTACATGTATGGGAGGATTTATTGTATCTCTTGTATTGTGAACTTGTAATGTATTAAGAGATGATGTATTGTAAATGCACCCTTGTATCCATTCATGATTTATGAAATTTATTATGGATTGTATCATGTGATGTATCTATACTTATGCTTTTGGATAAATGAATGTTACCTTTGTAAATGGATATTGTAATGTTTATGATGGATGTAAGATTTATTATGTTATTTAGCTTTATCAATAATCTTTTGCTATGCATTTTTTTTTTATGTGACCTCGCATGCCCCAGAGGACTCAATGTTTATGATGTTATTGTGTAATGTAATTATGGTTAATGGTTCATTATTTGATTACCTTGTATTAGTTTTTTTTTTAAATGTGCATTATTTTGTCCTTTGGGGTTTGCACGACGAGCGTTACAGTTGCAACTTCGGTTCTACTCTAAAATGTCTATGCAGGAGTGGCCAAGTTTGGTGAGGTTCAAAAGTAAGGAGATTGATGAAAGTTAGAGGAATTATGTGAGATAATGGAGTTGCAATAGAGCCAGTAGGAAAGGATGCAAGAATGTAATAAGCAATCATCGGCTCACCAACAGAAGGCATAAAGAACAATATCCACAGTTGATTTTATCCATGATAAGATCAATGGTAGTAAAGTCATATGCCCCATGGGTTTATTAAAATCAAGCCTCAAATGAATACATGATGTGCACAAAATGGACAGTTAAGTAGGTTATACAAAAGAACAAAATTAGAGTTTTCGTACAGCTGGATAAAAACATGCATGCAGAGGTGTAAGCACTGATGGGGTTATAAACGAATTATGAGATGCTCAAGCAATGAGATTTCATGGGATGTTAGACAAGAGTAAACACAAACAGATCAAAAGATAGTGACATGGTGGACTCAATAAAAAAAATTCACTATTAAGGCATTAGAACTTCGCAAGCAATTACAAATGGTAGCAACAAAGCCCAAAAAATATCTCATGACAAGCTTCTGACAATCAGTATTCATACTGCTGAATTAATATCTATGCCTACACTACAAGAAGGTAGTTGAGAAGGAAGAGTCCAACACGTATAATTCCAAACAAATTGAATCTTTGAAGAAAATCAAAGTATATGCAACATCAAATGTAATCCACAGAGAGAGAAAATGCAAGCAAATATCAACCAACAAGCCTTGACAACAGAAGCATTCAAATTGTATTAATCGAGAACATACAAGGAACAAACAAAGACAACCTGGTTCAATCGTTGGTTGAGGCAAGAGTCGAGTGTCAAGGGCCAATTTCTACAGCTAGAACCAACTCTCTAGAATCCCTGAAAATATTTTCCAATCAAATAAAGAACTCAAATATCGCACTCCCCATTTTTGCATACCCTAGTATTATTTTTTTATTTTTTTTCCTTTCCCAACCAAAAAAATTATGCCCCCCAAAAAACTCTACCAAAATAATCAATAAATAAAATCAAGAAAAGTTATTTCCTTCCCAAAGTAAAAATCAAGCAATCCACTTTTTAAAAAAAGGACAAGTTTTGTATTCCTCAATTAGTTTTGGGTTGTGCATGTGCAAGGACTCAACTTTTTCAATCTTTTATTGCTTTTAACAACTCATCCTAAATTTTTTGTCTCTCTTATCTCATTAAAAATCATATTTCTTTCATCATTTATCTTTAACTATTTTCTTCATCATATATGACACTTCTTACAATAAAAATTAATTTATTTGTAAACTAACATCTATTTATTTTATACTTCATATACTTAATTTATTTAATTATTATTTTGATTTTTGAAATTCTTGTAGGAAAATTTTAATTTAATTAACCAATTAAACAAAACCATTATGTTTATCAAGCAATTCAATCACACCGCAAACAACAAAGCACAAATAAATACCTATACTAATATCTAGAAAAGCCACAATGGAGGGGCACTACACATTTAACTAGGTTTCTTTATGAATTTCTTAATAGATTTTGTTTAAATGGCTTCTTCATTCTATATTTTCAAGCATTTCATTGGGACTATAGCTTAACTAGTTAAATATTGCCTAGAATCTATTAGATTTGATGCATTTAGATTGTGTTATGATTATAGTCACAGTTTGATATTAAAAAAAATCAATAATGTGTAGAAATCTTGTATATATAATTTACAATTTTATATTAATTTAAATAAAACTAAAATATTCATTATAGTTATTTTAAAAAATATATATTATTAATATTTTATTTTAATAAAATATTTAAAATATTGATTAATTTTTTTAAACAAATTTAATAATATTTTACATCAAAAATATGAAACTTACAAAATTACATAATCAAAATTATATATATATATATACATGTGTGTGTGTGTGTGTGTGTGTTTCATTTGTTTTTTAACTTTTGAAGTTTGGTTTTACTTGTAACTTTTAATATAAAGTATAGTTTAATATTTTTATTTTTATTATTCTATTATTATTTTAGGTACACATTTTATTAATATTTCATTTTGATTAATTTAAAAAGTTTATTTCATTCAATTAGTTATTAACTTAATAAATTTATTATTTATTATTAATTTTTTAAATTTTTTAATTTTTATTAATATTTTAATTTTTATTAATATTTTAATTTCTATCTATTTACATTTAGTTTATTCTATTTTAGTTTTTAATTTAGAGTTAAGTTTGAAATCTATTTTAATTATTTATTTTTTTTATGAAATTTTAAATAGTAATTAAAAATATTAGAATTAATTTAATTTATAATTATTTGTCTTATTAACATTATACTTGTAGAATAATTACATTTTGAATTTTTATTTTAATTTTATAATAAAATAAATTTCAAACTTAAAATATAAGCTAAAAGTTAGCAAGAGAGAGAGAGTCACATAGAGAGATGAAAGACAAAAAGTAGGAGACATATATATATAGAGAGAGAGAGATCAAGAGGGAGAGGGGAATAGAAAGAGGGGGGGATAAATAGGCATAAAAAAAGATTAAGAGAGAGAGAGGAAAAGTTTAAAAGATAGATAGAGGAAGATATAAGGGAAGACACATATAGAGAGAAATAGGGGAGAGAGAAGAAGAAATATTGAGAGACAATGAGAGACACAATGATAGAGAGGGAGATAGAGATATAAAAAGATATTTCTTTTTCTCTTCCCATCTATCTCTATATATTTGTCTCTCCACCTCTCTCAACATCGCTCTCTTTCTCTTTATATATATTTCATTATCTCTACCTCTCTATATATAATTTTAAATATCTATATCTTTCTATCCCTCCATCTCTCTCTCATTC
>VDFB02000003.1:622720750-622753644 GCA_007258455.2 Sequoia sempervirens | reverse complement strand
TGTGTGGTTTGGTGATATGGTTAGTTTGTAATCATATTCAATCCTTGATTTAGTCTTTTGCAGTAGTCAAGAGGAGATATTATTGTGTCTAGTCATCTTTATGATTTACCTATTATGGAAAAGGTTTATTTGATTATTATTTAATTGAATTTAAAATATATATAAATATGTACATATATATAATATAAAATATTGTTACTATTAATGCCAATGGCATACATTAAGGGAGGTCATGACTATTGAAAGGCATTTAACTGGCCTTAAGTGCAAACCAATGGAAAGGATAAAATTTAATAATATTGATTCCCTTATACCCTCTTGTGGAGGCTTATTACCACTATCAGTGGCTATATACTTGTCATAAAAAGATTTTATAATGCTCTTCATTGATGGTATAGTGGAAGAGGCAAGGGAATAACTATAGTCATGCACCTTTAAGGGGAATGTTTACTATTATTATAGGGGGTTTTTAATGAGAAGGGGGTCACATGTTTTTAAAGAAAAGGATTATTATCTGTTAGTTTGGGGGGAGAACACCATTCATTGGTTTTGCAGAGAGGAGAGTTTTTATACTATAGAGAAGAATATATGATATAGTGAGGTAACACTTTATTATTATAGTGAAAAGGGTGTAGTAGTATTTTGTAGTTGAGTGCATACTAAAGTGAGGATATGAGGAAGTGAAAGGAATGATTCATATTGTTGAGCAAGTCATGGATATCTAGAAAGCTCGAAAGGAGTTTTGAATTCATGCTTTGAGAATTTGAGAGTGCAAAAGAATAGAAATATTATAGGCATGTTTTCAAATTCTATTTTCTTTCTTTTATTCCTGGTAACATAAATATGAAGTTTTAGATTTGGAAATATATTAAGAGTTTATATATTTAATATATGTGAAATAATAGCTAAAGAATAGTTTGAATATATAGACCAGTGAATCAAATATTTTAAATTCTCTATTTTATTGTATGTAAGATTGTAGAGAGAGTATTCTTAAAAATAAGAGTTTATTATTACCTGTTGGCATAAGCTTAATAGAAATATTTATTTCACTCATGAAAATAAATAGCACATCAATATATATATATTTGGGGGAAAAAAGTGCAAGGTAAAGTGAGGAAAATTTAAACATCAAGTCAGATCAGGCTCCACATATCAACATAGGGTTGTGATTCAAGCCTCTATTCTCTAACCCCTATTAGAAATACATATTATGCTCCCACATCCTTGAATATCAGTACCATATCACCGATAGGAAGTTCAAATATATTGGTGCCTAAGGCCCATCACTCAATGGACACAATAAGCATTTATGTGTCATAGTATAGTTTTGGTAGCAATACCATATATCTAGGAAGGCCTACCACCACCAGGAGTTCCTAATCTACATCATCCTTCAAGATGTAAAATATATGTAGACTAGCTAGCTATAGGTTTTTCAGATTCTTGTGAATGTATAACTTCATGTACATATTTAGATGAGGAAAGAAACAACATTAGATAATATTCAATGCTAAAATTTAAACCAAATGATAAAGAACATGTAAGATAAAAATTTAATATACTAGTTAGGGATAAGTTTGTTGATTAGGACATACCTATAAGAAAATTTAATAACCTAGGGACTTCATGCAGTGATAGATGGAGGGTTCATAAAGGATTGTCCAATCATCCAGCTTAGAGTTCAACACAACATAAATAACACAAGAAATGATTAGAAAACATGAATTTTCATTGATTGAATAACTTGCAATATTGCATGCATCATATTCCTTATATGTAGAATGATTAGGGATCACAAGGCCTACCGCAAGGGAATTACAAATATTACAATTGGTGCACCATGATGCCTTATTGCATTCCACAACCTAGAAGGTTGGATTGAACTTGTCTATCCTAACTTGATTCATGACTGACTAACTGAACTACCTTCTAATGAATTATAAACAATCTTCAATACAAATATCTAGCTACAATTATGATTTGTGTCAGCCTCAAGGGTTTATAAACCTAATGCAAGATCAAACATGTAGGTTAGCCAAGAACATGAATAGATAACCCTTCAGGGAATGAAATTAATTGTGGATCTCCAATTAATTTACCTTGGACCTAAAATGCCTTGAATGATGTCCCATTAAGCTCTGCACACTCCAAAAAATTTCACACAACTAAACTAAGCCAAAAATGCCTTGAATGCTCTATCTGAGAGTTGATAGTAAAATTCTAAGAGCAATAAATTTTTGCAAATGAATACAAATCACCTAAAATTTGGATATGTTGTAGATAACCTCATTTAGAACCAATGTACTACTCCACAAGATAAGAAATGATGATATGATAAAATATGGAAGAAATTGATGAGAAAGATACAAACTAAACTACAAGAAAAGAAATGTTTTTGGTTGATACATGATTGATTTATAACCAAGGATGATCCTGCATTAGACACCTACGGTCTGAAGAAAAGTGAGTCCCTCACTTTCTAGGGGCTAGAGAAAAACCAAAGTGGTCCACCTCAACTTGATAAATCCATGATGAATCCCCTACTAGTCTACCTTTCAACTTTATCAGGTACTCCTTGTACTACTTGTTCCTATTGCTCCTTCCAATTCTAGTATCCATGATTTTCTCAATTTTCTTTAATGGTTTATGTGATAACTGCTCCTCCAATCCAATTTCTTTGTTACTACTACATGAATATCCTTCATGGTACTCATAGATGTTTGTAAAATTGAAAACAGGTGATATACCAATTTTCTCTGGTAACTCCACTTCATATGCATTTCCTAAATCAAACTTTCTAAGAATATTACATGGTCCAATCTTCCTCATCTTTAACTTATTGTATGTTCCCACTGGAAACCTTTTCCTTCCATAGATGTACCGTCACTTCATCTCCAATAGAAAATTCCTTATGTATCCTTTTCTCATATTCCTTCTCCTTATACTTATTTTTTCATGTCCTCCAAGTGTTTCCAGACCTAACTATGCATTGTTTCCATGAATCCTATAAAATATTTTTCTTTTGCACTCCTCTTATTCTCCAAACTAATGTCTTTGAGCACCACAACTCTTCTTGGATGTATCCTTATCATAATATAAAAATGGTGTCTTCCATGTACTCCAATTTACTTAATTATTGTATGCAAACTCTTCTTATTATAGAACTATGTCCCAACTTCCTACCTTATCTCCAACTAAACATCTCAATAAGTTACCCAAACTCATGTTTACTACCTCTATTTTTCCATCTATTTGTTGGTGATATGTCGAGTTGAAGTTTAGGTCTATCATTATGGTCTTCCAAAATATCCTCGAAAAGTATCCAATGAACTTGGTGTCCCTATCTAAAACTATGCTCTTTGGTAATCCATGCAATCTTACAATCTCCTTAAAAAATAAGTGAGCAACATGCAAAAAACCATTAGTCTTCTTGCAAGGAATGAAATGTGACGTCTTAAAAAATCTATCTACTACCACCATTATAGAATAATATCCTCTCTATGTTCTAGGTAATACTAATATGAAATCAGTGCTTATCTTCGCAAGGTCTCTCTGATATTGTCAAAGGTTTGTACAATCTAGTATTCTAAATATTCCCTTTTTCTACTTGAAAAATTCTACAACTTTGAACATACTTCCTAACATCCTTATATATATGTGGCCAAAAATAGTGCCCATTCACCAAAGCTACTATCTTATCTACCCAAAAATTTCCTTCTAGTCCTCCACTATACTTCTCCTTAATCAAACTTTCCCTCATTGAACTCCTTAGAAAACACAACTGATTTCCCTTTAACAACATATATTCTTGAATAAAATAATCCAACCATTGACTCATATCTACCACTACTAGTTCCTTACATGATTTCCATGATTCAACAAAATTTGGATCTCCCTCATACATATGTTTTAGTTCTTCAAAACCCAATACTTCTGGCTTCATTTCTATCAACAAATTCCTTATTTTGCTCAATGAATTTGTAACTTTATTTGACTTGCCACTCCTAACACATATGTATAACTATATAAGAACTCAACCCATCTCATATGTCTCTGGTTCAACTTAACCTAAGTCTTCAATTACTATAAGGCTTGAACTATGGCATAAAACTCTTGATCATAAACCAAATATATCATTCTTTCATCATTCAACTTCTCATTGAAATAAGCTATGGGTCTTCCTTCTTGACTTAATACTACTATTGCATTTCCACTAGCATCACAATCAACTTGAAATACTTTGTCAAAATTAGGTAATGCTAACACTGGTTTCTTTGTAGCCTTTTTTTTACCAATTCAAAACTTATTTGTGCTCCAGATGTCCACTTAAAATCCTTCCTATATCCTCTCATTGTTTCTGTCATGGGTGTGAAAATACTACTAAAACTCATAATGAATTTCAAGTAGAAACTTACCAGTCCATGAAATGATCTTACCTCTCCAATTTTCATTGATATAGGCCACTCAAAAATTTCTCTAACCTTCTTAGGGTCCATCTTCAATCCTTTAGTAGAAATTAAAAAAACTGAAGAACACCAACTTTGTCTTCATAAATCTAAAATTCTTGATGTTTGTCAACAAATTCTCTTTCCTTGACCTCTATAATACCTTTTTGATGTGCCACAAATGTTCTACTTTTGTCTTACTAAAAATTATAATATCATCCAAATAAACAATAACAAACTTACCCAAGAATTGCTTCAATACTTCATTCATCAATCTCATGAAAGTGATAGGTGCATTGGTCAATCCAAAAGGAATCATTAGCCACTCATACAACCTTTCATTAGTCTTAAATGTATTTTTCCATTCATCTCCTTCTATGATTATGATTTGATGATATCCACTATTTAGGTCAATTTTTGTGAAATACTTTACTCCACTCAAGCAGTCCATAATGTCATCCATCCTTGGCAATCAAAATATATACTTGATAGTGATCCTATAGATTGTTATTTATTTTTTACACATTCTCTACTCTCCATATTTCATTGGTTCTAGTACAACAGGTACCATACATGAGCTTAAGCTTTCTCTGATCAATAAATTCTTCAACAAGTCTTGTATTTTTCTGTTTAGCTCCACATTTTTTGCAAGTGTCATTATATGTGCCTCTTTTTTATGAAAAATTGCTCCATTTATTAGATCTATATGTGATTGATGCTTTGGACTAGTGGTAAACCATTCGATACATTCTTTGATATGATATATTCATACTATGTCAACAGTTTTGCTACTTTTTTCTATGGTGGATCTTCATCCTTTGCGGTAGAATTATTTGTCTCCTGATTACTACACTTATTTGGAATCAAGGAAAAACACATGTTTTCATGCCTCAATATTTCTAGAAACTTCCTTCCATAAACCAAACATAGTCTGGCAATGCTACAAACTTCACTTTTGTCCTCTTCTACCAAAGGTATCAATATAGTTCTCTTTCCATTTGAATTCATAGTATAGGTATTCATTCTTCCATCATGAATTTATTTCCTATCATATTTACTTGGTATTCCTAACAATAAATGGCATGCATCCATAACCATAATATCACACAATACTTCATCATTATATGACCCTATATGAAATTTCACCAAACACTACTCACTTACCAATATCATATGTTTATCCTGAATCCACGCTATCATATAGGGATTTGGGTGTGTCAACCTCCTCAAAGTCAACTTGGTTACCATCTCTTCTATAACTAAATTATCGGTACTACCACTATCAATGATAACTTAACATACCCTTCCTCTGGATTGACACCTTTTCCTAATCAAATTCTTCCTTTGCGGTGGTTCCTCAGTCACTTCTTCATGCATCAAATCTCTCCTCATTACTAATGAATCGCCTTTCTCTGGTTACCAAACTAAACTAAGGGATCCAATAGATTATTCATCCACATAATCTATTATTTTGGTCTGCTCAGTTCTCTTACTGGTACTTTCTTGATGACATTCAAATGCTCTATGTCCTTCACCTCCACACTTGAGATAGGTTCCTTTGAATGGTATCTTCTTAGATATTCCTTCATCTCTCCTATATCCATTAGTGTGGGAGGAATTATGACCTCCTCTATCATTGCAGTAGAAATTTTTGTCGTCTCTTCCTCTACGGTATGAATTATTGTCATTCTCTTCACTATTGTAGGGTTTTCCATCCTTGTTTTTCTCTGCTTATGGTCTTCTCCCTTTGGATTGTGATTCACTCCTTTGGAATCTTCCTCTTTCACTTTTGTGTCTTTTCTCAAACTTCTTGTTCAACTTTTCTTCTACCTTGAGTGCAAATTGGTATGCTTCTTCAACTTTTGTCATCTTCACTAGGCTCAATTCTTCTTGGATGTTTGTTCTTAGTCCATTGATGTACTGTGTAACTCTCTCCTTTCTTTCTTCACTATCTCTAGCCTTGATGATCATCTTGTAGAATTCTTCAGTATACTCCGCAAATTTCTCCTTTTTTCTCAAGTTCTACAATCTCTTCAATAAATCAAGCTCATAATCAGTTGGTATAAATTGATTCTTCAACTTTGTCACCATCCTATCCCATGTGATTTTCTCTTTTTCCCTCATATTCCTATCCAATTGAACTTCTTTCCACCATATAGCAGCACGTCCTTTCAACTTAGTTTTTACAAATCTCACTATTTTTGGATCTTCAATTTCTTCATACTCAAAGTATTCTTCTATATTATTGTTCCAATCAATCAATTCCTTAGGGCTTAAATTTTTCACATAATTTTGAATTTCAATTCTATGACTCTTACCAATCTTGGAAATAGATTTTAACATCTTTACTTGATCTGAATCTTCTTCTTCTTCTATTTTTTCTCCATTTTGATTTGGAACATGATATAATTCATCATTACTTTTGTTTGTATGTCTAGGGTTTAGACCTCTCCTTTAATCCTCTTCTACAACATCCAATCTGATTCTCATTGCTCTCATCATCTTTGACATTTCATCCATTCATCTAACAACATTCACTATAACAAGAGCTCTCCTTGGCAGCATCTCTCCCCTTGGATCTAGTGCAATTTCCATAATTCAGTGATCTAGCTAGAAGGTCTCAACTGCCTCATTGTCAACACTTGATTGAAAAAACATGCAATCTGCCTCAGGTCAGTGATTTATTCATCACAAGGAATTCCTTCTTAAGAATAAAAAGCTCACTCTAATACCACTTGGTGCAGTCACAAATGGAGGGTCCAAAAAGGACTATCTAACCATGAAACTCTTAGAGCTCAACATAGTTGAAATAATGCAAGAAATTCCCAACAAGCATGAATTTTCACTGATTCAATAATTTTTAATCTTACATACATCATATTCCTTATGTATGGAATGATTAGGGTTCACAGGCCTTCCACAAGGGCATTAAATATATTGCAATTGACACGATGCCTTATTATATTCCACAACCTAAAAGGTTAGATCGAACTTGTCTATCCTAAATTACTTGATTCATGACTAATTAACTAAACTAACTACCTTCTAATGAATTAGAAATGATCTTGAATATGAATCCCCAACTCTAATTATGATCCATGTTGGCATCAAGGGCTTACAAACCCAATGCAAGATCAAATATGTAGGTCAACCAAGAACATGAATAGATAACCCTTTGGGTAATGAAATGAATGACAGATCCCCAAGAAAATTCCCTTGGACCTAAAATGTCTTTATGATTTTCCAATAAGCTCTGCATGCTTTGAAAATGGTTTGCACAACTAAACTGAGCTAGAAAGGCACTGAATGCTCTATTTGAGAATTGACGATGAAATTTTGAGAGATAACTTTCTACAAATGAATGTAAATGACCTAAAATATGGATATGTTGTCGATGACCTCCTGTAGAACCAATATCCTACTCTATGAGTTGAGAAATTATGATGTGGTAAAATGTGGAAGAAACTGTTGAGATAGCTATAGACTGAATTGCAATAAAATAATTATTTTGGTTGATACAAGATTGATTTACAACCAAGGATTCTCCTACATCAAGACTAGTCCATGAGACAAGTTTACGCCAACTAATTTACAATTTTTTTGGTCCCTAAAAATAAATAAAATTATGTATTTTGAACAAGTGAAAAACTCTTAACAATATCAAAAGATTTAAAATTTTGATAAATTTAAGGTTTTAGGGTGTTATTTGGTGTTCATGTCCTTTTTGCACTGAATTTGAGATAATACATTATCATCCTTGGTTAGAACATTATTCCATCAAAACCACCATCCTTATAAAATGTAAGAATATGTTGGATTTTTGAATGTATTAGTTTCCCAAGGCTGAATATGGAAATGAAAATAATATATTTTTTATTTATCCCTCCTTATGTAGCTGAGTAAAATTTTGTTTCTTACAAACCATTCATCCTATGACCTGTATTTTCAAACCAATGTGGCGATATCATGATAACATATATTATTCATAATGACACATGACTTGTGCATGCTTGGGCTTGTTTCTAATGCATAGGATATTTATTATAGTCCTTTTCTTACATCAATGGCACTTTTTGATCTATGACACAATTAGAGGGCCACATTGGTTTATGATTCTTATCAATGCACATTAATATATCTTGGAACCATGAATGTTCCATCTTATCCTTGATTTTGTTATTTATGAAATATTCCTTGTGTATTTATTTCTTTATATTTCTTATATTATAAGACACATTTTTGTATAGATAAAGATATGACTTCACATGTTCCTTCAAACTCAAATCCTACTACCATATTCTTTAACACACATCTTTCAACCTGGTTCACACTATCACTCATCACATAAATTTTATTGAGATATTAAGGGCTATGTTATTCCATTATTACACATTGATTATGAACTTACATTGATACATCTTTTGAAATACATTGGGAAGTGTCATGCATTAGTCCTTTATATTTTAGTCATAATTTCCATATATTTACACATGTTGGGAATCATTTAGTTTTTCTACAATAGTGTGTCCCACTTTTGGGACATCCTAATATTTTTCATAATTCACACATTTCTTATAAAATTAATTATTTAAGCCTTAAGGGGTTCCATCTAAAGGGTTTTAATTGAAGATGTTAGATCCTCATTAGATCAAACCCCTTGGAAAAAATAACCTAGTCTTAAATCAAACTCTTAATGGAGTCTCCTCTACACCTATCAAAATGATAATGAAAAACCACTTTTACTTTAGGGTATGTGCAGGATCATGATGGGCCAAAAAGTGGCGATATTATGGGTATGTGTAGGGTATGTGGCTGATGACGTTTTTTTACCCAAAATTGATGAAATGAAAGGGGTTTTTAAAGGAGATTCTCAACTTTCCACCAATGTAAATTATGTTTTACTTTGAATTATATAAATAATTATTATTCATTTTCTATTTGAATTATGACTAAAGTCCTGATTGATAGGTTGATTGAGAAACATCTATAGCTTTCAAATGGTATCACATTTTTTGAATTCAAAATATGTGTCACATTTTGTGCTTTGCATACTATAGGATTTTAAAAAAATGAATTTCATGAAGTTTTGACCAAGTTAAGGTGGTCAGGACATATGAGTTTTATATTTTTTAAAAGTTGTAATAAAAATTCATAATTAATTATTACTTGGAAAAAATTACAAAAATATGCATCATTGGGACATAGTCATCTACTTATATCTAAAATATTATAAAAAATATTATCATTTTATTGTTGTTAGAATTGGTCAAAGGACACCACTTATTTTTCCCTACAATTTAAGTACTACTACATTGAAATTTCAAATTTTCACCAAATAGATTTAAAAAAAAAACCTAGTAGCTTAGAAACTACATTAAATTTTCTATAGATTCTATTCTTACATATTTTTGAAATAATATAGATAATTTATTCAATTTTTTATGTCAATTTGCCTAACTCTATTTTTTTCTGAATTTTTTGCCAGTTAAGGGCCTGTTTTTTCCATGATGATCCGGCACATACCCTTCACCTTTTGGGGGATCAAATAAATTCATTTAGGAGATTAATTTTGTAAGTATGTAGCCTTTATAATAAGATTTCCAAAAGGTATAATTTTGATATATTTTATTTTATTATTATATTTATTTTTTCTTTCTTGTGAATGTAGGTTTTTCATTGAACATCAAAGTCTTTGTTTCACATACATGGAGAAAAAAAAATAGAGGGAAAAAATTCTAAAAATATCTTGGCACTAGGTATTGACGTTCTTATTCAACAAAAACAAAAGTTAATTTAGATGAATAAAAAAGAGTTATACATTATTGAAGTAATATATGTCTGAATTATAGTTTTTTTTTTTAATTTTTATTGGGTGAATTGCTACCTAAGTGGGTAGCTCACTTCTTCTATTCAAAAAAGGATTACAATCAGAGGAGAAAATTCACTTGACCAATGAACTACAAAGATGGCTAAGATGAAGCTACACACTATACAATATTAGAAAAGAAACATAGAGTTGCACATAAATCCTACTATGCATACTATAGAGCAAACCAGTTACTTGATATATGAAAGAACAAATAGTACTCCCTAACCATGATCGATTAGCATCACCACCATTGAGTCCCTCAGAACAACCTTGTTAGCCCCTATGCACTCCAAGAGGAGGGCTAGATCCTTTGCCATACACCTGTAATGAAAAAAAGCCACTGATTACACCCATGGACTCTCAGGTTTATGCCACTTCAAAGATGCTGCCTATAGATCCTTCTGACAACCCCTCTTTGGCTTCTAAAGCCAACAAAGCCACCTCTTAATGGAAGACCACCAACAAAATAGCCTCGCCCCAAGCCTTCTTTGATGCCTAGCCCTTTATCTGGCCAACAATAATTAGAGATTTCCCATGGGAGCTTCCAAACGAAGAAGGATGAGGCAGCACCTTGTCTGCAACTAGCACTTAAAAAACTTTCAACGACACCCTTTTACACCACCAAAGCTAAATATACTTCTCAGTTATTAGCCTTACTCTACCATTCCTATCAACCTAGTCCATAAGCCCAAGTTTGAAGACCCTTTTGACCTTTCAACCTGGACTACTACTTCATTTTCCAATGCGTCTTCCATAGAGTTTGCTTCCCTGAAGATATGGCCTAAGGAGTAGAATTCAAGTAGTTCCAAAAGCGAAGAAATTATATCAATCTAGCACGCGAGTTTCCACTTTGGGGTGCTTCGCTGACTTATTGCTTAGATAATCACCTTAGAGTCTCCTTCTATCTCTAAAACCAAGAGGTTATTATCCACACAATATTTCAATCCCTCAAAGAGAGCAGTCACCTCCACTTCTGTGTTCGTTCCATCTTGAAGCTTTATTGAAGCTGCCCAGATTATCTTTCCTTCAAAATTCCTCACCACAAAATCTACACCTGAGGGGCCCGGGTTACCCTTCGAGGCCCTATGAAAATTCAACTTTAACCTTCCTCTTGGCGGAAGCAGCCACTGCACTCCCTCCCTGCCTTGCTTCTGCTTCAGAAGATGAGCACTTCATTTCTTTATTTGAGGCCAATGACTTTCCATCATCCTATCCCAATTTGAATAGAACCTATAATGACACTTTTGGGAGATCATATTGAAATGCTCTAAAATTCCATTTTCAATTCTTTTCTTTACCAAACTTAGATCTGAGGGCTTTCCTTTAAAAATTCTGCTATTACACTCCCTCCACAACTACCACACCACCATTGCAAGAACCTCCTACCATAGACTTGCTAAAGCTGACCCAGAATAAAGATGAGGCCAAGACATAAACATTTCTTTTACGTTGTTTTGCAAAGGGCCTTGCCATTCTAGCTTCTCACAGACAAAATTCCAACAGTTCTATGAGAAGTCACACCCCACTAACAGGTGGCTTGTAGTTTCCTCTTCTTTTTCACAGAGGGGACACCTGAACGGTCCAGCCATCCCTATCCACTTCAACCTTTCTCCTGTCAAAATTCGCCTATGCATTATTGTCCAAGCGAAATCTCTAGCTTTCGGGAGAACATATTTTCCCCATAGGAGCTCTTTTGGCCACCTTTCATCCCCTTGGAACCTCCTCAAAACCTTGTATCCCAGCCTTGTCGAATAGACCCCAATTTTTCCACGCATTAACTAAGAGAATCTTTTTTTCCTGTGAAGGCTACAAACCTCTTATTCAGTTCTTCTTGCAAAAGCATTTTAATTTCACCCTCCAACATTTCAAAATATTTCCACTTGAAATCCCATCTTCTGCGCCTCATGTTCAGCACTACATAAGAGGCAACGTTCTCTTCATACACCAGACTAGTTAGAAGAATGACCTCTTCCATGTTTGGCAAGGAGTTGAGAGGGGCGTAACCATTCCAGGAATCATGCCAAAATGACGTCCTTGACCTGTCCTTTATGATCCAAGAGAGGTGATCGGTTATTAGATATCTACATTTTAAAACGAAGTTCCACATCGCAGAGCCCCACTGGGGGTTTGCAATTGTTAAAATCCTCTCTTCTTCCCATGAATCCAAGTATTTGGTTTTCAGGATTTTGCTCCATAGATCCTCTGAATTTTTGTAAATATGCCATACAAGTTTTGCGCCCAACACCATGTTTTGAAGCTACACATCCTTAACTCCCGCACCACCCTCTTCTTTCTGTTGCTGGAGAGTTTCCCATCCTATCAATGGGATGCATTCTTTTTCTTGCACCCCATCCCAAACCAGTTTCCTCTGACAAGCTATTAACTGTTTGATTGCCTTTCTTGGCATCTCAAGACAAGCCATCAGATAAATTGGAATAGCTGCTATTACTACTTTAACCATGGTAAGGCGACCAGCCAGAGTTAACCAGTGACCCTTCCACGTATTCACCTTTGAAATTCACTTGTTTAGAGTTTCCTCCCATAGATTTTCCCTCATATGACCTTTGAAAAGAGGCATGCCTAAATATTTTGATGGAAACTTCCCCTTGCTAAAACCAAGAATGTTTAAAATCCGCTGTTGGATCCCTTTTTTCGCATTGAAGAAAAAAACATTATATTTTTCTAAATTTACCACATGTCCTACCTCTTTCTCTAACAAGACTATGGCCTCTTTCATTTCCTTCGCTTCTTCCTCTGAAACCTTGCCAAAAAAAATGTATCGTCTGCAAATAACAGGTGTGTAATGACCAAAATCTCAGGAGTAATCTCCACTCCCCTCCACAACCCCCTTCTGCATTGGTTTGAAATGAATCTGCTAAAAGGATCCATCAAAAAAATGAAGAGGAAAGGCTAGAGCGGGTCTCCTTGCCTCAGCCCCCTCGCCCCACTAAAAAAACCACAAGGGATGCCATTTATTAAAATTGAGTATCTTGGGGATGAAATGCAATAATACACCCATTGTAACCATCTGTTGCCAAACCCCATTCTTTCCATAGTCTTTAACAAGAACCACCATTGGACCCTATCATAGGCCTTACTTAAGTCTAGTTTCACTAGCATTCCTTCCTTATTGGATCTTTTCAGTGAGTGAACTACTTCATGAGTGATAATTATCCCATCTGTGATGCTTCTTCCTGGCACGAAGCCACTTTCCACTGGATCCACCACCTTCGGCAAAAAAAATTTCAACCTATTCACCATGACTTTAGTTATAATTTTATATAGTGTATTGCACAAAGATATCGGCCTGAAATCCGCAAATGTTTCACAAGCTTCTTTCTTCAGAATTAATGCAATATTTGTGTTGTTTAGATCCTTCAAACTTGTTTCTTTTTTCCTCGATTCCTCCACAACTCCAACTATGTCTTCCCCCAAAAAATCCCAACAAACCTAATAAAAGAGAGCATTGAAGCCATCAGGCCCAAGCGACTTTTTTGGTTGAAAATCAAAAACCTCTCATTGTACTTCTTCCATTGAAACTTTGGCCTCCAACATAGCATTATCTTCTTGCATGATGGATCTCAGAACCCCTTCGAGTAAATTAAGAGAGAGCCTCTCCACTACTCCATGCCCTCCCAACAAGTTCTCAAAGAAAGTGACACCCACACACTGGATTTCTTTTTCTTCTTCGAAAACTAACCCATTCTCATCCTTTATTTCACTGATTCTATTCTAGCTTTGCTTTATTTTTGTTGTGTGGTGAATTTTTTTTGTATTTAAATCACCTTCTTTCAACCAAATTTTGTGAGATTTTGTGAGCTAGAAACATTCCTCATGAGCCAGAATTTCATTATAATCTTCTAACAACTTTTTTTCCTCCAAAAATTCTACATTCGTCATCCCATCTTTTATTATTTTTTCACCTAGCACTTCCAGTTTGGCTTCCAATATTTCCCTCTTTGCAAATATATTTTGAATTTTTTTTTGTTCCAATGCTTCAGATTTTCTTTCATCCTTATTAATTTTTTGTGGAAAACAAACTTTTTTGTGTCTCTCCATTGGATTGGTTCCTTCCACCAAGTTTTCATTAAGTCCCCAAGCCCCTCTACATGCAGCCACATTTTTTGAAACTTGAAATGTCCCTTAGATTGATTTCTCTCCATTTCCACCTAAAGCTCCACAGGGAAGTGATCGAAGATGAAGATGGGTCTCATCGAGGCCTACAGAGGTTTTCCAACCTATAGCCAATCTTTCGAGACTAGAAATCTATCTAATCTCTCTGCAATGTTAGTGAAACCGAGTCTTCTATTGTTCCAAGTAAAAAATCCATTGGCATTTTTGACATCTATTAAGTTGTTTCTACAAATTTAGAAAAAAAAATTTGTGATTGGGACACTTTCCTTACTCCCCCACTTTTTTCACTTAAATCAAGGATTGCGTTAAAATCCCCACCCAAAATTGTGCTTTCTTGATCTAAATCTTTAATTAAGATATCCCATAGATCTTTTTTCTCTTTTACTTTTGAAGGCCCATAAATATTGAAAATTTTAAATTTTTTTGGATTGGCTAAAAGTTTTACCTTTGCTTTCATCCAGTTTTTGTTTTTTGAAGTTACCTCCACTTCTACGACATTTGGGTTCTAGAGTAAGCCAATTCCTCATGACGGTTCTGACACCACCACAAATTCACCTTTCCAATTTTTACAGGAATTACAGGAAGAAACTAATTCCTTGCCTCCTAGTTTAGTTTCTTGCAAAAAAACCAAATCCACCTTATAAACTTCCAACTAGCACTTTACCAATCGCCTTTTGTTAGGGGAATTTAAACCCCTAATGTTCCAAGTGAGAATCTTCATTTCCATCCAAAGGAGGGGCATCCTCCCTTGGATCTTGTCATATAGGTCTTGATTGACAGTTGGTTACCTTTCTGGGCCTCTTCCTCATGCTTTTGTTTGAGGGATTTCCTTCCAACTTTTGAAGACGAAGCCTTCACAGATTGGAAGATATGGTGTTCCTCCAAAATGTCTATTTCTCCTTCTTCTCTTTGATCCGATGAGTTACTCCCCTCTAAAAGGGTGTCCTCCTGATCACACTTTTGTGATGGGTATTCCAACAACAAAGGTGTACTTTGATGCATCTCACCTTCCTCTATTTGTACAATTTTCTCCTAGAACCCCGATTCTAGTGGATTGTCCAGTATCATTGCCTAGTTGGCCATTGATTGGTTTCCTTCCCCATTGTCTTCTTTTCCCTCTACCTCTGAAACGTTTTCACTTTTCTGAGCCTTTTCACGCCAAATGCCTCGATTTGGTTTTGGGAACTGATTACAGTTAGCCTCATTATGATTCCTTCACTTGCATTTCAAACAATAAAGTGTCAGTTTTTCAACTTCCAATTGTTGGTTCTAGATTTCTCCTCCACTTTTCCACTTTATTTCTTTTGGGATCTCTCTTAAAGTTAGAAGCTTTATTCTTGCATATATTAACAATTTGCAATTTCTCATATTGATTTCAATTATACGCCCCATGGAGTCACCAATTTTATTTAAGTAGTTTCCTGACCAATATTCATATGGAAGGTTGTAAAGCCTTAACCAAATGGGTCCCTCCGGTGGATTGAAAATTAACAGATTAAATTTTTCCTCCATTTCTGCAAGAAAAGATGTGATTCATCGTTTTTCCAATCCTTCTTCAAGGTTTTGTTCCTAGTTCCTTCTTCCTTGAAGACTGCAATGAATTTTTTTTTGGCATGTAGTTAATGATCAGAACACACATCCATTTGTCCGCTTCCCAAACCTTTATTTCCTCTCTCGTGAACCTTTTTCCCAAGAACCGGCCAATAACAGCTAGTTTTTCAAAATCTTCAACATCCTTCACCACAATGTTTGTGACGTCAATTTCTTGGGCCTCTGCTAAACCACCAACACTAGTGCCATCCTCTGCATCCTCCTGTACTTCCATGCCATTCTCCTACACAACCCTTCTTGAGCACTCTGCCATCTCCAACATAGAGCAAAATATTTTGTTTGAATTATAGTTTTAATCTCACTTCAAAAAGTTATAAAAATATTATGCAATAAAAAATATGAAAAAACATGTGTTATAGATGTTGGATAAACCTATGTGATCATATCATTACAAGGTTCATTACTTTACATGACCCCCTTTTATATATTTTTATGTTTAAGTATTTATTTTTCATGCATGTTTATGATTGCTTCATATTTTAGATACACCATTCTAGGATTCACATTCATCTCAAAGTGTGGGTAAAATTTAATAGTATAATTTCCATACTCATCCCATTTTCAATTAGGTTTTGTGCTCTTTTTAAGGAGAGTACATTAATACGTTAGCCTGTTGAGAACATGTGTAATTGTGTGCAAAGTTGATTCCCTTTTCCTATGTCAACTTACAAACATTCATATGCACCTACCCTTTATATTATTCCTATTAGGTTATACATTCTTATGCATTCACCACATCTATACCTATATATAACACATATGCATGTACATATATTTACATACACATTTTATCAACTGCAATTTATCCATTTTCATGTGCTTGGACAAGTTTATAGTTTTATAAATGTCCTTTAAGTCATTGACTCATCCTTCTCAAGTTTTAAAATAAAAAAGTAAAAAATAAAAAAATCAAATTTGTTCAACTCTTGGACCTATCCCCATAAATATGTGGGATGTGTTCCTATATCTTTGTATATAGAGACATTTAGTACATCCATTTTGATACCAAAGAATCGTGAATCATTTTCATATCATTTGAATTACCAAACTATTGTTACTTATTTTAAATTTTAAGGCACATTAAAATTAAAGCTACAATGCACTTTATGCATTATCTATCAAAGAGTTAAGTTCATTTATTTCTATTTGCATTCCCATATTCAATTATTATAAATTATCATAATATAACTATCATCATTGACAATCTAAACTAATTTATACTTAATTAGATGCATTTATTTAATTCGTCTAGGGTAATGTTGTGTGGTCTCACAACACACCCCAAGACTCTAAGACTTGGGGATCCCAAGTGAAAACTAATTCTTATGGTAGGTGTTGGCTAGTTGAAAGATCACCAGAAGTGAAAAGTAGAAAAGGAAATCTTTTTTAAAGAGTACTTCATAATTCAAGTGTTCTAGGTACTGAGTACTAGAAATTGGGAAAGCCAGAAGTGTAAAAGGTAACACAAGGTGTTGAGAAAAGTGTTTCGGTTTGGGAGAAAAGTATGATAAGTTCAGAAGTTCCAATAGAGGCCAAGGTTCGGGAAAATTATGGGTAAAAGCTAAGTACTGCGTACCGAGTAACAATGCAAAGTAAAGTTTCAAAATCTTAATGTTATCCAAAAGGTTTGACGGTCCGGTAACCCAACTAAAAGTAATAATTATATGAGAATATATATGATATTTTTTAAAAGCAAGTTATTTATGATGGATTTAAAATGATGATTAACAAATGATGGTTTTATTTACATGATATTTTTTATAAATGCTTTAAAAGGGATTTAATAGTTGGAATTGGTGATTTCAAGAGATGTAGATTGCAATGCAAAGTTTGGGTATGGACAATCAAGAAAATTTGGATCATAGATAGAATCATATCTAGATCAGGTTACAAATTCTAGGAAATTATGTGGAGGAGCTCAAGTCATCGGAATACTAAGGATCCTGGTATTACGCATGTAGCAAAGGAAAGCACTAGCCTTCGAGGAAGCCCATTCCCAAGAGTAGACAGCCCAAGGTAGAATTAGAATGTAGGAACAGGATGACAAAGCAATCATTTGAATATATGGGAAAGTTCTTACATACTATCTGGATTCAATTTATTATACTGGAGATAATTAAAAGATTAAATACCCGAAGGACTTCAATGTGTAAATAAAGGTTGACCTTTGTTGAATTCATTTGCAATTCTCTTACTAGTTGTCATATTCCACATGCCTTGATGTGATTTGTCCCTTGGATTCCCTCCATATATTTGTCTTGTCTTACATGCATCTTGTTTCTATAAAATGCCAAGGGATACTTCTTTCTATGTTAAGTTTAGAATTTGTGGATGTCGGAAGAGCCAAAACATCTTTAACTTTTGTTCTTTTTTCTTTTTTTTTGAATCATTTCGTTCTAAAAACTTGTATGCACATAGAACTTAATCAATATCAAAGATAATTTTCTAGCTACCTATCTCATATATCCTTTGTAGCTAGTTTGTTCATTCATCTAGACAAGATTGTGTGCTACATTGTTTAAGGATGCATACAAAACCTACTTAGTGTCCAAACTAAACCCCCTTCATTAAAAGCTCACATTGTTTTATGCCTAGCTATGAAGCAATCTAGTGAAGTATGGAGTGGTTTTCTTTGATCTGATTAAATCTTGGCACATGCATGGAGAATAACTAGGAAAAAGTTTATTTTTCAAGTATTTTGATGCTTTTTTTAGATTAGATTTTAAATTTCAAAAAATGTTCTATGAAAGAGATGAATGAATGGAAATATTATTGAAAATTTTTCATTTCCATGAAATTGTTAAATGCTTAAAGTAAAATCTACTTAAGTGATAGCAAAGTCATTCGAAATTTATGATGAAATTTTTGAATGCTTAAAGCTAGATCTACTTAAGTGATAGCAAAGTTATTTGATGTTCATGAAATATTATTGCAAATCTTTTGACTTCATGAAATTGTTTAATGATTGAATTGAAAATCTTTAAATTTGATACTTATAATTCCTTTACAAAATTGGAGATAACCATATACCCCTTGATATTAATAGTAATATCACATCGTACCCTGAAGAAAACCTAGTATGGTCAAGACTTGACTACCAGAGCCTTGGGAATAAGCTAAGTCAACCTTTTCCTTAGAATTTCTCTTCCCCTTTTAGGTTGCCTTGGTTCAGTGTTTCAAGTAAAGATAGGTTCTTCGTGGCTTGCCTGTGAGGATTTTATCTGCACTTTTGTTGTGACTAACATCGTGATCAAGAGGAACTAGCACTAGGAGGGCCTCATATTTTTCCCTCTAGGTTTTGTTTAGCAATCTATATCGGTTTTGAGTTTGAAAGTAGCTTGTAAGATGAAAGTCTATGCAAGCTGGTAGTTTGAAAATGGAAGTTGAGAAACTCCACAAAATATTTAATTGGAGATTATATCCTTTGAGTTTTTTCATCTTTGGTAGAGTCACCGAGTGTAGAATTCATGGTACAACTAATCACGGTGAACTTGATTGTGATTTTTTTAACTAGGGTAAGTTTGGCTACACACAAAGTGATTCTGTTAATAGAAGAAGTTTTAACTAATGAAAGGAAGGAATTGTTAATGAGAAATACTTTGAATTCTAGCAAAGAGTATAACCCCAGTGGAACCAAAAATGTTAAAAAATTAACTGATATATCAAAAAGGTTTGTTAACTATAATTGTTATGAAGAAAATTCTAAGGTTTTATAAGAAGACGGGTGAGGAATAGTAGCGATGAGTCATCATTCTTTTCACAAGTTGAAAATTTTGGCGAAGAGAATAAGCAGGAAAATCGAGCAGGAGATGCCTGTTTTTCATTCCAAACCGAAAATTTACAAGCTAAAAACAAAATTTTTCTTGATTTCATGCAAGATACAAAGTATCAATTTCTTACTTTCTCTTTTTCTGATAACAGTATAAATTGTGGTACTACTTGGTCTAATAAAGTTCAAAGTGAAGATAGGGCCGAGGAAACAAAAAAATTTAAGAGAAGAGGAAAATCAAGAAATGGACATAGTCATTCATGGAACCAAGCAAAGTAAAGAAGAAAAACATGTTCACCAAGGCTAGAGAAGAAAGTAGAGTGTTGAGAAATCAATGAAAGTGTGTGTAATTGACCTTTAATGAGGTCACTTTCATACATGTGAGCCAATTTATTGGTAAGTATTCCTTTGAATTTTCATTTGTTAAATACAAAAGAATTTAAGATAATTCATTGTTACAATAGGATATTTGAAATTTATTCCAGTGAATTTAAAGATAAACCTACTATAATTTGTACAAAAACAACAAAGAAAATAGTTATTGAGCTTAAAATAAATTGCTTAGTTAGGGTTAGTTGTTTGTTAGGGTAAGTTTTGGTTAGTTAGGGTTAGTTTTCTTTCATAGGGTTTGCTATCATTTTTTCATTTTTTTTCATTTTTCCTCTTTCTAGTTTTCCCTCCACATTTGTAAATTCTACTCAACTTATCATACACATGAGAGTAAATTTGAACATTCTATAATATTGTGTTGTGAAATGATAAAGAATTAAACCATACAAAGTGAATACACGCTTTTAAAAAGGTGTGATATAAAGCTATATATATGTGTAGATTGCATATTTATACATGAAAATACAAAATTATTGTTGTAAAAAGGCACAAAAACTATAAAAAGAGGAAGCTAAGCTAAACAAGAGGGTGGATATTCAATCAATCTAGGATGCCTCATCCATCAGGGCCAAATACCCTACATAGGAAATTTACCAGTGAACTTCAAAGTCAGGGGTATGGAGGTCAGTCAGAAATGGCCAAAGTGGAACCACTTCCCCATGTTCCAGGAATAAAGTAATATCATCCACAAAGGGGATTCTAATGGTTGGCTGTGCAACATACATAATAGTATCCAAATTTTCCAAATACTCAGGCCGCACCATCATATTTGCAACCGAGCAAACATCTTCAATAGAAATCCCAATGTCGAGGAGCAATGCTAAAAAGTGTGAAGGAAAGTATGAATACAACCAGTAGTATGATCTGGATTCCACATATTGTTCCCAAAGGACTAAGCACAAGTTTGGTATAGTGAAATTGCTAGTCTAAATGAAGAAAACCTTGTCAAGCCTTTGAGTAGTAATATGACCCATGAAAGGATTCTGGTAGCGAGAGCAGGTCAAGCAAATTGGAGTACCCATGACCTGGAAGCAAGTAACCACTAGTAGCAAAGAACAACAAAGGTGTCAAGAATTCAAGAGAAGTGTGGAATTTATAGAAAACTGTGAGGAAGTCGTGGTACATAGTTTCCTAGATCGAAGTTTTAGAAATCACAAGTTGAGGTGGCAATTGGATGAGTTTCTCCATAGTAGAATTTTAAATCAAATTAATTCTTAGACAATTAGTAACAATTTGCTTCAAAGTTGGCCAGTACGAAGATTGCGAATCAGGCAAGTTAAAGATTTTGAAATTAATGGTGGTCATTTTATTATGTTTTTATTAAGTTGTATTAATCATGAAGGTGCCCATGTGTGCAATGCAGAAAACAAAATGAAGCCGGTAAGGAAACACACATCATCATCTTGAAATTTTGAGAGAAATGATATGTGCACATTGAGGAATGTGAATTTAATACAAAATAATGTGATCATATTTAAGTTTCATCATAACATTTTTGATCCATTAATGTGGTGCAACACCATCAAATCGGAATTGCTAGCCAAGTATTTATTAGTTTCCATAAAATTGAAATGGAAAGACTTGGTAACTAATAGTTCTAAATTTAGATTTAAATTTGGTGATTAAATTGTTAGCTGCTAAATTTTAATTTATGCATATCTTCTAACATATAGCGAGTTGCAATTAGTTGGGATTTGACATATAAGTGGTAAAGTTTAGCCAGGAATACACACCAGCAAGGAATAATTAAATGAGTTTCTGAGAAATAGTGAAACGATGAATGGATTTGCATTGAATGGAAAATCAAAAGGTAACCTTCACTACCTAGTGCAGGGCACCATGATAAGTTCAAATTTGCAAGTCTTGAAATAAAGTCTAATGATAGGGTTTTAGGTGTTTTTGAGTTTTTTCATTGAATAAGGTCTTACTAGACCATTTTATGATGTAATTAGTCTATTTTGTGTCATGTTGAGTCAATTGGGGTTCATTTTCCAAATATTGCACTTTTTGTCAAAAGTTATCATTTGCAAAGTTGTAAAAATGCAAAGTAGAGGAATACCAATGGTTAGATATTTGAAATTTGGTTTTTGGTGGTTGAGTCAATTTTTTTTTGAAGGGTTAGATTTTAAAAAGGCCTCTAAAATTCAAGGCAACTCTCTATTGTTCACTTTTGTAGAAGAAATGAATTAAAACCCTCTCTTTTTTGTGGGTTGCATTAACAACTTGTTGTTGCAGAGCTTTATGTGAGCCCGTACTATAAGTGATTGATAAAAGGTGGATTTATTTTGATAGAATACTATATTGAGAGCCCTTTTTATTTTGTAGGATTTGACTTTATCAATTATTAAAGAATTGGTGAGCAATCTTCACTGAACGGGTCTATAACATAGTTTCAGGGTGTTAAAAATGTGAAATTCACCCATTCCACTATTGGATTTTCCTAGAACTTGGTGGAATGGGTTCCTTAATATAGTTTTAGAAGTATATGGTGGTTTCAAGAGAAAGGAGGGTGAGTTGGATGATTTGGCATGATGCCCTAGTTGCAAATGAGTGAATTTTTGTCCTAATTTGATGGTTTAGAATGAGAGTTTGTTGAAAGAGTGTTGATACAGGTTGGTAGATGATTCATGAAGCATAGGTAGACACTTTTTGATGTGTTGGAAGGTTTGGAAGGTTGAGAGAAGGCCTGGAGATGGTATTTTCTATAAACCCTATTGGAAACTAGGCAAAATGAGGGTTTTCAGGTTTAGGAAGTTTTTTATTATTTCTAGTGAAGTAAGTTGTTGATTCAGGATATTTTAAACCTAAGAAGAAGGTTTGAGTTGAGTTTTATGATTGAGGGAAGGTTTTGTGGATAGTTCCTTTGGAAAAGTTTCCTATTTTACCATTGGGATAACATATGAGTCCATTATTAAGATAGATGTTTCAAAGCAAACCTATGCACCAAGAAGATATGTTAAAGTTTGCTAAAATGGGTACCTAAAAAGGTAAAATTTTAGTGGGTTTGAAGTTTGGTTTAGAAGATATGGTCAAAAAAGAACTGTTGTAGACCTATAAGGAAGATAGAGTGGTTTTGTGAGAAATAACCCTAGGTAGAGTTTTGAGGAGTGAAAGGCTATTAAAATCTACTGGAATTGTGTTAGTTTGTAGTTTACCACCCTACTCTGCATCACTACCACTGTGATTCCAAACCTTATAGTGGGCTTCATTGCTTGCAAGTTAAAAATGAGTTATCAATGAAATATCAAAAGAAAAATGAGCTATCAATGAAATATCAAAAAAAAAAATCAACTCTTTAAGCCATTCAAATATCTGGAGCTATGGATGTCTACCTAGAAGTAGAGCTATATATTTGGAGGAATTACAGAGATAACCTTGTCGGGGCTATGGATGCTTGACTGGAAGTAAGGCTCTATCCATGGTTGGCTTTGGAAGATTACCAAATTATGTAGTTCAATGTTAATGAACTAATTTTTTCACTAAGTTCCAAAAACTAGAATTAATCTAAGCACACATGAATATTTTTTGAAGGAATTTTACTATTTTTATGTCAAAATCTAGGTAAAGGTAAAGAGATATTATTTTAAAATATGCATAAATTATGATTTATGACCAGTGATTTAATCCCAAGTTTTGGTTTAAATTTGGTTTTATTGGTTGCAAGTTATTGTGTGGTCTCACAACATGCCCCAAGAATGAAAAAATTGGGAACCCCAAGTGAAAACTAATGCTTATGGTAGGTGCTAGCTAGTTGAAAGATCACCAGAAGTGAAAGGCAGAAAGGAAATATTTTTTAAAGAGTACTTCGCAATTCAAGTGTTCCAAGTACTAGGTACTAGGAACTAGGAAAGCTAGAAGTGTAAAAGGTAACACAAGGTGTTGAGCAAAGCATTCCACTTCGAGAGCAGAAGTCCGGTAAGTTTGGAAGTTATGGTAAAGGATGAGGTTTGGGAAAATTATGGGTAAAATTTGAGCACCAGGTACTAGGTATCGAGTAACAATGCAAAGTAAAGTTTCAAAATCATAATGTTATCAAAAGGTATGATGGTCCGGTAACCCGGCAGAAAAAGAATAATTATGTGAGAATATATATGATATTTTCTAAAAGCATGTTATTTATGATGGATTTAAAACATGATGATTAAAAAATGATGGTTTTATTTACATGAGATTTTTTATAAATGTTTTAAAAGGGATTTAATAGTTGGAATTGGTGATTATAGGAAAAGTAGATTGCGATGCAAAGTTTGGGTATGGATGGTCAGGAAAATTTAGATCACATTTAGAATCATAATCCAGATCAGGCTACACATCCTGGGAAATTATGCAAAGGAGGAGTTTGAGTTGTCGAAATACTGGGGATCCTAGTATTACACATGCGGTGAAGGAAAGCGCCAACCTTCGGGGAAGCCCATTCTCAAGAGTAGAAAGCTTGAGGAAGAACCAAAATGTAAGAATTAGATGATAAAGAAATCATTCTAAATATATGGGAAAGTTCCTACATACTATCTGGATTCAAGTTATTATCCTGGTGATAATAAGAAGATTAAACACTCGAAGGACTTCAATATGTAAACAAAGCTTGACCTTTGTTGACTTTATTAGCAATTCTCTTTCTATTTGTCATATTCCACATGCCTTTATGTTATTCATCATTTGGATTCCCTCTCATGTATTTGTCTTATCCTACCTATGTCTTGTTTTTATAAAAGTCCAGGGGATACTTCTTTCTAAGTTAAGTTCAGAATTTATGAATGTCAGAAGAGCCAAAACTTCTTTAACTTTTTTTCTCTTTTCCTATTCTCTGAATCATTCCTATCTAAAAACTTGTATGCACATAGAACTTAATCAATATTGTAGCCAATTTGATAGCTACCTATCTCATGTATCTTTTGTAGTTGGTTTTTTCATTCAGTCAGATAAGACTGTATGGTACGTCATTTAAGGGTGTATACAGAACCTACTCGTTGTCTAAACTAAACCCCCTTCTTTAAAATATTGCACCATTTTATGCTTAGCTCTAAAGCAATCTAGTGAAGTATAAAATAGTTTGGTTTGCTTTGATTAAATGTTGGGGCATACATGGAGAATAACAAGGATAAATTTTATTTTTCAAGTATTTTGATGCTTTATTTAAATAGATTAGATGTTAAATTTTAGAAATTTTTCTAAAAAGGAGAGAATGAATGGAAATATTATTGAAAATATTTCATTTCCATGAAATTGTTGAATGCTTACAACCAAATCTACTTAAGTGATAGCAAAGTCATTCAAAATTTATGATGAAATTGTTGCATGCTTAAAGCTAAATTGACTTAAGTGATAGCAAAGTTATTTGATGCTCATGAAAGATTATTGCAAATCTTTTAATTTCATGAAACTATTTAATGATCGAATTGAAAATATTTCATTTGATACTTATAATTCCTTTACAAAAACTGTTGATAACCATATACCCCTTGATATTAACAACAATATCACATCATACCCTAAAGTGAACCTAGTATGGTCAAGGCTTGACTACTGGAGCCTTGGGATTAAGCTAAGTCAACCTTTTCCTCATAATTTCTCTTCCCCTTTTAGGTTGCACTAGTTCAGTCTTTCAAGTAAAAATAGGTTCTTCATAGTTTTCATGTGAGCATTTTATCTACATTGTTGTTGCGACTAACATTGTGATCAATAGGTAATCCTAAATAACATTTTTTAGCTTTACAATATATTAATTTATTTTTTATTATAATTTATTTTATTAAAGTCTAGAGGCATTCTAGATGGCAACAAGAGATGTAGTGTAATGACATGAGTCTATTAACAAAAACTCTTACCTTTTATCTTAGATTTGATAGCCATTTACATATCAAATTATTAGTATTTAATAATAAATATAATATTTCTAAAGTAAGGAACAAATAAAATTTATGTATCTATGTATTTAGTAAATAAAATAATTGTAAAGCAAATTAAAATCTTTGAAGTAAATATAATAGTTCCAAACTAATATCTCTTTGCATTTTGTAGATAGATATATTTAAGATATTTATACTAGTTAAAAAATTACAATACACAAAATAACTAGTTCTATTTAGCACAAATATTTCTCAAACATGATTTCTAAGTTACCTAAGTTTTTTTAATCCATATTTCCAATGAAAACAAATAAAAATGTTACTAGGTCTTTGATTTATTGGTGAAGTTGAATGGTTCTAAATGCATTTAGAAATGATCAAGTCTTGTAGCGCAAGGCTCTATTACTATAAGGGACAAAGTTGGGATTGTGTCTTCGACAACTTTGGTGGAATAGATATCCATCAGTCCTTGACTTTCAGCCAAAGATTTATATTCTCATATAAAAAATAGCTAAATGACTAGCACTTGCAACTAAAGGAAATGCAAGGATTACATCGATAGAAAATTATATATTAGAGAGTACATATTTATGCATGGATGCATATAGATGCAGGCACTACAAATTCTACTTGTGTGTGGCTTGATTACGTAGATTTGATATAAAACTCTGAAAACAACTAAATTCAAATTGAATTTTTCACATACTTTTATATTGTCTTAAAACTAAATTTATATGGTCTTAAAACTAAATAGGGATAAAAAGAGTTCACAACGCAGGACCAAACCAGCACAGGTCTGTCAAGCCAAGGGAAAACGTACAATATAATGCCCGTATGGCAATAGAGGAGGATATCAGGGAGTACACAAGGGATATGGAAGTCTGCTAGGCTAAAAGTAAGAGGCTTCATTTTCCTTCCTTTTACTTCCTTTAAACACCTCACAATCAATGAAATCAGTCCTTTTCCTCTCCCCTAATCTAGTTAGATTATTGCAATGAATTGACGTCCCTTGTATGGAGGAACGTTCTGTTCTAAAGCCATGTCTTTAGGCTTTACTTTCCAATTCTAAAGGCGAAATTAGGTCTGGAGTTTCTACGGATTTTTGGAAGTAGCGGATTGTGACTATCACTACCATATCACCTGTAGGAAGTTGAAATATGCTGGTGCCTTAGCCCCATCACTCAATGGACACAATAAGCATGCATGCGCCATAGTATAATTTAGGTAGCAAGACCATATATCTAGGAAGGTCTACCACCACAACTTCACGTATATATTTAGGTAAGGAAAAGAATCATTCAATTTTAAAATTTAAGCAAAATGGTAAAGAACATTTAAGATAATTTTTTAATATATTAGTTAGAGATAAGTTTGTGGGTTAGGACATATTTATAAGACAATTTGATGATCTAGGGACTAGTCCATGCGACAAGTTTACACTAATTAATACAATTTTTTAGGTCCCTAGAAATAAATAAAAGTATATTGTTTAAACAAGTGTACAACTCTTAATAATATCAAAAGATTCAAAATTTTGATGAAGTTAAGGTTTTAAGGTGTTGTCTTGTGTTGCTGGCCATTTTGCACTCAATCTGAAATCATAGATGATCATTCTTGGTTAGTACATTATTCCATCAAAATCACCATAATTATAAAATATAACAATATGTTGGAGCTTTAAATGTATTAGTTTCATAAGGGTGAATATGCAAATGAAAATAATAGTTTACTATTTATCCCTCCTCATATAGCTAAATAAAATTTTGCATCTTACAAATCATTCATCCTATGACCTGTACTTTCAAACCAATGTGGCCATATCATGATAAAATATATTATTCATATTGACATATGACTTATACATAACTGGGCTTGTTTTTGATGCACGGGACATTTGTTATAGCTCATTTCTTACATCAATGACACTTTTTGACCTATGACACAATTAGAGGACCACATTGATTTATGATTCTTATCCATGAACATTAACATATATTGGAACCATGCATGTTCCATCTTATCCTTGATTTTGTTAATTATGCAATATTCCATGTGTATTTATTTCTTTATATTTCTTATACTATTTCCATATATTTACACATGTTGGGCATCATTTAGTTTTGCTACAATAGTGTTTCCCACTTTTGGGACATCCTAATATTTTCCTTAATTCACACATTTCTTATAAAATCTAATTATTTAAGCCTTAAGGGGTTCCATCTAAAGGGTCTTAATTGAACATGTTAGATGATACCTCGTTAGATAAAAATTCCTTGCATAAAAATACCCTAGTCTTAAATCAAACTCTTAATGGAGTCTCTTCCACACCTATCAAAATGATAACAAAAAACCACTTTTACTTCACCTTTTGGGGGATCAAATAAATTTATTTAGGAGATTAATTTTGTAAGTATGTAGCCTTTATTAGAAGATTTCCAAAATGTATAATTTTGAATATATTTTATTTTATTATTATATTTATTTTCTCTTTCTTGTGAATGTAGGTTTTTCATTGAACATCAAGGTCTTCGTTTCATATACATGGAGAAATTAAAAAATAGAGGGAAAGAAATTCTAAAAATATCTTTGCACTAGGTATTGATGTTCTTATTTCAACAAAAAATGAAGTTAATTTAGATGAATAAAAAAAGTTATGCATTATTGAAGTAGTCTATGTTTGAATTATAGTTAAAATCACTTCAAAAAGTTATAAAAAATTATGAAAAAATATATGTGTTATAGATGTTAGATAAACCTATGTGATCATATCATTACAAGATTCATTAATTTATATGACCCCCTTCTATATCTTTCTATGTTTAAGTATTTTTTTTTCATGCATGTTTATGAGTGCTTCATATTTTAGATGCATGACCATTCGAGGATTCACAGTCATCTCAAAGTGTGTAAAATTTAATGGTGAAGTTTCCATACCCAACCCATTTTCAATAAGGTTTTTTTCTCTTTTTAAGGAGAGTACCTTAATACATTAGCCTATTGACAATGGGTATAATTTTGCGCAAAGTTGAGTCCCTTTTCCTATGTCAACTTACACACATTCATATGCACCTACCCTTTATATTATCCTTATCAGGTTATAGATTCTTATACATTTACCATATCTACTTATCTATAACACATATGCATGTACATATTTACATACACATTTTATCCACTACAATTTATCCATTTTCATGTGCTTGGAAAAGTTTATAGTTTTAGAGATGTCCTTCAAGTCATAGACTCATCCTTCTCAAATTTAAAAATAAAAAATAAAAAATAAAAAAAATCTAATTTGTTCAACTATTAGACCTATCCCCACAAATTTGCGGGATGTGTTGCTATATCTTTGTATATAGAGGCATTCAATATATTCATTTTGATACCAAAGAATCAAGAATCATTTGCATATAATTTGTGAAACAAACACAAATTTGTAGGATGTGTTGCTATATCTTTATATATAGGGGCATTCTTGATACATTCATTTTGATGCCAAAGAATCAAGAATCATTTGCATATCATTTGAATTACCAAACTATTATTACTTATTTTAAATCCAAAGGAACATTAAAATGAAAGCTACAATGTAGTTTGTGCATTTTTCTATGAAAGAGCTAAGTACATTTATTTCTATTTACATTCCCATATTTAATTATTATAAATTATCATAATATAACTATCATCATTGATAATCTAAATTAATTTATACTTAATAAATTACATTTATTTAATTTGTCTAGGGTAATCCTGAACAACATTTTTTAACTTTAAAACATATTAAATTATTTTAATAATAATTTATTTTATTAATGTCAAGGGACATTCTTGATGGCAACAAGCGATGTAGTGTAATGACATGAGTGTGTTAACAAAAACTCTTACCTTTTATCTTAGATTTGACAGCCATTTGTAACATATCAAATTATTAATATTTAATATTAAATATAATATTTCTAAAATAAGCAACAAATAAAATTTATGTATCCATGTATGTAGTAAATAAAATAATTGTAAAGTAAAATAAAATCTTTGAAATAAATATACTAGTTCCAAACTAATATCTCTTTTCATTTTGTAGATAGATGTATTTAAGATATCTATACTAGTTAAATAATTACAATACACAAAATAACTAAATCTATTTAGCACAAATATTTCCCAAACATGATTTTTAAGTTACCTAAGTGTTTTTTAATTCATATTTGCAATGAAACTAAATAGAAAATGTTAATAGGTCTTTGCTTTATTCATGAAGTTGAATGGTTCTAAATGCACTTAGAAAGGATCAAGTCTTGTAGCGCAAGGCTCTATTACTATAAGGGACAAAATTGGGATTGTGTCTTGGACAACTTTGGTGGAATAGATATCCATCAGTCCTTGACTTTCAACCAAAGATTTTTGTTCCCATATCAAAAATAGCTAAATGACTAGCACTTGCATCTAAAAGAGATGCAAAGATTATAAAATTATATGTTAGAGAGTACATATTTGTGCATGAATGCATATAAATGCAGGCACTGTAAATTCTACTTACATGTGACTTGATTATGTAGATTTGATATAAAGCTCCAAAAAAACAATTAATTTGAAAATAAACTCTATATTTAATGAATTTTTCACACACTTTTATATTGTCTTAAAGCGAAATAGGGATAAAAGAGTCCTGGAGCAAACCAGCAAAGGTCTGTCAAGCGAAAAAACGAAATTACAATATAATGCCCATATGGCTGTAGAGGAGAATATCAGGGAGTAGAGAAGGGATACAGAAGTCTGCTAAGCTAAAGGTAAGAGACTTCATTTTTCAAACTTTTCCTTCCTTTACACACCTCACAGTCAATGAAATCAGTCCTTTTCCTCTCCCCTAATCTAGTTAGATCATTCCAATGAATTGACGTCCCTAATATGGAGGAACGATCTGTTCTAAAGCCATGTGTTTAGGCTTTATTTTCCAATTCTAAAGTCGAAGTTATGTCTGGAGTTTCTATGGATTTTTTGAAGTATCGGATTGTGACTATCACTACTATATCACCTATAGGAAGTTGAAATATGCTGGTGCCTGACGAGGGAGCAAACCCGAGACACAGAAATACACTCACAAAACAGAGAACAATATTTTATTCATAAATATTGAACTTCTTACATGCAGAGGATCTCAAATCCCCAAGCTCTGTATTACATGCAAATTGATTCTGAAGCCGGAATCCCCTTTCCTTGACATGCGAACTTCTTTCCCCAAAAGTTACCCAAAAATCAGAAACAAGCCCCTAAATAGGCCCATTTCGGTTTGGAACCAAAAACAACCTTTGAGATAAGATTTTTGACGGTTTGGCGCCAAAATTACAATTTGAAATTCAAGTTAAATTCACATTTGAAAATTAGCACAATTCTAAAATATGCACTAACTTCCGGCAGCCATAACTTTTAATCCAACCGTCATATCTTCAATGATAATACCTTTTCGGAAAGCTCTCGAAAAGACGATTTTCTCCAAAGTAGGCCTTTGGTGGACTACTTTGGCATTTCCGCAAATTTTCAGGCCCATCCGGGATCGTTTGGTGCCTCAAACTGAGCTCGGAAGGTTTTTCAGGGCAAAAAGCAGAAATTGGAACTTGAATAACTTTCAAGTCGTGAATGATCTTGACCTGATTGCTTTCACCCGGTATGTATTTTTCCATCACGAACCTTCCATAAATTTCTGTCTTCCACGACTTCAAATTCAAACACGCTAAAATGGCGGTTGAGCGAAAAAGTGAAAACGTGAAAGTTGGAAACTCTTATTTGGCGAAAAGGTATCGAGAAATACAAAGAAACATCTACAAAAAGAAAACAACATGAACAAATGGAAATCCTCTTTTGGGTGATGCAAAGTGCCCTCACCCTTTGGATGCTCCGCATCGGACACCCAGGGTAATTTGAAGTGACCCGTCCGCGTCTCGGATGGTTGAAAAACCCAAGCAGATCAACCTCGCATAGACAACCAAGAAGAATCTTCCGCAGGGCCTTCCTTTCCATTTTACCAGATACTCTTCATACTGCCTGTTTCTGGTACTCCTTCCCACATGGCTATCTAGGATTTCTTCAATCTCCTCCTTCTCTGAAGTAGGTGCTGGAATGCCAAACTGTTCCATTGTAGGTGTTTCCTCTGCGCCACCTTCATGATACTCTATCAAATCCTGGAAAATATTGAACCACCGAAATGTTGAAGATCATCAGCAACTCTACCTCATATGCATTCCACGGTTGTACCTCTTCACAATTTTACAGGGACCGAACTTCTTCATCTTCGGTTTGTTATAGGTTCCCACTGGAAACCTTTCTTTCCTCAAGTGGACCATCACTTCATCACCAATCTGAAACTCCTTATACCTCTTTTTCTGATCTGCCTTAGCCTTATACTGCATATTCATCTTGTTGATATGTTCTCTAACATTCTCATGTATATTCTTGATGTGCTGTGCAAATTCTTCAGCTTCAGCACTAGTTTTCTTCTCTTGGTCCATCTTCCTCAATTCTGGAGCAGTCCTGGGACTACCTCCATACACAATTTGGAATGGTGATCTACCAGTACTTCTATTGACAGAATTGTTGTAAGAAAATTCTGCCTGAGGTAAGATCAAGTCCCATCCCTTAGGTTTATCTCCTACCAAGCATCTCAGTAGGTTACCTAGACTTCTATTCACAACCTCAGTTTGCCCATCAGTTTGTGGATGGTGTGCAGAACTGAACTTCAACCTCTGTCTTCAACTTTTTCTAGGAGTCCTCAGTATCCCACGAACTTGGTATCCACGATCACGAGACTATAATTTTGGCGGTTCATGTAGTCT
>VDFB02000003.1:622657647-622720650 GCA_007258455.2 Sequoia sempervirens | reverse complement strand
GAGAGAGTAAGAGAGAGTGGGAGAGGGTTGGAGAGAGGGTGGACGAGAGTTAGAAAGAGTGGGAGAGAGTGGGAGAGAGTATAGACAAAGAGATAATAAATCTATAAAAAAAACCAACTTTTTCACAACACGAGCATGTTTTGAAGATGTATAGACATGACTGTTTTAACAAGAATGAATGAGTTTCACTTTTTTTCTTTTAATATGTAATAACGCAAGCGCATTATAACACGCTTGCTTTATGGGCTCATTGTGGCCGAGCCTCAGGCTCGGCAGAAAAAGCCATAACGTGTGCACGTTATAACATGCTCGCATTATAGCGCACTCGCGTTATAGCGCACTCACGTTGTGACTTTTCAAAACTTTTTTTTGAAAGTGGCCACATATTTTCTACCCATCTCCATGCACCCATCCCTATGTTAACTTACAAAAATTCATATGCACCTACCCTTTATATTATTCCTATTAGGTTATAGATTCTTATGCATTGACCACATCGATACCTATATATAACACATATGCATGTACATATATTTACATACATATTTTATCCACTGCAATTTATCCATTTTCATGTGCTTGGACAAGTTTATAGTTTTAGAAATGTCCTTTAAGTCATTGAATCATCCTTCTCAAGTTTTAAAATAAAAAAAGTAAAAAATAAAAAAAATCAAATTTGTTCAACTCTTGGACCTATCCCCATAAATATGTGGGATGTGTTGCTATATCTTTGTATATAGAGACATTTAGTACATCCATTTTGATACCAAAGAATCATGAATCATTTGCATATCATTTGAATTAACAAAATATTGTTACTTATTTTAAATTTTAAGGCACATTAAAATTAAAGCTACAATGCACTTTATGCATTATCTGTCAAAGAGCTAAGTTCATTTATTTCTATTTGCATTCCCATATTCAATTATTATAAATTATCATAATATAACTATCATCATTGATAATATAAACTAATTTATACTTAATTAATTGCATTTATTTGATTTGTCTAGGGTAATGTTTTGTGGTCTCACAACACACCCCAAGACTATAAGACTTGGGGACCCCAAGTGAAAACTAATGCTTATGGTAGGTGTTGGCTAGTTGAAAGATCACCATAAGTGAAAAGTAGAAAAGAAAATCTTTTTTAAAGAGTACTTCATAACACAAGGTGTTGAGCAAAGTGTTTCGGTCTAGGAGAAAAAGTACGATAAGTTTGAAAGTTTCAATAGATGGAAAGGTCCAGGAAAATTATGGGTAAAAGCTAAATACTGGGTACCAAGTAACAATGCAAAGTAAAGTTTCAAAATCTTAATGTTATCCAAAAGGTCTGATGGTCCGATAACCCAACTAAAAGGAATAATTATATGAGAATATAAATGATATTTTCTGAAAGCAAGTTATTTATGCTGGATTTAAAATAATGATTAACAAATGATGGTTTTGTTTACATGAGATTTTTTATAAATGTTTTAAAAGGGATTTAATAGTTGGAATTGGTGATTTCAGGAGATGTAGATTGCGATGCAAAGTTCGGGTATGGACTGTCAAGCAAATTTGGATCATAGATAGAATCATATCTAGATCAGGCTACACATTCTAGGAAATTATGTAGAGGAGGAGCTCAAGTCATTGGAATACTGAGGATCCTAGTATTACGCATGTAGCGAAGGAAAGCGCTAGCCTTCAAGGAAGCCCATTCCCAAGAGTAGAAAGCCCAAGGTAGAATTAAAATGTAGGAACAGGATGATAAAGCAATCATTCTGAATATATGGGAAAGTTCTTACATACTATTTGGATTCAAGTTATTATACTGGAGATAATTAAAAGATTAAACACCCGAAGGACTTCAATGTGTAAATAAAGGTTGACCTTTGTTGACTTCATTTGCAATTCTCTTACTAATTGTCATATTCCACATGCCTTGATGTGATTCGTCCCTTGGATTCCCTCCATATATTTGTCTTGTCCTACATGCATCTTTTTTCTATAAAAGGCCAGGGGATACTTCTTTCTATGTTAAGTTTAGAATTTGTGGATATCAGAAGAGCCAAAACATCTTTAACTTTTCTTTTTTCTTCTTTTTTTTTGAATCATTTCATTCTAAAAACTTGTATGCACATAGAAATTAATTAATATCAAAGATAATTTTCTAGCTACCTATCTCATGTATCTTTTGTTGCTAGTTTGTTTATTCATCTAGACAAGATTATGTGCTACATCGTTTAAGGATGCATACAAAACCTACTTAGTGTCCAAACTAAACCCCCTTCATTAAAAGCTCACACTATTTTATGCCTAGTATGAAGCAATCTGGTGAAGTATGGAGCGGTTTGCTTTGATCTAATTAAATCTTGGTGCATGCATGGAGAATAACTATGAAAAAGTTTATTTTTCAAGTATTTTGATGCTTTATTTTAGATTATATGTTAAATTTTGGGTATGTGCAGGATCATGATGGGCCAAAAAGTGGCAATATGATGGGTTTGTGGCTAATGACTTTTTTACCCAAAATTGATGAAATGAAAAGGGTTTTTAAAAGAGAATCTTAGCTTTCCACCAATATAAATTATGATTTACTTTGAATTTAATAAGTAATTATTATTCATTTTCTATTCAAATTATGACTAAAGTCCTGATTAATAGGTTGATTAAAAAACATCTATAGATTTCAAATAGTATCACATTTTTTAAATCTAAAACATGCATCTCATTCTGTGCTTCGCATACTATAGGATTAAAAAAAGAAAAATTGAACTTCATTAAGTTTTGACCAAGTTAAGGTGGTTAGATGTACGAGATTTTTATATTTTTTAAAAGTTGTAATAAAAAATTCATAAATAATTATTTACTTAGAAAAAAATTAGAAAAATATGCATCACATCGACATGAGTCTTCTACTTATATATAAAATATTATAAAAAAATATTATCATTTTATTGTGGTTAGGGTGGTCAGACAGACACCTACTTCTTATTTTTTCCCTGAAATTTAAGTACTACTGCATTGAAATTTCAAAATTTCACCAAATATATTTCTTTTTTTTTGAAACAAACCTAGTAGTTTAGAAACTAAATTCAATTTGCTACAAATTATATTCTTACATATTTTTGAAATAATATAGATAACTTATTCAAATTTTTACACTAAGTTGCCTAACTCGATTTTTCTGATTTTTTTGCCACTTAAGGGCCTATTTTTTCCATGATGATCCCGCACATACCCTTTAAAAAAAAATTCTTAAAAAGAGATGAATGAATGGAAATATTATTGAAAATATTTCATTTCCATGAAATTGTTGAATGCTTAAAGTCAAATCTACTTAAGGGTATGTGCAGGATCATGATGGGCCAAAAAGTGGCAATATGATGGTGTGTGGCCGATTTTTTACCCAAAATTAATGAAATGAAAAGGGTTTTAAAGGAGATTCTCAGCTTTCCACCAATATAAATTATGATTTACTTTGAATTTAATAAGTAATTATTATTTATTTTCTATTCAAATTACAACTAAAGTCCCTGACGATAAACTAATTGAAAACATCTATAGATTTCAAAGGATCACATTTTTGAATCCAAAACGCACATTCTATGCTTCATAATATAGTATTAAAAAGAAAAATTGAATTTCATGAAGTTTTGACCAAGTTAAGGTGGTCGGATACAAGTTTTTATATTTTTTAAAAGTTGTAATAAAAAATAATTAATTATTTACTTGGAAAAAATTACAAAAAATATGCATCACATTGGGACATGAGTCCTTTACTTATATATAAAATATTATAAAAATATTATCTTTTTATTGTGGTTAGGGTGGTCAAACAGACACCTACTTCTTATTTTTTCCCTGAAATTTAAGTACTACTGCATTGAAATTTCAATTTTTCACCAAATAGATTTTTATTTTTTTAAACAAACCTAGTAGTTTAGAAACTATATTCATTGTGCTAAAAGTTCTATTCTTACATATTTTTGAAATAATATAGATAACTTATTCAAATTTTTACATCAAGTTGCCTAACTCTGATTTTTCTAATTTTTTTGCCACTTAAGGGCCTATTTTTTCCATGATGATCCTGCACATACCCTTAAGTGATAGCAAAGTCATTCAAAATTTATGATGAAATTGTTGAATGCTTAAAGCTAGATCTACTTAAGTGATAGCAAAGTTATTTGATGTTCATGAAATTGTTTAATGATCGAATTGAAAATCTTCAAATTTGATACTTATAATTCCTTTACAAAATTGGAGATAACCATATACCCCTTGAGATTAATAGTAATATCACATCGTACCCTGAAGCAAACCTAGTATGGTCAGGACTTGACTACCAAAGCCTTGGGATTAAGCTAAGTCAACCTTTTCCCTAGAATTTCTCTTCCCCTTTTAGGTTGCCCTGGTTCAATGTTTCAAGTAGAGATAGGTTCTTCGTGGCTTGCCTGTGAGGATTTTATCTGCACTTTTGTTGTGACTAACATCGTGATCAAGAGGAACTAGCACTAGAAGGAGGGCCTCATATTTTTCCCTCTAGGTTTTGTTTAGGAATCTATGTCGGTTTTGAGTTTGAAAGTAGCTTTTAAGATGGAAGTCTATGCAAGGTGGTAGTTTGAAAATGGAAGTTGAGAAACTCCGCAAAATATTTAATTGGAGATTATATCCTTTGAGTTTTTTCACCTTTGGTAGAGTCACCGAGTGTAGGATTCATGGTACAACTGATCACGATGAACTTGACTGTGATTTTTTTAACTAGGGTAAGTTTGAATACACACAAAGTGATTATGTTAATAGAATAAGTTTTAACTATTGAAAGGAATTGTTGATTCAAGATAGCTTCAGTAAGATATAAATGATGATTGCATTCATGCATCATCATCATTTATATTTAACCTAAGTGTTCTTAACCTCAAAAAAAGGAAAATCAAATAAGTTTTGCGAATTTCTAATGAAAATCAAAATATTGCATATCAGAATTCATTCCTTATGATTGTTGTGTGTTAACAGATCTCATATTAGTTTAAGAAATAAACAACAAACTGTTAAGGGAGCCCGCGCGCTCAAGGGACGCGCCCCATGAGTGGACATTTCTCCACTCTATGGAGACACGTCCTCTCATGAGACACGTCTCCTTGAGGTGTGTCTCCCTCATATATATGAGACCTCTTGTTGTTATTTGTAGACATCGAAATCAATTAATGTTCTGCATTCAGCGCATTCAAATACAGAAGTAAAAATATGACTTAGTATTATTATTACACAAAATTTAAGTCTTAGAATTTCCATAGGTCTTTTAGGATCCATTTCTAATTAGATTTGATATAAATTGACATGGTATCAAAGCCAAATTGAGTGAATCCAAATCAAATCTAGATATCAGAATACTTAGGAAAATTCAAATTTTTGAAAAAAAAATTGAATTCTCATCACTCTTCATTATGTCAAGTGTGATCAGATTTGAAGATCGTCTTGCAGGAGCAAACAACTTCACATCATGGAAATTTAGAATCATGATGATCCTTAAAGAGAATAAATTAGACTCACTTGTGAGAGAAAATAAAATGGAACTAGAGGCTGATCCTGAGAAAACTCATTGGATTGAAAACAATGAAAAAGCCATGAAAATCTTAGTAGATGGAGTTAGGGATCATATAGTGCCCATCCTAGCAAAACATGAAACTGCATATCATATGTTCAAATCTCTTAAGAGTACCTATGAGATCAACAACACCAGTAGGACTCTTGCATTAAAGAGGCAAACCAACAATGCTCAAATAAATAAAGGAGAGTCCATTAATGCATACTTCATGAGGATCATTGAACTAAGGGATCAATTATCCACAATTGGATATCAAATTGATAGCAAAGAGTTAAATCTAATTGCACTAGGGGCCCTACCAAACTCATGGGAGTCATTTGTTCAAGGAATAAGTGCAAGATCTAAACTCCCTAAGTTTGATAGGCTAAGAATTGACTACCTTCAAGAAGAAACAAGACTCTCCTCAAAAGAAAATAATCAGAAGAACATAGATGAAGACATTCATGTACTCAACACATCATCTAATAAAAGGAATAAGAAAAACTCCTTCAAGAGAGGATCTTTCAAAAGAAAGAGAAATTCCAATGGAAAGGGATCTTCTAAGAAGAAATACATCTCTCAAGTGCAATGATTTAGATGTGATCAATATGGCCACTATGCAATGGAGTGCCCTGACAGATCAAAGCAACAAGCATCTCTTGCCAAATTAGGAAAGACAAATTCAGATCATGAATCTGAGAACTTTGTGTTCTATACAGCCTTATCTAGTCAAGTATCTAACAATATCAACAACTGGGTGATTGATAGTGGTTCTTCGAGGCACATCGCAGGGTTTAGAGAGCACATAGACACTTTGACTGAAGAGTTTGATGAAGTAACAATTGGGGATGATTCTAAACATCAAGTAAAAGGGGTTGGAACTTGTTCCATCACATTGAAATCTGGTCTCTCCATTCAACTCACTGGAGTCTTATTTGTACCTGGAATAAAGAGGAATCTAATATCCATCTCTTCCCTTGAAGACAATGGATATAGAGTTACCTTTATGGATGGAAAAGTTCTAGCATGGCCTAAAAACTCAACTATCAAGAAAGCCCTAACCATATGTGTAAGACAAGGGTACCTTTACAAACTATGCACTGAAGTTAAACAAGCCCTTACCCTTGACACCCTTGAGTTAAATGAGATTTGGCATAGAAGATTAGGACACCTTCATTTTCATGCCCTACCTTCTATGGATAAACTTGTAACAGGCTTACCTAAGTTAAAATCATCTCATGAAGGAACTTGTAAAGGTTGTGCCTTAGGAAAGAATACAAAGGGATCATTTCCCAATAGTTTGAGCAAAACCCTAAATGTGTTAGAACTAGTTCACTCAGACCTATGTGGACCCATGTCTATACCTTCTAAAGCAGGATTTCTATACTATGTCATATTTATAGATGAATTCTCTAGGAAAACCTGGATCTATTTCCTTAAGTGTAAAGAGTCAATAGAAATCCTCAAAAGGTTCAAAGAGTTCAAAGCACTTACATAAAACTTCTCCGGGAAGAAAATAAAAACCTTAAGGAAAAAAATTGAGAAAGAATACACCTCTGAAATTTTTAAGGAATTTTGCATGAGTGCTGGTATTAAGAGGGAGTTCATAGTTTCCTACAACCCTCAACAAAATGGGGTTGCTGAAAGGAAAAATAGAACCATTGTAGAAGCTGCTAAAGCAATGTTGCTTAACCAAAACATTGAAACCTCTTTCTGGGCGGAAGCCTCTAGGACTGTTGTCTACATCCAAAATAGATGTCTTCATTCTCATCTTGATAACAAAACTCCTGAAGAAGCCTTCACTGGCATAAAACCTGACATTAGTCACTTTAGGATTTTTGGTTTCCCCATCTATATTCATGTGCCCAAGGAGAAGAGATTCAAACTAGAACCTTCCAGAAAGAAAGGGATATTTATGGGATATAGTGAAACCTCCAAGGCCTACAGGATATTCATACCTGGGCAGAATCAAATTGAATTGAGCAGAGATGTCATCTTTGAAGAAGACATTGCATTCAAAAGGGCAAGAAGTTCTAGTGAGATAGAAAATTATTCCCCTAGGGTATTAGAAGTGGAGCCTACTCCTAAGATTCAGAGGGAGTATCCTGAGGAAATGCCAAATGAACTTCAATCTACTTCAAATGAGAATACAAATGACAATGGCAAGAAGATACCACTTTGGGCTAGAAAGATGATCAAAGAAGATGAGAATCATGCAACACCTAAAGGAACGTTTAGGGAGAGTAAAAGACCTAAACGGTTCTCAAACTATGTTGCTCTAATGAATGACATCATAAATTAAGAACCCTCCAGTGTTTCAGAAGCCTTCAGACATCAAGTATGGAAGGATGCAATGTCATAAGAGTATTAGTCCATTCTAAAAAATGATGTATGGGATATAGTGCCTAGACCAAAAGAGAAATCTGTCGTCTCTTCTAAATGGCTCTTCAAAATCAAACATGCTGCTGATGGTAGTATAGAAAACATAAGGAACATTTTGTGGCAAGAGGTTTCTCACAGAAGGAAGGCATTGATTATGAAGAAACATTTGCACCTGTTGCCCAATACACATCTGTGAGAGCAGTGATAGCCATTGCAACAACTAAAGGTTGGAAGATCCACCAAATGGATGTAAAAAATTCCTTCGTAAATGGAACCATTGAAGAGGAAGTCTATCTAGAATAGCCTGAAGGTTTTGTGATACATAAACCTGACTCACATGTATGAAGACTAAAGAAAGCACTGTATGGACTTAAACAGGCTCCCAAGGCCTGGTATGAAAGAATTGACAGCTACCTCTTGGGACTAGGATTGTTCAAGAATGATGCAGACCCAAATCTTTACTTTAAGGTAATTAAAGGTGTTATGTTAATAATTATTTTATATGTTGATGACCTACTAAGAATAGGAGAAGATCACCTCATTGCTCAAGGAAAGAAGGATCTAACTTCAGAATTTGACATGAAAGACTTGGGCATTTTACACTACTTTCTAGGTTTGGAAGTCTGGAAGAAACCAGATGGCATCATACTAAACCAAGGAAAGTATACTATTGATATTCTAAAGAGATTTGGAATGTTGGATTGTAGACCCATGTCTACACCTATGGAAACCAACCTTCACAAACTAAAAGAAATAGCTGCAGAATCCAAGTGTGCAGATTCAACCCTATATAGACAAATGATTGGATCTTTGATGTACCTGGTTAACACCAGACCTGATATTTGCTATGGGGTGAATGCTCTAATCCAGTTCATGTGTGATCCAAAGGAAATTCACCTTATGGTTGTGAAACATATATTAAGATATCTTCAAGGCACTATTAGATATGGTCTTCTTTACAAAAATAACCAACTAGATCTACATGGGTACTCTGATTCAGATTGGGCTGGAAGTGTAACCGATCGAAAAAGCACATCAAGGTGTTGCTTTAATTTAGGATCAGCTATGATCTCCTAGATTTGCAGAAAATAGTCTTCAGTTGCACAGAGCTCAACAGAAGCTGAATACATTGCAGCCTCTATGGGAGTAAGAGAAGTAGTTTGGCTTCGTAAATTTCTTGTGGGACTCTTTGGTGAGCCCTTGAATCCTACAATTATTCATTGTGATAATCAGAGTTGCATCAAACTCTCTGTGAATCCTGTCTTCCATGATAGATCTAAGCACATTGAGATCCCCTATCATTATGTAAGAGATATGGTAGAAAGGAATGTGATCCAGTTGGAGTATGTTAGTAAAAATGATCAAACTGCAGACATTTTCACCAAGCCTCTCTCCCAAATCAAGGTAGAGCACTTCAGGAAGAAACTTGGTATGGTTGAAATGTAATTTGATATTTATATCTAAAATTCAAATTGTTTATAAATTGTACTAATATATAAATATGTTTAAACTCTTTTGTCATGTGTGTGACTCCATGACCTTATGGGCCTACTCCCCCTATGTACATTATTGAAAGGTGACGATCTTTCTAATAATGAACACTTGTATTTGACATTGTAAAGCGACGACTCTACAATGATGAGTTGAACTATCATGATAGATATCATGTGTCTTGATATCTATGGACATGTCATGATAGTATCTCTTGGACACTTTTGATGAATATCATGGGACTTGATATCATTTGAAGATCATTGTGATCCTTAAGAGATAATCATGGTGGATAATTCTATATCTGTGGATATGCCATGAATTATGGTAGACATCATGTGACTTGATGTCAGTGCACATACCATAATGAAGATGTGTTATGAAGAATGTCATATGACTTGACAATATTAAGAAAACATATCATATCTTTGATATCACGTGTGAAGGTGATATCTCCACTTATTTGATTTGGAATATCTTCCCTAGCTAAGAGGGAGTGTTGATTCAAGATAGCTTCAGTCAGATATAAATGATGATTGCATTCATGCATCATCATCATTTATATTTAACCTAAGTGTTATTAACCTCGAAAAAAGGAAAATCAAATAATTTTTGTGGATTTTTTATGATAATTAAAATATTGCATATCGGAATTCATTTCTTATGATTGCTGTGTGTTAACAGATCTCATATTAGTTTAAGAAATAAATAGCAAACTGTTAACAGATCCCACGTGCTCAAGGGATGCGCCCCATGAGTGGACATGTCTCCACTCTATGGAGACACGTCCTCTCATGAGACGCGTATCTCCTTGAGGCGTGTCTCCCTCATATATATGAGACCTCTTGCTGTTATTTGTAGACATCAAAATCAATTAATGTTTTGCATTCATCGCATTCAAATACAAAAGTAAAAATTTGACTTAGTATTATTATTACATATAATTTAAGTCTTAGAATTTCCATAGGTCTTTTAGGATCCAGTTCTAATCAGATTTGATATAAATTGACAAGAATGAATTGTTAATGAAAAATACTTTGAATTCTAGCGAAGAGTATAACCCCAGTGGAATCGAAAATGCTAAAAAATTAACTGATATATCAAAAAGGTTTGTTAACTATAATTGTTATGAAGAAAATTCTAAGGTTTTATAGGAAGATAGGTGAGGAATAGTAGCGATGAGTCATCATTCTTTTCACATGTTGAAAATTTTGGTGAAGAGAAGAAGTAGGAAAATCGAGCAGGAGATGCATTTTTTTCATTCCAAACTGAAAATTTACAAGCTAAAAACAAAAATTTTATTGATTTCATGCAAGATACAAAGTATCAATTTCTTACTTTTTCTTTTTCTGATAACAATATAAATTGTGGTACTACTTGGTCTAATAAAGTTTAAAGTGAAGACAGGGCCAAGGAAACAAAAAAAATTCAAAGAAGAGGAAAATCAAGAAATGGACACAGTTGTTCATGGAACCAAACAGAGGAAAGAAGAAAAACATGTTCACCAGGACTAGAGAAGAAATTAGAGTGTTGAGAAATCAATGAAAGTGTGTGTAATTGACCTTTAATGAGGTTACTTTCATACATGTGAGCCAATTTATTGGTAAGTATTCCTTTGAATTTTCATTTGTTAAATACAAAAAAATTAAGATAATTTATTGTTATAGTAGGATATTTGAAATTTATTCCAGTGAATTTAAAGATAAATCTACTATAATTCGTACAAAAAAAACAATGAAAATAGTTATTGAGCTTAAAAAAAAATTGCTTAGTTAGGGTTAGTCGTTTGTTAGGGTTAGTTTTGGTTAGTTAGGGTTAGTTTGCTTTCATAGGGTTTGCTATCATTTTTCCTCTTTCTGGTTTTCCTTCCACATTTGTAAATTCTACTCAACTTATCATACACATGAGATTAAATTTGAACATTGTATAATATTGTGTTGTGAAATGATAAAGAATAAAACCATACACAGTAAATACATGCTTTTAAAAAGGTGTGATATAAAGCTATATATATGTGTAGATTGCATATATATACATGAAAGTACAAAATTATTGTTGTAAAAAGAAGCAAAAACTATAAAAAGAGGAAACTAAGCTATAGAAGAGGGTGGCTATTCAATCAATCTGGGATGCCTTGTCCATCAGGGCCAAATACCCTACATAGGAAATTTCCCAGTGAACTTCAAAGTCAGGGGTATGGAGGTCAATCAGAAATGGCCAGAGTGGAACCACTTCCCCATGTTCTAGGAATAAATGAATATCATCCACAGAGGGGATTCTAATGGTTGGGTGTGAAACATACATAATAGTATCCATATTTCCCAAATACTCAGGCCGCACCATCATATTCGCAATCGAGCAAACATCTTCAATAGAAATCCCAATGTCGAGGAGCAAGGCTAAAAAGTGTGAAGGAAAGTATGAATACAACCAATAGTATGATCTGGATTCCACATATTGTTCCCAAAGGACTAAACACAAGTTTGGTATAGTGAAATTGGTAGTCTAAATGAAGAAAATCTTGTCGAGCCTCTGAGTCATAATATGATCCATGAAAGGATTCTGGTAGCGAGAGCAGGTCAAGCAAATTGGAGTACCCATGACCTGGAAGCAAGTAAGCACTAGCAGCATAGAAATGCAAAATAATTAAAAAAAGAAAAGCAAAGGTGTCAAGAATTCAAGAGAAGTGTGGAATTTATAGAAAACTGTGAGGAAGTCGCGGTACATAGTTTCCTAGATCGAAGTTTTGGAAATCACAAGTTGAGGTGGCAACTGGATGAGTTTCTCCAAAGAAAAATGTTAAATCAAATTAATTCTTAGACAATTAGTGACAATTTGCTTCAAAGTTGGCTGGTACGAAGATTGCGAATCAAGCGAGTTAAAGATTTTGAAATGAACGGTGGTAATTTTATTATGTTTTTATTAAGCTGTATTAATCATGAAGGTGCCCATGTGTGCAATGCAGAAAAGAAAATGAAGCCGGTAAGGCAACACATGTCATCATCTTGAAAATTTGAGAGAAATGATATGTGCACATTGAGGCATGTGAATTTAATACAAAATAATGTGATCATATTTAAGTTTCATCATAACATTTTTGATCCATTAATGTGGTGCAGCGCCATCAAATCGGAATTTCTAGCCAAGTATTTATTATTTTCCATAAAATTGAAATTGAAAGGTGGTAACTAATGGTTCTAAATTTAGATTTAAATTTGGTGGTTAAATTGTTAGTTGCTAAATTTTAATTTATGCATATCTTCTAACATATAGCGAGTTGCAATTAGCTGGGATTTGACATATAAGTGGTAAGGTTTAGCCGGGAATACACACCAACAAGGAATAATTAAATGAGTTTATGAGAAATAGTGAAACGATGAAGGGATTTGCATTGAATGAAAAATCAAAAGGTAACCTTCACTACCTAGTGCAAGGCACCATGATAAGTTCAAATTTGCAAGTCTTGAAATAAAGTCTAATGATAGGGTTTTAGGTGTTTTGGAGTTTTTTCATTGAATAAGGTCTTACTAGACCATTTTATGATATAATTAGTCTATTGTGTGTCATGTTGAGTCAGTTGGAGTTCATTTTCCAAATATTGCACTTTTTCTCAAAAGTTGTCATTTGCAACGTTGTAAAAATGCAAAGTAGAGGAATACCAATGGTCAGATATTTGAAAGTTGGTTTCTGGTGGTTGAGTCAATTTTTTTTGAAGGGTCAGAGTTTAAAAAGGCCTCTAAAATTTGAGGAAACTCTCTATTGTTCACTTTTGTAGAAGAAATGAATAAAAACCCTCTCTTTTATGTGTGTTGCATTAAAAAACTTGTTGTTGCAGAGCTTTATGTGAGCTCATACTATAAGTGATTCATAAAAGGTGGTTTTATTTTGATAGAATACTATGTTGAGAGCCCTTTTTCTTTTGTAGGATTGGATTTTATCAATTATTAAAGAATTGGTGAGCAATCTTCACTGAACGGGTCTGTAACACAATTTTAGGTTGTTAAAAATGTGAAATTCACCCATTCCACTATTGGATTTTCCTAGAACTTGGTGGAATGGGTTCCAAAATATAGTTTTAGAAGTATATGGTGGTTTCAAGAGCAAGGAGGGTGAGTTGGATGATTTGGCATGATGACCTAGTTACAGATGAGTGAATTTTTGTCCTAATTTGATGGTTTAGAATGAGAGTTTGTTGAAAGAGTGCTGATACAGGTTGGTAGATGATTCATGAAGCATAGGTAGACACTTTGTGATGTGTTGGAAGGTTTGGCAGGTTGAGAGAAGGCCCAAAGATGTTATTTTCTATAAATCCCATTGGAAACTAGGCAAAATGAGGGTTTTTAGGTTTAGGAAGTTTTTGATTATTTCTAGTGAAGTAAGTTGTTGATTTAGGCTATTTTAAACCTGAGAATAAGGCTTGAGTTGAGTTTTATGATTGAGGGAAGGTTTTGTGGATAGTTCCTTTGGAAAAGTGGCCTATTTTAGCATTGGGATAACATACCAGTCCATTATTGAGATAGATGTTTCAAAGAAAACGTATGCACCAAGAAGATATGTTAAATTTTGCTAAAATGGGTGCCTAAAAAGGTAAAATTTTAGTGGGTTTGAATTTGGGTTTAGAAGATATGGTAAGAAAAGAACTGATGTAGACCTATAAGGAAGATAGAGTGGTTTTGTGAGAAATAACCCTAGGTAGAGTTTTGAGGAGTGAAAGTTTGTTGAAATCTATTGGAATTGTGTTAGTTTGTAGTTTTCCACCCTACTTTGCATCACTACCACTGTGATTCCAAACCTTATAGTGGGATTCATCGCTTGCAAGTTAAAAAAAAGCTATCAATGAAATATCAAAAGAAAAATTAGCTATCAATGAAATATCAAAAGAAAAATTCAACTCTTTAAGCCATCCAAATATCTAGGGCTATGGATGTCTACCTAGTAGTAGAGCTATATATTTAGAGGAATTACAGAGATAACCTTGTCTGGGCTATGGACGCTTGACTAGTAGTAAGGCTCTATCCATGGTTGGATTTGGAAGATTACCAAATTATGTAGTTCAATGTTAATGAACTAATTTTTTCACTAAGTTCCAAAAATTGGAATTAATCAAAGCACACATGAATATTTTTCCCAGGAATTTTACTATTTTTATGTCAAAATCTAGGTAAAGGTAAAGAGCTATTATTTTAAAATATGCATAAATTATTATTTATGACCGGTGATTTAATTCCAAGTTTTGGTTTAAATTTGGTTTTATTGGTTGCAAGTTATTGTGTGGTCTCACAACATGCCCCAAGACTAAAAAAATTGGGAACCCAAAGTGAAAACTAATGGTTATGGTAGGTGCTAGCTAGTTGAAAGATCACCAGAAGTGAAATGTAGAAAATGAAATCTTTTTTAAAGAGTACTTCATAATTCAAGTGTTCCGGGTACCGGGTACTAGGAACTAGGAAACCTAGAAGTGTAAAAGGTAACACAAGGTGTTGAGCAAAGCGTTCCACTTCGGGAGTAGAAGTCCGGTAAGTTTGGAAGTTCTAGTAAAGGTTGAGGTTCAGGAAAATTATGGGTAAAAGATGAGCACTGGGTATCGGGTATCAAGTAACAATGCAAAGTAAAGTTTCAAAATCATAATGTTATCAAAAGGTATGATGGTCCAGTAACCTGGCTAAAAAGAATAATTATGTGAGAATATATATGATATTTTCTAAAAGCATGTTATTTATGATGGATTTAAAACATGATGATTAACAAATGATGGTTTTATTTACATGAGATTTTTTATAAATGTTTTCAAAGGGATTTAATAGTTGGAATTGGTGATTATAGGAAAAGTAGATTGCGATGCAAAGTTTGGGTATGGATAGTCAGAAAAATTTAGATCACGTTTAGAATCGTATTCCAAATCAAGCTACACATACTAGGAAATTATGCAAAGGAGGAGTTTGATTCATCGAAATACTGGGGATCCTGGTATTACACATGTGGTGAAGGAAATCACCAACCTTTGGGGAAGCCCATTCTCGAGAGTAGAAAGCCTGAGGCAAAACCAAAATGTAGGAATTAGATGATAAATCAATCATTCTAAGTATATGGGAAAGTTCCTACATACTATCTAGATTCAAGTTATTATCCTGGTGATAATAAGAAGATTGAACACCCAAAGGAATTCAATATGTAAATAAAGCTTGACCTTTGTTGACTTCATTAGCAATTCTCTTACTATTTGTCATATTCCACATGCCATTATGTTATTCATCATTTGGATTCCCTCTCATGTATTTGTCTTATCCTACCTATGTCTTTTTTTATAAAAGGTCATGGGATACTTCTTTCTAAGTTAAGTTCAGAATTTATGGATGTCAGAAGAGCCAAAACTTCTTTAAATTTTGTTCTCTTTTCCTATTCTCTGAATCATTCCGATATAAAAACTTGTATGCATATAGAACTTAATCAATATCGCAACCAATTTGATGAATCATTCCAATATAAAAACTTGTATGCATATAGAACTTAATCAATATCGCAACCAATTTGATAGCTACCTATCTCATGTATCTTTTGTAGTTGGTTTGTTCATTCAGACATATACGACAGTATGGTACGTCATTTAAGGGTGTATACAGAACCTACTCGGTGTCCAAACTAAACCCCCTTCTTTAAAAGCTCACACCATTTTATGCTTATCTCTAAAACAATCTAGTGAAGTATAGAACAATTTGCTTTGATTTGATTAAATGTTGGGGCATATGTGGAGAATAACTAGGATAAATTTTATTTTTCAAGTATTTTGATGCTTTATTTAAATAGATTAGATGCTCAATTTTAGAAATTTTTCTAAAAAAGAGAGAATGAATGAAATATTATTGAAAATCTTTCATTTCCATCAAATTGTTGAATGCTTAAAGTAAAATCTACTTAAGTGATAGCAAAGTCATTCAAAATTTATGATGAAATTGTTGAATGCTTAAAACTAAATCTACTTAAGTGATAGCAAAGTTATTTGATGCTCATGAAATATTATTGCAAATCTTTTAATTTCATGAAATTGTTTAATGATAGAATTGAAAATATTCCATTTGATACTTATAATTCCTTTACAAAAACTGTTGATAACCATATACCTCTTGAGAGTAACAACAATATCACATCATACCCTAAAGTGAACCTAGTATGGTCAAGGCTTGACTACTAGAGCCTTGGGATTAAGCTAAGTCAACCTTTTCCTCAGAATTTCTCTTCCCCTTTTAGGTTGCACTAGTTCAGTCTTTCAAGTAAAAATAGGTTCTTCACAGTTTTCCTGTAAGGATTTTATCTCCATTGTTGTTGCGACCAACATTGTGATCAACAGGTAATCCTAAATAACATTTTTTAACTTTACAATATATATATATATATATATATATATATATATTTATAATAATATTTTTTATTAAAGTCTAGAGGCATTCTAGATGGCAACAAGATATGTAGTGTAATGACACGAGTCTGTTAACAAAAACTCTTACCTTTTATCTTAGATTTGATAGCCATTTACATATCAAATTATTAGTATTTAATAATATTTCTAAAGTAACGAACAAATAAAATTTATGTATCTATGTATGTAGTAAATAAAATAATTGTAAAGCAAATTAAAATCTTTGAAGTAAATATAATAGTTCCAAATTAATATCTCTTTGCATTTTGTAGATAGATGTATTTAAGATATTTGTACTAGTTAAATAATTATAATACACAAAATAACTAATTCTATTTAGCACAAATATTTCTCAAACATGATTTCTTAGTTACCTAAGTTTTTTTAATCCATATTTCCAATGAAAATAAATAAAAATGTTACTAGGTCTTTGATTTATTGGTGAAGTTGAATGGTTCTAAATGCATTTAGAAATGATCAAGTCTTGTAGCGCAAGGCTCTATTACTATAAGGGACAAAGTCGAGATTGTGTCTTGGACAACTTTGGTGGAATAGATATCCATCAGTCCTTGACATTCAGCCAAAAATTTATATTCTCATATAAAAAATAGCTAAATGACTAGCACTTGCAACTAAAAGAAATGCAAGGATTACATCGATTGAAAATTTTATGTTAGAGAGTACATATTTATGCATGAATTGATTACGTAGATTTGATATAAAACTCTGAAAACAACTAAATTCAAATTGAAATTTTCACATACTTTTATATTGTCTTAAAACTAAATTCACATTGTCTTAAAACTAAATAGGGGTAAAAAGAGTTCACAACACAGGACCAAACCAGCAAAGGTCTGTCAAGCCAAGGAAAAACGTACAATATAATGCCCATATGGCAATAGAGGAGGATATCAGGCAGTACACAAGGGATACGGAAGTCTGTTAAGCTAAAAGTAAGACGCTTCATTTTCCAATCTTTTCCTTCCTTTAAACACCTCACAATCAATGAAATCAGTCCTTTTCCTCTCCCCTAGTCTAGTTAGATTATTCCAACGAATTGACGTCCCTAGTATGGAGGAACGTTCCGTTCTAAAGCCATGTCTTTAGGCTTTACTTTCCAATTCTAAACGCGAAATTAGGTCTGGAGTTTCTACGGATTTTTGGAAGTAGCGGATTGTGACTATCACTACCATATCACCTGGAGGAAGTTGAAATATGCTGGTGCCTTAGCCCCATCACTCAATGGACACAATAAGCATGCATGCGCCATAGTATAATTTGGGTAGCAAGACCATATATCTAGGAAGGCCTACGACCACTAGGAGTGCCTAATCTACACCATCCTTCGAGATGGAAAATATATGTAGACTAACTAGCCAGAGGTTTTATAGATGAACTTGTGAATGTATAACTTTATGTGCGTATTTAGATAAAGGGAAGAAAAAATATTACATAATATTCACATTTAAGATAAATTTTTAATATGTCGATATTGGCATGGTGTGATGGTTTATAGGTGGCATTGTTGTTCTTGCCACCAAGGTTCAAACCCCGTTGGGGTGGTATTGTTGAATGGTTGTATCCGGTTCATAGCTCCGGTCAAAAGTGTTTACCCCTTGAATAAAAATAATTTGATGATCTAGGGACTAGTCCATGAGACATGTTTACATCAACTAATATAAATTTTTAGGTCTCTAAAAATAAATAAAATTACACTGTTTAAACAAGTGTAAAACTCTTAACAATATCAAAACATTCAAAATTTTGATAAAGTTAAGGTTTGGGGTGTTGTTTTGTGTTGATGGTCTTTCTGCACTCAATTTGAGATCATACATGATCATTCTTGGTTACTACATTATTCCATCAAAACCACCATCATTATAAAATATAAGAATATGTTGGAGCTTTAAATGTATTAGTTTCATAAGGGTGAATATGCAAATAAAAATAATATTTTACTATTTATCCCTCCTTATATAGCTAAGTAAAATTTTGCAACTTGTAAATCATTCATCCTATGACATGTACTTTCAAACTGATGTGGCCATATGATAAAATATATTATTCATATTGACATATGACTTATGCATAATTGGGCTTGTTTCTTATGGATAGGACATTTGCTATAGCTCTTTTCTTACATCAATGACACTGTTGGAGGACCACATTGATTTGTGATTCTTATCCATGAACATTAACATATCTTGGAACCATGAATGTTACATGTTATCCTTGATTTTATCATATATGCAATATTCCATGTGTATTTATTTCTTTATCATTCTTGGACCATAGGAAATATTTTTGATAGATACAGGTATGACTTCACATGTGCCTTCACACTCATATCCTATCAATGAATATTCTTTCACACATATCTTTTAACATGGTTCACATTATATCTCATAAGATATTTTTTATTGAGATATTAAGGGCTATGTTATTCCATTACTAAACATTGATTATGAGCCTATATTGATACATCTTTTGAGATACATTGGGAAGTGTCATGCACTACTCCTTTATATTGCAGTCATAATTTCCATATATTCACACATGTTGGGCAGCATTTGGTGGTGTTACAATAGTGTGTTCCACTTCTGAGGCATTCTAGTATTTTCCTAAAATTGCATTTCTTAAAAAAATAATTATTTAAGCCTTAAGAGGTTCCACCTAAAGGGTTTTAATTGAAGAGGTTTAGATCAAACCACCTTGGATAAAAAAACCTTAGTCTTAAATCAAACTCTTAATGGAGTCTCCTCCACACCTATCAAAATGCTAAAAAAAAACCACTTTTACTTCACATTTTGGAAGATCAATTAAAGTCATTTAGGGGATCTATTTTGTAAGAATGTTTATCCATTATAATAAGCTTTCCAAAAAGTAGAATTTTGAATATTTAATTTGATTATTATATTTATTTTATATTTCTCATGAACATATGTTTTTCATTGAACATCAAGGTCTTTGCTTCACACACATGGAGAAATTAAAATATAGAGAAAAAAATTACAAAATTTATATCTATGTACTGGGTATTGATGTTCTTATTTCAACAAATGGAGATGTTAATTCATACAAATACAAAAAAAATGCATTATTGAAGTAACCTATGTCCGAATTATAGTTAATATCATTACAAAAAGATAAAAATATTACACAATAAAAAAACTATGAAAAAATATTTGTGCACTAGATATCAATATTATGAATCTATGTTTAAAACTTTATAATTTTATCCTTTCTATAAATAAAGTCATGCTTTACCAAAGTAACATTACTTTTTTAAAATATAGTACTATTGACTATAAAAAATGATTTCTTAGAAGTTACGTAAAAAAACTTATAAATTATTTCTTAATTTTCTTAAAATATATTTATAATCTATGAACAAAATCTCAAAAATCACTAGTTCACATCATTTTCAAATCCTTAATGGTTTAGTAGGTATAACTGTCAGAAAATGAAAATTTGATAAAAAAATATTGATTTCACTATCCCACTTTGGCCAAAAAGTGGAACATATTTTATATTTGAGGAGCGTCACACTTTCCTCTTTACAAATTGTGCTTAATATTGCTTTGACTTGGGGGTTGTGCATAATTCTAGCTCCATGAATTTGTCATAATTCCATTCCTTTGTTGTGGATTTCCATGCCATTGCCATGTCCATTCATGCCCTTATTTTAGTTTCATGTCTTTGGTTTGGCTTGGCTTCATGTCCTTGTTGCATCTTCATACCTTTCTCTAGCTTTATGTCATAGTTGCTTATGTACTTACACAAGAGTTATTAGCCAATAAGGGTTGTATCACCATTATTTTCCCATGTTGGTGACAACATTACTATTATTTGATATGATATTTATCCCATGTTCTTACCATTCAAGATATCTTTTGAGACATTTCCATTATTTTTACATAAATAACTTTTTACAAAATTATTGTTATATATGCTTAAAAATAATTATGTGCTTACATTCTTTTAAGATTACATTTACTTTTTATGCATTAATTTAAAATCCTATCCTACAATTCCTTGTATCCAACAAATACAAGGTCAGTTGTTAGGGGAGGGAACATATCTTAATACTAACACTTTTATGTTGAGTTTTATAGAGAGTTGTAGGTGCTTCCAAAGTTTCATCTATAATTCCATTAGATAATACAAGATGATGGATAGACCTATGTCATCATATCATTACAAGGTCCATTAATTTATATGGCCCCCTTCTATATCTTTTTATGTTTAAATATTTATTTTTCATGTATGTCTATGAGTGCTTCATACTTTAGATGCTTAACCATTCTAGGATTCACATTCATCCCATTTTCCATTATTTTTTGCGCTCTTTTTAAGGAGAGTACCTTAATAATTTAGCCTATTGAGAAAGGGTGCAATTTTTTGAAAAGTTGAGTTTTGTTTCCTATGTCATGTTACACACATTCATATGCATCTACCCCTTATATTATCCCTATTAGGTTATAGATTCTTATGTGTTCACCATACCTACTTATCTATAACACATATGCATGTACATATTTACATAAAAAAATTATCCACTACAGTCTGTTCCTTTTCATGTCCTTCAAGTCATAGACTCGTCCTTCCCAAATTTTAAAAAATAAAAATAAAATTTGTTCAACTCTTGGACCTATCCCCACAAGGCCAACCAAACACAAATTTGTGGGATGTGTTGATATATATTTGTATATAGAGGCCAATACAATCATTTTAAATTCAAATAATTAAGAATCATTTACATATCATTTGCATTACCAAACTATTATTACTTATTTTAAATCTTAAGGAACATTAAAATTAAAGCTACAATTCACTTTGTGCATTCTTTGGTCAAAGGGCTAAGAACCATTGTTTCTATTTACATTATCATATTTAATTATTATCAATTATCATATCACTATCATCATTATTAATCTAAACTACTTTATACTTAATTAATTACATTTATTTAATTTGTCTAGGATAATTCTAAATAACATTTTTTCACTTTACAATAAATTAAATTATTTTTATAATAATTTATTTTATTAAGGCCAAAAAACATTTTAGATGGAAGTAAGAGATGGAGTGTAATAGCATGAGTGTGTTGACAAAACCTCTTACCTTTTATCTTAGATTTGATAGTCATTTAATATTTAATAGTAATTATAATATTTCTAAAATAAGCAACAAATAAAACTTATGTATCCATGTATGTAGTAAATAAAATAATTGTAAAGTAAATTAAAATCTTTGAAATAAATATAATAGTTCCAAACTAATATCTCTCTCATTTTGTAGATAGATGCATTTAAGATATCTATACTAGTGAAATAATTACAATACACAAAATAACTGAATCTATTTAGCACAAGTATTTACCAAACATGATTTTTAAGTTACCTAAGTTTTTTGTAATCCATATTTGCAATAAAAATAAATAAAAAATGTTAATAGGTCTTTGATTTATTCGTGAAGTTGAATGGTTCTAAATGCACTTAGAAAGGATCAAGTCTTGTAGTGCAAGGCTTTATTACTATAAGGGAGAAACTCAGGATTGTGTACTCTTGGGCAACTTTAGTGGAATAGAAATCCATCAGTTCTGGACTTTGAGCCAAAGATTTATGTTCCCATATCAAAAATAGCTAAATGACTAGCACTTGCATCTAAAGGAGATGCAAGGATTACGTCGATAAAAAATTATATGTTAGAGACTACATATTTGTGCATGGGTGCATATGAATGCAAGTGCTGCAAATTCTATTTACATGTAGCTGAATTATGTAGATTTGATACAAAATTCTAAAAACAATTAATTTGAAAATAAACTCTATATTTAATGGATTTTTCACATACTTTTATATTGTCTTAATCCCAAATAGGGATAAAAAGAGTTCAGAACACAGGACCAAACCAGCAAAGCTCTGCCAAGCCAAGAAAAAACATACAATATAATGCCCATATGGCTGTAGAGGAGAATATCAGAGAGTAACAAGGGATACGGAAGTCTACTAAGCTAAAAGTAAGAGGCTTCATTTTCCAAACTTTTCCTTCCTTTAAACACCTCACAATCAATGAAATCACTCCTTTTCCTCTCCCCTAATCTAGATAGATTATCCCAACGAATTGACGTCCCTAATATGGAGGAACGCTCCGTTCTAAAGTCATGTCTTTAGGCTTTACTTTCCAATTCTAAAGTCGAAGTTAGGTCTGGAGTTTCTATGGATTTTTGGAAGTAGCGCATTGTGACTATCACTACCATATCACCTATAGGAAGTTGAAATATGCTGGTGCCTAAGCCCCGTCACTCAATGGACACAATAAGTATATATGTTCCATAGTATAATTTGCGTAGCAAGACCATATATCTAGGAAGGCCTACCACCACTAGGAGTGCCTAATCTACACCATCCTTCAAGATGGAAAATATATGTACATTAACCAACTAGAGATTTTATAATGAACTTGTGAATGTATAACTTCATGTACATATTTATCTAAGGAAAGAAACAACATTAGATAATATTTTATGCTAAAATTTAAACAAAATGATAAAAAAACATTTAGAAGAAAATTTTAATATACTAGTTAGGGATAAGTTTGTGGGTTAGGACATATCTATAAGACAATTTGATGATCTAGGGACTAGTCCATGAGACAATTTTACATTAATTAATATAATTTTTAGGTCTTTAAAAATAAATAAAATTATATTGTTTAAACAAGTGGAAAACTCTTAACAATATCAAAAGATTCAAAATTTTGATAAAGTTAAGGTTTTGGGGAGTAGTTTTGTGTTGATGGCCTTTTGCACTCAATCTAAGATCATACATGATCATTCTTGGTTAGTACATTATTCCATCAAAATAACCATCATTATAAAATATAAGAATATGTTGGAGCTTTAAATGTATTAGTTTCATAAGGGTGAATATGCAAATGCAAATAATATTTAGCCGATAGGCTATTTGTGTGAACTTTGGTCATAATTTTCATCAGCCTTCTTGGCTTTTGAGCTTTCCAGCGTCGGGAAAAAGGTGGTGGATTGTTTCCTTATTTTTGTCAGAATTTTCATCAGCCTTCCTAGTTTTTGAGCTTTCCAGCGCTGGGGAAAAGGTGGCAGATTGTTTTTTGATTTTTAAATAAAAAGCGCTTGGAGCACCGATAGAGAAGGCCAGTGAAATGGCATCAGCATTAATTGTTAAATGGTTTCCATGTAGTGGTGATGGTTGTAAGTAACACCTTCCTTTAAAATTCTCAGAAAACATAGCGAATGTCTACGCAATTTTTGATAAGGAATTGTTGGATGTCGTTCTCTAGGTTTACCTTGTTCTTCAAGATAACTATGAGTGAGGAGGGAAAGCTTCTGTGAAGGTGCAAATGCAATCATCGGTTGTGGAATTTCTGTGAAGGTGGTTGGAGGTTATTTTGTGTTTTTTGCATGGGGTGATGGTTGGAAAAGTAGCATAAAAGTGTCGGTTGTGATAATTCATTGCCCATTTTTTGCAGGCAGTGGTGAAAGGGGAGTAGAAGAGGTGCGAGAAGAGGTGCATATTGAAAAACCGCTTCTCAAGAATTTTGAAAATATTTTATGTTTTTTCAGAGGGAATTGTTGATTATTGTTCTGAAGTTTAGGCTATATTGTTTCGTTTATGGTTTGCGCATAGTCGCGATGGGTGGAAGGAAATATTGTTTGTTTTTGTGTTGGTTTGTTACTATGAATTCATGTGTTTTTTGTGGGTTTTTTCATCTAGGTTACTATTGAAATGAATATTGTTTATGATCTTTGTGTAGTTGTAGTGGGTGGAAGGCAATATTGTTTGTTTGTGCATTGGTTTGTTACTGTAAATTCATGTGTTTTTTGTGGGTTTTTTTATCTGGGTCACTCTTGAAACCAATATTGTTCTATTTATGGTTCTCATTTTGTGGTGAAGTTTTTGAATTGGTTTGTTACTGTGAGATTTTAGTGTTTTCTAGGTTTTTCATCTAGGTCACCGTTGAAACCAATATTTTGTGGCGATGGTTGCAACACAATGAAATAGTTAATGTTATATAGTTTATGTTCTTTTGCATAAGGTAGTGTTGATTGTTGTTCTCTAGCTTAGGCTATATTGTTTCCTTTTCGATAAGGCTCTATTGAAAAAAAGACTATATAGTTTGTTGAAATGAAAATTGTTTGATTTATGGTAAGCTTTTGCGGTGATGGTTTTGCATGGGTTTATTACTCAATTTTTTGTGTTTTGTGGGTTTTCCCATCTAGGTGACTATTGATACCAATATTGTTTGATTTATGGCTTTCGTTTTGTGGTGATGGTTGCGACTATCTAGCTTAGGCTATATTGTTTCATTTATGGCTTCCGTTTTGTGTGAATGGCTACAAAATAGTTAATCTCGTGTATTTTTTGTGAATTTTTTCATTTGGGATGTTCAAAGCAATATTGATTCATTTATGGCTCGAGTTTTGTCGTGAAGGTTTTGATTCGGTCTGTTATTGTGAACTTTTGGTGTTTTGTGGGTTTTTCATTTGGGTCACTATTGAAAGCAATATTTTGTGGTGATGGTTGCAACACAATGAAATAGTTAATGTTATACAGTTTGCATTGTTTTCCCTAAGGCAGTGTTGATTGTTGTCCTCTAGCTTAGGGTATATTGTTTCCTTCTCGATAAGGTTATGTTGAAAAAGACTATATAGTTTGTTGAAACCAATATTGTTTAATTTATGGTTTGGCTTTTGTGGCGATAGTTTTGTATGGGTTTGTTACTGTGATTTTTAGTGTTTACGGGTTTTCCTATCTGGGTGACTGTTGATACCAATGGGTATGTGCAGGATCATGATGGGCCAAAAAGTGGCGATATGTAACTGTTATGATGGCCCATGTGGCTGACAACTTTTTTTACCCAAAATTGATGAAACGAAAAGGGTTTTTAAAGGAGATTCTCAGCTTTCCACCAATATAAATTATGTTTTACTTTGAATTTAATAAATAATTATTATTCAAAATTTCTATTTAATTTATGACTAAAGTCCTAATTGATAGGTTGATTGAAAAAATCTATAGTTTTCAAACAATATCACATTTTTTGAATATGAAACATGTGTCACATTTTATGCTTCACATACTATAGGATTAAAAAAAAAGAATTTTATGAAGTTTTGACCAAGTTAAGGTGGTCAAACATACGAGTTTTATATTTTTTAAAATTTGTAATAAAAAATCTTAATTAATTATTTACTTCAAAAAAATTACAAAAATATGTATCACATCGAGACATGAGTCCTTTACTTATATCTAAAATCTAAAAAAATATTATCATTTTATTGTGGTGGTGGTTAGAAAGACACCTACTTCTTATTTTTCCCCGAAATTTAAGTACTACATTGAAATTTCAAATTTTCACCAAATAGATTTAAAAAACCTAGTAGTTTAGAAACTACATTCAATTTTCTACAAATTTTATTCTTACATTTTTTGAAATAATATAGATAACTTATTCAAATTTTTATGTCAAGTTGCCTAACTCTAATTTTTCTGAATTTTTTGCCACTTAAGGGCCTATTTTTTCCATGATGATCCTGCACATACCCCAATATTGTTTCATTTATCCCTTTCATTTTGTGGTGATGGTTGCAATGTGATAAAAATAGTTATTGTTATGGAGGTCATGTTGTTTTGCATAAGGAATTGTTGACTGTTGTTGTCTACCTTAGGCTATATTGTTTCATTTATGGCTTCCATTTAGTGTGAATGGTTGCAACACAGTAAAATAGTCAATGTTATGGACTTTATGTTGTTTTTCATAGGGCATTGTTGACCCCAGTTTTTAAGCCTTCTGACTCTCAAATTCTGGTTGGGAAAAAGGTGGTGGATTATTTTCTAATTTTTAAATTGAAAATGTTTGGTATACTGATAGAGAAGGCCAGTGAAATGGCATTAGTATTAATTGTTGTGTGGTTTTTGTGTAGTCACAATGGTTGTAAGTTACAAATTCCTTTTAAAGCTTTGGAAAACATAGCGAATGTCTGTGCAATTTTTGATAGGCATTGGTTTATGGCTATATTTTTTCCTTTCTGATAAGGTCTTGTTGAAAAATAGAATTCCCTAGGATGTTGTTGAAACCATTATTGTTTCATTTAAGGTGTTAATGTGTATGTCTGTATATTCATTACATACATGTATCTTTTAGGTGATGCGTTCAACTAAATATGTCCATATGTCAAGTTTTTAATATCAATATAACTATTTGCTTCTTGTCTAGTTTGATTTCCACATACTCTTATATCTGCACAATTGGTATTCGCTATTCTCAATGTATATATGTCATTGTTGAGTGTTATTCTCTAGCTTAATTTCTGTGCAATTTTTGATAGGCATTGGTTTATGGCTATATTGTTTCCTTTTTGATAAGATCCTATTGCAAAAAAAGAATTCCCTAGGATGTTGAAACCATAATTGTTTCATTTAAGGTGTTAGTGTGTATGTTCATACATTCATTATGTACATGTATCTTTGAGGTGATGCATTTATCTAAATATTGATACGTCTAGTTTTTAATATCAATATAGCTATTTGCTTCTTGTCTGGTTTGATTGCCATGTACTCTTATATATTCATAATTGGTATTCACTATTTTCAATGTTTATATGTCATTGTTGAGTGTTGTTCTCTAGATTTGGCTATATCATTTCGTATTCGAACTGAAATACGATAGTATATGTCATAGAATTTACATTGTTATCCATAAGGCATTGTTGAATGTTGATCTATAGCTTTGGCAATATTCTTTCCTTTTTGATAGGGTTCTCTTGGAAAAAATAATTTCCTAGGTCATTGTTCAAACCATTATTATTCCATTTAAGGTGTGAGTGTGTATTTTTGCATATGCATTTTCTACATGTATCTTTTAGGTTATGCCTTTATCTATATATAGATGTATCAAGTTTTTATATCAAACAAAAAAAATCACACTAACAAACCCATACAAAACCATAGCCACATAACACAAACCATAAAAAAAAAAATATTACTTTTAACAAACAATATAGTCTTCTCTGAAAATCACCCTATTGAAAATGAGATGATATAGCCTTTTCAACAACACCTTATCGAACATGAGACAATATAGCGTAAGCTAGACAACAACAATCATCAATACCTTATGGAAATCAACATAAACTGTATAATGTTAACTATTTTAAAGCCAAGCAACAACAATCAACAATATGCTATCGAAATCAACATAAAGTGTATAATGTTAACTATTTTATTGCATTGCAACCATATCCACAATAATGCAATTTGGGTTGAACATCGATCCAGATGCAAAAACCCACAAAACACAAAAAAAAATCACAGTTACAAAGCCATGCAAAAATATAGTCTTTTCTCAACATCACCTTATCGCAACTTGAAACAATATAGCCTTTTCAACAACACCTTATCAAAAATGAAACAATGTAGCCTAAGCTAGACAACATCAATCAACAATGGCTTATTGAAATCAACATAAAGTGTATAACATTAACTATATTAAAGCTAAACAAAAACAATCAACAATGCCTTATGAAAATCAACATAAACTATATAAGGCTAACTATTTTATTGCGTTGCAACCATAGGGACAAAATACAAGGGATAAATCAAACAATATTCATTTCAACACCAGCCCACATGGAGGAACCCACAAAACACAAAAATGCACAGTAACAAACCATGCATAAATATAATCTTTTCTCAACAACACCTTATCGAAAATGGAACAATATAGCCTTTTGACCAAACCTTATCAGAAATGAAACAATATACCACAAGCTAGAGAACAACAATCAATAATATAGAAAACCCATGCCTGCATAATTGGTGTTCGCTATTTGAATGTTTATATGTATGTGTGGGCATGTATGTGTGTATATGGTCATTTCCGATAAGGTGTTGTTCAATAAATAAATTTCTATGTTTTTGTTGAAACCATTATTGTTTCATTTAAGGGTTCCATTTTTTGGTTATGGTTGCAAGGCTATACAGTTTATGTTGTTCTCCATAAGGCATTGTTGGTCGTTGTTCTCTAGCTTTAGTTATATTATTTCATGTTTTAAAATGTAATTAAATAGTGCATGTTATATAGTTTATGTTGTTATCTGTAAGGCATAGTCAACTATTGTTATGTGGCTTTGGCTACATTGTTACATTTTTGATAAGGCATTGTTCAAACCAATATTGTTTCATTTATGCTTTTCCTATGGTGTTGATGGTTGCAAGGAAATTTAATAGATGTAAATGCTGATACATGTGTTAAATAGAGTGACATAGCTATATAGCCAAACCAAAAAAAATAAAATGACGAGCATAGAGTAAAAGGTGATACAAAACTATAAGCGACATAAACAACACAAAAGAAAAGGAGTGTATCTTTTTTTGTTAAACATTATTATAAGTTGTTGTCCATTGTCTTAATATATAACCAGTTAAATGCATGTGTTTGCTGCTGTGAATTCTTTTGTTAGTAAATCCAAGTATATATGGATGTTGTCTACATGTAATTTCACATGCATACATATTTGCACAAAGGAAAAGAAAAATGAAAGCCTACAATAGATGGAAAAACCTGCAGAACATAAAAAAAAATTATAGTTCCAAACCTAATCAAAACCATCACCACAAAAGGCAAACCATAAATCAAACAATACTGGTTTTAACAAATGATATAGTCTTTTGTAGAGTACAATCAACAATGTGTATATATGTGCATCTAACTTCATATATATATATATATATATCTATGTAGCTTTTGTTTTGCAGTTGCATATATATTCATTGCATGTGTTGGATGCATATGTAGGAATCTGTTGCTTGGAAATATATAAACACAAAAAGTATGTGTTACTTTTTTTGCGCTTCATTTTTCTTTCGTTGTGTGCAGATATGTATGTATATGAAATTAGATGTAGACAACATTCATATATACTGCTAGCCATGTTTATTATTTGGGGAAACTGGAGTTAAATACACCTTTTTAGTTATTATTTCTTTCAACCTCAAAAAAGGAATTAGAATGGTAGGTTGTATAGTAAGTGCAATAAGGAACATTGATTTCACCATTGGTCAGAGTGGTGGGCGATGTATATGTTATTTTCGGGAAGGCATGCATAGATTGTCCACCGAAATATTCAATGATGATATCAATGTTTATTATTGCACTTAATATAAAGGTTGTCATAGATATGAGTGTTAGTTGCATCTAATATGAAAAATATACATATCTACACATGGGGAAAATTATATGGCACACAACAAAAGAAGGAAAAAGAACATGAATTGTATAACATTAAGTATTTTATTGTGTTGCAACCATCGCCACAAATGAGAGGCCATACATAACACAACATTGGTTACAAGAGTGGCCCAGATGCAAAAACCCACAAAACACAAAAATTCATAGTAACAAACCTTTAGAAAAGCTCTTTGTTTTGGCTTGCAGCTCTGATAGCAAGAAAATCCAAAGAACAACACCCAACAATGCCTCATTGGAAATTGTGCAAGCTTTCTCTATGTTTCCTAGGGTTTAAAATGGCAGGTGTTATTACAAATATCACCACTACACAGATACCATATAACAATTAATTTTTTGATGCCACAATGGCGAGCTTCTGTATAGTCGTTGCCACTACATGGAAGCCATAGAACAATTAATGTTGATGCCACAATGGTGAGCTCCTATGGAGGAGAAATTTTGATCAGTTGTTGTTAAGCTTCTATGAAGGTGGTTTGAGGTTATTTTGGTTTTTTCGCATGGGGTGATGGTTGCAAAATCAATACATGAAAGCCATAAATCAAACAATATTCATATCAATAAACAATATAGTATTTTTCGAACAACACCTTATCAAAAATTGAAACAATATAGCCTTCTCAACAACACCTTATCAAAAATGAAATGATGCACCCTAAACTATAGTGCAGCAATCAAGAATTTCTTATGGAAATCAACATAAACTATATAGTGTTCACTATTTTTTGCATTGCAAGCATAGTGACAAAATGGAAGCCATGAATTAGAAATTATTTCCCCTTCCAGCACCTTATCGATAATCAACCAATATAGCCAAGGCTAGAGAACAAGGCACACTAATGCCTTGTCAAAAACAAGAAAAAGTGTATAATATTAACTGTTTTATTGTGTTGCAACCATCACCACAAAACAACAGATACATACATATTTTCACATAGGGAATGATATGTTGTATTTTAAATGTTATATGGAAGAGTGATGTCACAATTGATCGGAGTGATGGACAGTGTCTTGTTTTGTTGTCTTTCACTTTATTTCTCTTATGTATAGATATGCTTGTATGCAATACTAGATGCAAACAATATTGATACATACTAAGACATACTTGGAATGATAATATGTATTTTAAATGTTGTATGGAATATTGATGCCCCCATTGATCGCAGTGATGGACAATATATTTCCCCTATGTGTAGATATGTATGTATGTGTGCGAACCCCAACCTTGGTACTTGCAAAAACTCAAGAATAAACAAATTAGACAAGAGATTGCAAGAGAAAACAAGGATTCCCCATGAAATCCATTTACAACATTCAAACTAGGAAGAAAATATCAAAGAACACAATGGAAATGATAAAACAAACATTAAATCCTAATTAGATGTGCAAACTCATGATCCCATGGGGGAATTGGTGCCAATTTGATGTGAAAATTGGCCCTTTCCCAATTCCTATGATGCAATCTTGATGTGTTGAAGATAATTGATCCACTTTGTTGGTGAAGAATGAGAACTCCAAGCCAAAATCTGCAAAAAACCTAGCTATGACTCAATGATAATGGATGAAATTCAAGAGATATTTGAACATGGTAACTTTGCCTAGATTGTGGATGGATAAAATGAAGGATGAGCTCTTCATTTATAGAATGATAAGATGGATGAATGCCAAAAATGAAGCAATGTGGGACTAACATTCATCCAATGGTATGATGCCACTTGTCAAGTTATGAATGGATGAAGGATGTGCAAGATTTGGGGTTTGTGCCAATAAATGCATAATTTTGAATTTCAAATTTGTTGAAATGACATGCAAGAGGGAAGGGAAAATGAAATAAATGCCACTTGGCTCAAGACAAAGGACATGTAAGATGAATTTATTGCCTTGTTGGATGTACATGTTGACTTGGAATTTTTGAATTCAAATTGAGAGAATATTCCAAAAGATGCCTTGTGAGGAAAATAGAGATTTAATAAATGAATTAAATCTATTTTCATGTGCAACTTGCATTATCTAGAGGATGGGACATGAGATGAGATTAAATTAATCAAGGGTTAATTAATTTAATGAGAGAGGTTAGATGATGTGACCTATTTGACTCAAATTTATGGATTTATTTAAATCAAATAAGAGAAGAATATGACAAGAGATTAATTAAATAAGGATTTTGATTTATTTAATTAAAAGAGATGGTGTTAGATTAAATCAAATAAGGTTTTAATTTATTTCATTTAATGGATAGACTTTAAAGATTTAATCAAATAAATTGATTATTTAATTAAATAGTGATAGTTAGATCAAATGGATTGATTTAATTAACAACAAAGAGTGACTTAATTAGACAAAATGATTTATTTAATTAAGGGATGAAAGTTGAAGAGTTTAATTAGATAAGGAGATTTGATTAAATGGTTCGACCGAGGGATGATTCAGGAAGAAACAATGTTAGTAATCAGGATCAGATGCACAATGTCAATTGGTATATTTTACGTGTTTACATTTTGCCCCTCTTTGAAGCAATGCACTCGTTGCGTTGTTTCAAAGAAAAAACGAGCTCGATCAGAGCCAAAAAAAATTGTTATTTAAAAACTTGCCCCACTACTGCCTGGCAGAAGAGAATATGCCAATATAATGCCCTCTTGAGAGATTGGACGAAAATTTTAATTTTTTGGGTGATCTCGCGAAAAAAAGTGACAAAGTACCCAATAGGTCTGAAAGGGGTTTGGGAGGCTAAAAATGTGTCCAAACGCAATAAAACGATGAAAAATAAGCCTCAACTAGACAAAAACAGGTTTGGGGGTCCAAAACCCTAGCAGGACAACCAAATAGGGTGAAAAAACCTTAATTTTTAAGCTTAAAAGGGGCTCGAGGGATCACTTTCAAGTCATTTTCACACACCTCCGCTAGCAACCTTAAGATTTGAGCTCTGGCTCTCTTGCGATATGGCGCAATGAAAGCTTCCCCTACGCATCACTGATTGAGTTTGGACATACCAGCGGCCACCTGGCATCACGGCACCGGTATGTGACCCTTACCCAAGCTTTGTCTCTTCATTTAATGCATTAATTAATGCTTTAAAGGAGCGGCTCGCCTCCAGCGGCGCTATATAGCGCTGCTCAACATTTAAACTGCGTCATAGTGGTGCTTTTGGGAGTTTGAAAACTCTGACACTGAGCTTGTGTTCAGCAGGTTAGTTTGATAAAGTGTGCCACAACATCGCCCGTTTCACTAAAACTACGACGTTGGAAGGGAAAGTGTGCCACGGTAGCGCCATTTGGCTCTTTTTGGGCTCTAGCATCAGAGTTTAAGTAAAATAAAATTGTGACACCATCACAAACTGTGCCACTGGGGAATTTTTTGGAGCGTTCGACCAGGAATTTTTCAAAAAAAATTAACATGTTGACCTTCCTTGATGCAGGATGTGGCGAGGGAGCTCTACTCCCAAGAGCATCGGTCATGAGATTTGGCTAGCGTCTTGCAAGACCTGAGCGATAGGGACCGGGATCAACTCAGGGTTGCAGGATTATGGCACATTGCGTACACGGCACCCTTGCACACTCACCTAGGAATGCTATCAACGCTGGCCGAGAGGTGGCATAGTGAGACGTCGTCGTTTCATCTCCCCACTAGGGAGGCCACCGTCACTCTAGAGGACATTTGGCGCATTCTACGATTGCCTATTCATGGCCGATGGGTGATCTTTGATATAGACGAGGGGCGCGAGGCCTACTATAGAGTCCTCACCACATGGGACATCATCTTCTGTTAGGGACAGATAGAGCTAGAGTGATATAGGGTCATAGGACCTCCCTACCGTTGGGTGATTGCAACTATCATTTTAGGTCTTGTTGCCCTAGAAAGATGAGGGAGATACTTCAGTCTTGGCTGGGGGTATTGCTAGGAGCGGATGGTTTGAGATAGGATGGTTCGCTTCGCATGGGGGCTTGTTCTTCTAGCTTCGCTTTACAGGGACCTCCATGAGTACGTATACACAGATGGCAGAGTGCTGGGGGCTGGAGTGACCTTACTTCACATCTGGGCATGGGAGCACATTTATGTGTTGCGTCCACGTGTTGTTCCAGTTTCGATGGGGGTAGATGATACTCTCATGGCACAATACAGAGGTGGTGTGTCCTTTACACACACTGGTGAGTATGGGATCCCCTACTAGAGGCAGGTCTTAGACAAGATGCTAGTTTTCACTTGGCATCCATACCTTGGTCGGCCTGGATGGACCGATAATGTTGATCAATTATTTTATTGTCGCTAGGATCGATACATGCAGGGGCAAGAGCATACTATGGTTGAGAGGTACCTACCCAGACGTGTGTAGCATCAGTTCGGAGAGCCGTAGGATTGGCCTGATGACAACTATGTAGCCATCTTTTCTCGCAGCATGACACAGGTGTCATAGGGACATTGTATTCCTACCTTAGAGGCAGTTGACAATTTTTGGCATTTGGTAGCCCGACCATGGGCTTACGATCAGGGTTTAGCAGATCCATGCACCACTCAGGCCTACAGGGACTGGTTCCAACCTCCACTCCGGTTGACCATTCTAGGTGAGGACCCAGATGTGCAGAGAGTTAGGGGCAGAGGGGGAGGCCAAGAACAGAGAGTGAAGGTTCGACAAGATCCGCCAGTCGCGCCCCTAGTCTAACCAGGGTAGGGAGATGTTCATATGCAGGATCAACAGTAGGTGCTATCAATTCCACCACCACAAGTTGAGGGTGAGCATCAGGCCCACATGCAGCCACGAGTATAGCCAGCAAGAAAGGCAGATGCACGAGACACCTTGATTGCACAGCTGCAGGCCCAGGTTCAGGCGGTGATAGCAGAGAGAGATCAGGTGAGGGCTGAGAGAGAGTAGCTCAGGGCCGAGAGGGATCAGGCCATGCAGCAAAAATAGGCTGCAGAGCTACAGGCAGCCACTGAGTTAGGCCGTAGACAACAGATAGAGAGCATGACAGCCTCCTCCCAGGGTATAGTGTCAGTTCAATCCTATAGGGATCCTATCCGAGAGGCAGAGTATTATTGGCGGTCCTATCATGAGGTCGTACCTAGAGCAGAGTGGGTCCTAGAGTATTTAGAGTGGGCCAGCCACAGACCACCAGAGGGTCACGGTGACAGGGGCGAGGGCAACATCCACAGGGACCAAGCTTGATTGAGATGATATATACTTTTTGTGCCTTATGGGCTCGTTTTTGATAGACTGATGGGCGTTTTGTACCAATTGACATATATGTACAGTGATCTAATTTATTCTTTGTACTATGACAGTGACATTATTGATGATATATATATGAGCCGATTATGATTTTGATGCGATGCATTGTGTTCCCTTTTATGCATAGATGGTTTATTTCTATATGCTTTGCAATGATGTCTTTATGGATGCATTTATTTCTGATGATGATACATGTGTTATGATTATGACTAACAGATCTATATTGTGTTAACCTATGATATGCAAATGTGATGGTCTATTTATGATAATGCAAATGCGATGGTCCGATATGTGAAATGATATGATCCATTGTGCACATACGAAATGATATGTAAATTATGCTTATGAAATGTTAATGAATGGATGCATATATGAATTGTTTGTAATGAATTTTATACGTCTATGCCTATGTGGAATGATTTACACAATGAATGTTTTATGATGTTATTTATGAGATGATATGGATAATGAAATATGAAATGCGATGGTCGTAATATGTTGCAAATGAAATGGTGTTAATGCATAATGAGATGGCTTTATGAGATGCTTAGAATAACAAATGTTATTATCCTAAATGTAATAAATGATGATGTATGTGATGCAATGATATGTTAATGTGTAATTTAATGTGAACGTAAAGTGGTGAGATGATGTCATGATGTTATGCAAGTATGTATGCCTAATGAATTAAATGCTTATATACCTATTGATTATGCAAAAAATGATTATGAAATGATTTTGTAGATGATTGTGTGATGATTTATATGATAGATGGTAATATGAAATGGTTATGAAATGCAAATGAATGTTTATGCAATGATTGATATAATGCCATGAGATGCAATGTAATGGGTAAAATGCACTAACATGGATGCACCTATCTATGAAGAATGTTTATGATAACCTATTTATATGATGATAAAAATGCAATGCGTATGTTTCCTATATGATATGTTTATGCAATGCTAATGATTTGTGGATGTAGGATCAATGGCGATGATGGCGATAATGATTAACTGTCATAGTACCTTGTTAGTGTGGTTAGTAAGAAAAGAAGAAGTCATTTCAACGAGACACAAGATGATGCAAATGCAAATGATGATGATGATGATGATTACTTGCCGAGGAATTGGGATTTTCAAAGGGCCAAATATTCTTATGTATGATAACACACGTGGTATGATGCATCAAGGTATAGAAAACCAGGATGACATTGTACCTAGTGAGATGAACTTTGACTTGACCAGCAGATAGGAGTATTCTTGTTCACACCTGACATACGAAAACCTTGCTAGGATGCACTTTAGAATTTTTAGACACCTCAGACCAAAACACAGAAAGGTAAACCTATCCAAGCAATAGTCAACAAGTTTCCCTAGACCTCTTACATACATACCTAACAAAGCAAGTATTCGCCGAGGTTATATTACAAGAACGTCCAACAAGCATAGCAGGCAAAAGATAATGATCATTGCCCCATTCCTATCTCTCTAAATCCTTCGTTCGGATATCATTGAGCGGTCCTTGGAGTGAGCCCAATAAGATAAGTCAAAAGAAAAAGATAAGGCACACAAACAAGCCGATGCTCTTCAATACTGCTAACGGAAAGAGGATGTGTTTTCTGAGGATAAGAACAGAAACCTATTGCCAAACAGTAATGCCCATTGTAGGAAGGATACATCCTAGGACATGTTAGTGGATGGTGGCATGCCATTTCGTTTATTCAAAGTGTTCTAAGGGATGATTGATATGGGACCAACTGGATGATAAGTTGCCAATACAAAGAGATGACCAACTTGCTTACGCATTGACTTAGACTTAAGACTTGACGTTTGGAGTTTTGGTTTTTAATCTGCTAGAATTGTTTCTAACTGTTTCACCAAAGGTTGAGGACAACGATCAGTTTATTATGGATGGTGTTATTGTGGGTGCAAGCGAGATGAGATGGATGGATTTTTTAAATATTTGGATGTTTTTGATGTTTTGAAATGTTTTGAGGTTGTTTTAGGTATTTTCAGGATTTTTGCAAATGATTTGATTTTTTTGATTTTCCAATGTTTTTGGGATTTTCTGAGATTTTGACCAAAAGACTAGCCTAAATACTTATCCTAGGGGTCTCTAGAGCTGATCAATAGATTAGCCTTGCCTATGTTATACATGAAAAGACCACGTAGTTCAACTAATGACTTGACCGATTTACAGATGATGATATACATGATGAGATGTTAGTTTATTATGACGGACTCCTTAAGGACTGACCTAAGTGTCTCGGGGGATGATCAAAGATCAACCTTGCCTAGGTTCAAGCTCAGAGATGACGTAGTTTGACAAGACGACTCTATTTTTGGCTTTTGATGATTTTTTGACCTATTTTTGGATTTTTGATATGTTTTGATGTTTTTGGATTTTGTATTTTTCTGATGTTTTGGATTTTCTAATAGTTTAATGTTTTTGGATTTTTTGATTCGAGGATTTTAAGATCATACATGAATCTTATCCGATAAGAACATGCCCCCAACGTGATGCAATAGACTACTTCGATAAAGGCAAGACAAACTGACCTTGAAGATGGGTCGAGTAGTACTAGGAGGGATCATGATACGAAAACAGGACCAAGCTATGGTATGGATGCGAGTGGATGAGTGATGGATGGAGACCTAAATGCGATGGATGATGGAAGTGAAATGGATGGATGATGTAGAACACGCCGTAAAGATCTTGGTGGATGGAAGATGCTTATTTATGCAAGGAGCCTGTTTGCTAGGTTTTCACCAAGGTACTTGCCCAAAGTGCCACCGAAGTGGTTTTCACTAGAGGACAATTTTTTTTTTATCCTTTTTCTAAATTATTTTTATTTATGTTTTTTTGCTTTTTTGATTTTTTTGTTGTTACCAAGATGCCTGTTTTCTAGGTTTTCACCCAAGTAACCATTTTTTCATAACATTTTCTAATTTTTTGGTTCTATACCTTGAAAGATTCAGGCATAAAACTTTTTGAGATGAGAGCTATTCATGGGCTCTTGCAGAGGTTCCCCTTCGGGTGTTGATAACTGATATGCCCTTGACTTGTAACTTGTTGTTATGATGAATGGTCATAACCAATTAGGTTCGAACTTTCCTTTGCTGCTTGGGTTTGGGACATTCTTCTAATTTTCTTTTAAGACCAATTCTCTGACTTGGAATGCCCTGCTTCTGATTTTCTTATTGTAGCTTCTTTTGAGTCTATTATGATAAACTTGCAAATGATTCAAAGCATCGATACATCTCTCATCTAGTAGCTCCATCTCATTTAGTTTTGATACTCTGTACTCTTCATCCGTGATGAGGATTTGCAGTGATATCCTAAGGGATGGGAGCTTGATCTCAATGGGGAGTATGGCTTCTGATCCGTAGACCAAGGAGAAGGGAGTGGCACCAGTGGGTGTGTGCATGCTGGTTCAATAGGCCCAGAGGGTAGGATTATGCTGCAAATGCAAGTCACGACCTGCGTCATTAACTATTTTCTTAAGGATTTTTAGAATGGTTTTGTTTGTAGCTTCTGCTTGGCCATTGCCTTGGGGATAGTACAGGGTGGAGAAGCGATGTTGGATTTTGAATTTCTCGCACAAGTCATGAACCTCCTGATTCTTGAATGGTGTCCCACTATCTGAGATAATGGCCTATGGGACCTCGTAATGACAAATGAGATAGTTCAGGATGAATTTAGAAATTTTCTTCCCCATTACGTACGTCATGGGTATGGCCTCTACCCACTTAGTAAAGTACTCGGTTTTAGTTATGATGAATTTTTGGCCGTTAGATGAGGTGGGTGTGATTTTCCCAATGAGATCGAGTCCCCACTGCGAAAAGGGCCATGGTGTGACAATAGGATGAAGCTCTTGAGCTGGAGCATGGATGAGGTCCCCATGCTGCTGACATTGTAGACACCTTCTAGCATGATCATGTGCTTCTCTTTCCATTGTGGGCCAATAATACCCCATCCTCAGCAATATCTTGGCTATGGTCATTCCACTCGAGTGTGAACCACATATACTGTTGTGTACCTTAGTTAGAGTGGTTAATGCCTCCTCAGTGTTTAAGCAGTGCAGTAAGGTACCTTCTATGCTTCTACGATATAGGGTATCACCTAGGATGACAAATCTAGATGCCTTTTTAACAAAGGTTCATTTTAGGTTTGATGGTAGGTCAGTGGGTATGACTCCTATTCGAAGATATGTGTAGAAGTCATGATACCATAGATCACCTGGACCAATGATTTCGCACATGAATTCTAATTCTGGTACCTCAAATGCGGGAATGAGAAGCTACTCAATCAATAATTCATATTTTGGAACCTTGTGAGGGATGTTTAATAGGGATCCAATTGTTGCCATGGCATCTGCTGCTCTGTTGTTGGTTCTAGGAATCTACTCAAATGTTATTTCAATGAAAGATTCTTTGAGAGTCTCCACCAATTTCTTGTATGGAGTGATCTTGTCATCCTTCGTTTGATATTCATTATTGACTTGATTTATGATCAACTAAGAGTCTTCGTACACTTTGAGAGCTATGATGTTAAATTACACTGCTATCCTAAGGCCTATAGTCAAAGCCTCATATTTCGCGATGTTGTTGGTGCAAGGAAATGCCAGTTTGTATGACCTTGGTATGCAATCCCCTTATGGGGCGATGAAGAAGACACCAGCCCTTGATCCGTGCTATGTGTATGGGCCATCGAAGTATAGTTTCCAGTGGTCAGCTACATTGAGGTTAAAAATGGATTCATCTAGAAACTCTGAGACAAGAGGACTCTTAGAATAAATAGGTGCTTCTGCTAGTTGATCTACAATAACTTGTCCCTTAATTTCTTTCCACTCTACATACTCAATGTCATACTCTAACAGTATCATCACCCATTTTTCCATTCTTCCTGTGAGCATTGCCTTTGATAAGAGATACTTGAGGGGGTCAATTTTGGCGATGAGCTTTATCTTGTGTGCCAACATGTAATGTCTGAATTTTTGTGATGAAAACACTACAGCGAGACATGCTTTTTTGATGAATGAGTAGTTTAGCTCATGACTGATCATTGTTCTACTGATATAGTAGATAGCCCTCTCTATTCCATTTTCATCATGCTGAGTTAGGAGAGCTCCAAGGGCTGCTGTTGTTGCTGATACATATAAGATCAATGGCTTTCTTGGGATGGGTGGCATTAAGATTGGTGGTGTTAGTAGATATTCCTTGATTTTTTTGAATGCATCTTCACATTTGGTATCCCATTTGTATGCTACCCCCTTGTGGAGTAGGTGAGAGTATGGGTTTTTCTTGTCTGCCAGTTGTGCTATGAATCGTCAAATGGATTGGAGTTTGCCTTGGAGACCTCTCAGTTGTTTTAATGTCTTTGGTCCTTCCATCTCGAGGATTGCTTTCACCTTTACTGGATCCACCTCGATACCCCTCATGGACACTATGTATCCTAGCAATTTACCTGATTGTACGTCAAAGATGCACTTCTTGGGATTTAGTCTAACTTTGTATTCCTCTAATCTATCAAAGATAGCACTTAAGGTTGCTATGTGAGCTTTTCTCTTTCTGGACTTAGCTAAGATATCATCAACATAGTCTTCAACCGTTTTATGGATTATGTTGTGGAATATCAATGTCATGGCCCGTTGATATGTTGCTCCTTCATTCTTTAGGCTGAATGGCATCATGTTCCAACAATAGGTCCCCCATGGACAAGTGAAAGCCATCTTATGTTGATCTTCTTTGGCTATCATGATCTGATTGTATCCTGAAAATCCGTCCATTAGTGATAGCATCTCATGTCCTGCTATCATGTCTACTATCATGTCAATTTTGGGAAGTGGGAAATCATCCTTGGGACATGCCTTGTTCAAATCTCTGAAGTCCATGCAGATTCTAATGGCTCCATCAGGTTTTGACATAGGTACCAAATTTGACACCCATTCTGGATAATCAATTGGGCGGATGAATCCTACATCTAACAACTTTTTGAGCTCCATTTTGACCAATAAGGTGTTTTGAGGATGCATTTTCTGAAGCTTTTGTTTGACCAGTTTTTCCTCTGGATACACTACTAAGTGATGAACCATAGTCTTTGGATCAACCCCTAGCATGTCAGCATAACTCCATGCGAAGTTTATTTTCCTTTCCCTTAGGAATGCTACTAGGAGTTCTTGTTCTTTTGATAATAGTGATTCCACATAGAATGTGATATGCGGGGTCTCCTCTGTTCCTAGGTTGATCAGATTTCATTTTTTAGCCAAGACTGCTGACTTTTCCTGATGAATAGCTCTTAAAGGAAGATTGAATCCTTCATCCTTGAATGCCTCAGAGAGGTTTTCACCGTTGGATACATCCTTTCTTTTTACTTTTTTCTTGTCAGAGAGTGCCACAGTATGGTTTTCACTCAAGGACTTGGATATTATTCTTAGTTTCTCACTTTTGCGACTGAAGGATTCAATCATTCCCCCATAATAGGCATGTGTCTCCAAATCCATTATAAACCCTGCTTTGTGATCCCCATCTGGAATGTTATCCCTCAATCCCATGAATTCTGAGAGAGCCTCATCATTTTCGAATGTATCGAGAATTGGTGGTCCTCGTTGGTCATAGTCGATGAGTTGGGGATATACTAAGTAGATCTCATGATTTTGTTGGTCTGGTTAGAAGGAGAGGGTGCTAATCATGCAAAGGGCGATATCCTCAAATAACCTAGGTAGATTGGTCATGGTATCCTCATCATCGCTACTAATATAGGCCTCAGTTATAAAGTTATGTATGTCTCTACCTATGGATATTGGTGAGCATACTTCTGTTGCTATTGGCTAAGGAGAAATATTAACTATTCTAACCAGAGGACTTCAGCCACGTATGGTTATACTCGGAGTGGTACATCCAAGGCCAAGATTTGTTGTAGGTCACGTCTCTGGCATGATAGGTATTATGAGCCCATTGTCATTTTGTCCCAATCTTTGATTTCTGTCATAGCCCATTGCGAGCATCATTTGTAGGCCCTTGCTTGTCTCATCCATTGGTAATTCAGGTGTTGGTCTTTCATCTTGATACAACATGTGAGATGGATCTACTTCAATAATCTCTTGGCCAAGGTCTCCCCATCTTGTGAATTCAGGATAGTCTTCAGGCAATGTTTGTGATGTGGAAGCTTGGTTTCTTGTGGATGTCTGTGTGATCTAGGAGATTGTGTAACTCTCCTATCACAAAAGAATTGTTAGGGAGCTTGTAGCCTCCACAACCATCCTCCTAGATGATGAGCTTAATGTTGGAGATGGTGGGAATGGTGGGAGTGGCGGGTTTCTCTATCGCAGAAGTGGACGTGAGAGTGGCGGGGTCAATGTATGGTGTGAATGGGCCCTCATCATTTTTTGGCACTTGGGGGATTTTGTAATATTTTTCTTCAAGATTTTTGCAATATGAGAAAGGTTTGGGATCTCCATGGACAGTAACTTCTTGTCTGTTATGTGTAAATTTCACACATTGGTGGAAGGTTGATGCTACGACTTTCATCGAATGGATCCATGGGCATCCTAGGAGGATATTGTATGGCAAGTCGAGGTCCAAGACCTAACAAGTGGTTTCCATGAGAGTCAACCCTACTTGAATAGGGAGTTTAATCGTGCCTTGAGACACTCTTTCTTGGTCATCATATGCTCTTATTATGATGCCCTTTCCTTTGTCGATGGAATCTTCTAATATTTTCAACTGCTTGATGAGGCTTAGGGAATATATGTTCAAGCTTGCACCTCCATCCACCAAGATCCTTTTGATTTTGCTCTTATGTACAATGGATTCCAAGTGAAGTGCACGGTTGTGAGATGGTTGGGAAGGAAAATCTTGGTCAAAAAATGTAAGGAGATTAGGCATTACGATATTTCCAACCATAGCTTGGAATTGCTTTGCATCGAGATCTGCGAGGACAGTGGATGAGGCCAATGCTTCTTCAAGGATCTTCCTATGGGCAGATGAGATTTTTAGCAACTCCATGATGGAGATTTGCACTGGAATTCTCTTGAGTTGATCTACAACATTGTAACCATGTGGAACAGATCTAGATGAAGGAGCTCTATTTGGTTGGGATGATCCCGCGATGGTGACTTTGCCGCCTCTTGTGGTGACTCCACAATCTTCGACATGGGCGCCCTTAATGGTGATGACCATGCAGTCTTCATTTAGGGAGGCAACGACTATTTCATACACATGATTTACATTTCCCTTCCCTTTGTCATTTTTATTCCCTCTGTTGCCATGATTCGGCATCGGATTCGTATATATCTTAAGATCCTAATTTCCCGTAGGTTGTTCCACGTTTATGATTTTTTTATCGATGAGATCTTGGATGATGTTTTTGAGTCTCATGCAACTGTTTGTGGTATGGCCTTTGATTTTATGAAATTCACAAATTTGATTCTCGTTATACCAAGGAGGTTTGACATCAGGTTCTTGGTAATTATCAAATGTAGGAGGCTTGATGAGTCATCGATCAACTTTTTCATTATGTCCCTCAAGGGGTTCCCCCAAAATGGTGTATTTTCATTTGGGATAACTTTTGCGTTTGGGTGGTCCCCTTTGGTCATTGAGATTATTGATGGTTGGATTATTGTTGGGTTGGTGTGTTGTGTGATGGTGGTTTTGGTGTTGAATTTGGATTTGTGGTGGGTGTATTTTGACGAGGAGCACTAATGACCACCTTGGCATTGACAACACCATGATTAGTAATGATTTTGTTTCTTTCCCACGTACGAGGTTTATCATTGTAATTGGATGGTGGGCTGTTTTGTTTGTGGTGTGATGTTGATTCCGCGGTTGAGTCATAAGGGCTCTTTTGATACTAAGCACCTTGGATATCAATTGATCGTATGTGGTGATGCCCTAAACCTTGAGATGAAATGCCAAGTGGCCTTCAAGGTTGGCTATGATGGTGCAAACTTGTTGTTCTTCTGGCATGGTCCACTTGCTCTGATTGGCCTTGGATCGCCATCGTTGTAGGAATGAGGTGAATGATTCACCCTTTCCTTGTTTTAGAGCTGAGAGTTCTTCGAGACTAACATCCATTGCAATGTTGCATGCATATTTTTTAATGAATGCATCCCTAATTTCTTGGAATGTTCTAATGCCTAAAGGTAAGCGAGAGAACCATTCTATAGTGTGGCCTACCAAACTCCTAGGAAATAGCCGCATCAGATAAGTATCATCATATGCGACCTCCATGCAATGAACCTGGAATTCCCTGATGTGATCTTCAGGGTTTCCCATCCCTTGATATTTGTCAAATTTGGGGATTTCAAATCCTTCGGGGAATGGTTTCATTATTAAGCTCCTATCAAATGGATAGGGACACAAGTTGCTTGGTGTTTTGTTGTTCGCCTGATTGAAGGTTTTCCGGGCACTTGTTGCGAGAGCAACCCGAGTTGTGTCGTCACACTACTTTAGGGATCAGGTGGGATGAAAGTGTCGGGGGTTTCAATCGTGGGTTGGTTGCTGTGGGTTGCTGGTGTGTTCAATGGCATTCAGACAAGTTCAAGCAGTGAGGTAGGGATTCCACCTGGCTTTTGTATGAACAATACTTGTTGCTGACTTTGCTATTGGCTGCAAGTAAGATTTGTGTTTGTTGTTGCACTTGTTGTTGGGCTGCCAATTCTGTTGCTTCTTGCTACTCTTGATATTGCTTTATTGCTTGCTGATATGCTTGCAATTGCGCTGCTTGTCTTTGAGCAAGAAGTTGTGACCTGGAGCATTAATGAGCCAGTCTGATATTGATTTGTGCTTGTGCTGCTTTTTGTTGCAATAGAAGTTGTGCTTGAGTGGCCCTTTGTGCTTGCAATGCTTGTGCGACTTGTGCAGCTTGGGCGGCTTCTTGTTGTTGTTGTTGCAATAACGCTTGGGCTTGTTGTGCTTGTAAGGTAGCTTGGGCTGCTTGGGCGGCCTGTGCAGCTTAAGCAGCTAGTTGTTCGGCTTTTTGTTTCTGAACTTGTTGGTATCCTCTTTGGAAAGCAGCTTGCAATGCCGCGTCATATTGGCTTGATGTGGTGGAAGTTGGAGGTGGTGGACATGGTGGTGGATTCAAAATGGTGTTTGTGAAGGTGGTGTTGGTGTTTTGCGTGATGGATGGTGTTGTTGATATGGTTGGTCCTTGGGAGACCATGATTTGTGATGTTAAGGGGGTGTTTGATGGTGTTGCTATTTCTTGTGGATTTGTCGTTTATTGTTGCAATATCAACAACAAATTTTGAGTGTTTGGTGTAATGCTTTTATTGATGGTTGGGATATAGGTTTGATTGATGCTTGGTAGGGGAGGAAGCCCTAAACCAAGGAGTGGTGTGGATGATAATGGCAATGGCACGGGAGAGGTGGAAATGTAAGGGGTGTTAGTTTTTTTGAAAATGTCATGGTGTCGAATATGCCCCCTGGTCTGAACATATCTCCCTCTTCTTGCAGATTTGTGAGAAGAAATGTTTGAGGTGTTGTGTGAAAAAAATGATGATGATGGATCATGATGGAAGGTGAGAGGAAAATTTTTGTATAATGGGTTTTCGGGTACGTTTTGTTCCAAGGTGGTGTTTGCATCCAAATTTTGATTATTAACAAGGGGGTGTGTTTGAATTGCATTGAGAAATGCACTTCCCTTATTAACATTGGGTTGGGTTGGAGCAAATGATGATGTGATTTAAGGTAATGTTTTATGTGATTTTTGAGATGGGGGGTGTAGATGAAATGGGATGGCAGGATGAGATTGGAGGAAAAGATGTTCCACTATAGTACCTGCTATCAAAATTGAAGGTAATTTGGCCCCTTGTTTTGCCAGGCTCAAGCATGTATAACGGCGTTAAGTCTCATCATGATGTTGACGATTCTATGGTTGTCCTGGATTTTGAGCATTTAAGCCATTTCATGAGGCATTCCAAAAGTAAGGTCCTCTCCTTGGTTTTCTTCTTGCAGATTTATGGCGATGAGAGGGTCAAAGGATTACTTGATTTGGCAGGATTCATTTCTATGCTTGTTTGGCTAAGATCGCTTGAAGTGGGTGTTTCTTTGTTGGCTTCCATACTCTTCTTGTATTGAGATCTAGTTAGAACCATAAAACAAGGATCAATCTTCGAGAATATGGGAGATGAATCTCTTGATTCTTTGGATCGATCTTTATTTTATGCCCAAAGTAGAAAGTTTTTAGGATGCCTTGAGGATCAAAGGTGTTGATATGATGATGATGTTAGGGATGGATGATACAGATGTTTTTTGGCTTTTGATTAATATTGAATGAGATACTAGGCTTTTAGGACTTGCGAATTTGGATTTTGATTTGTTTTTGGATTTGGGATTTTGTCCTTGATTTTGATTTTGATTTTCTTTTGATTTTGAACAAAAAGACCCGAAGATGTTGGATAATGATCTAAGGGATAGCTTTGTTCAATGGATGATGATTTGAATATGTGTGAGGAGAAGGATGCATCTAACCACAACTATTCAAACAAGATGATCATTTCACTAAGTATATGAAGAAGGATTCATCTACATATACTAAGCTAGACAAGATGATTTTGATAACTTTGACTAAGCATATGCAAAAGGATGCATCTACACATACCTAGCCAAAGGTGTTTTTTCATAATGTTTTCAAGGATTTAGTCTCAATGATTTTGAAGATTTTTTATTTTTCCAAAAATCCTAGTATTAAGGATGATTTCAAGATTTTTCAAAAGGTGATGATGAGATGGTGTTGTTTCGATGTTTTGGCAGATGGATGAAAAATATTTTGATTTGTTTTGATCCTAAGATGAACCTAAAAGGGACACTTTGTTTTCCTAGACCTAGGTATTGAAGAGCATGCAAATGCTTCCTAAAGACCTTTGTAACCAAGAAATGATTACATTTGAACATTCATTTTTGGATTTCCAACTAATGATTTTTTGCTTTGGGATTGTGAGTCTTCAACACATATGAAAGTTCATTTTGCTTAGCTTTGCTTAATGTCTTTATTTTACCAAAAACACTTTCTTCAATTAGGTCTTCAAACTAAGATGTCCAATGTCTTAATTTCTTCAAAACCCCACAAGATATGTTATGTGGAAATTCAATGAACTTAAGGCAAGGGTTTTCCTTTTGTAATTGAGATATAATCCAATGCTTAGAAACCTCTAAGGATGTGAATCCCAAGGGAAAGCAATAACATATGGATTGAGTCAATTGTATTTGTCTTCAAAAGGATTTGAAATTTGGATGAGGTTCAAGTGTTTGTTTCCACGGTGTTTTCGATCAAGCAATGTATTTTTGTAACCCAAGAATAAGTACAATCCTATGGATGTGTAGGACAATATTTGTTGGATTCCCACTTGGACAAGTCCAGCTACGCTTATCTTTAGTGAATGGTTAGATGCTTGACCCCACTAGCTCCCCTCCACAACACTCACTTATATGGGGCAGCCAAGCATCAACACCCATGAAACTCCCATGGCATGTTTTCCATTTCTACTAGAAGACCATAAAAGTATGGGGTGGCTTCAGAATGACCGTTCTTGCACCAAAAAATAGTTTAAAGGATTTTGGAAAATTCTAGCACATGGGTTTTAGTAAGGACTTTCTGTTCGTGGAGATTGACCCATATGGCAAGAGTCCCCTTTCGGATCCATTCTGTCGGAATCAACCGCATGATATTGGCGTTTACTCCAATACCCACATTTATATACCGGTTGGAAATACTCTTGGCTTTAGAGTGTTATCGGTTGAGTTGTTCCATTGGGTGAGTACTTTTACCCCAAAGCAAGCCCTCTAGGATAAACAAAAGCGAGTGATGAACAATATTTGTAACTCGATCAATACTTGTTGGCAACAAGGAGAGAGAATATATGCAACAATTCCCCCACTCACACTCGCACAAGATGTTGTTCAATTTTAAAGCCAAATCAAAGTGTGGATGTGATTGCTTTGTCTCACCCTAAAGTCATGAAAAAGGCCTTTTGATTCTCAACATCGCTATAAAGTGCGAGAGAAGCGCATACATCATTTTTCAATGGCTTTAGTTTAAGTAAGCCCTCATGAAAAACAAAGTTACACTTGTTCTTTTTTAAATCCACAAAGTAAAATATGAGTTCTTTTTATGCACCAAAAGACAAGTGAGATACTTTGTTCAATTGTTAATCCAAGAAACAAAATCTAGTAAGTTGTGATCCTAAAGTTCATTTTAGCCTTTGCAAGAAGAAATTGAAAGGTTCTTTTTAAAACCAAACAAAAATTAGTGTCCTAAAGAAGAAGTGCTAACAATTTCTTAACCAAGTGTTAAGCAAACACTAAAGTGTTTAAAAACACTTTGATTTGACAAACATCCTTCTCATGCTTCTCCTTTCTTCAATTTCGGTTTCCAAGCTACAAGGAAGAAAAACCAGTCAGATTCTAGAAAATACAGAGATTAAAAAGCAGAAAATAGAAGACACATTAATCATAAATCAAAAGCACATGCTAAAATTAAATTTTCCCTTTTTACTATCTTCTAGCATCACAACTCACAACTGTGTCACAATTTGAATTACCAACGGTGCTCTCATAGCGCCGCTTACCAGTCAACGTCACTTTGTGTCAGGACAGAGAGCTCAACTACGTCACACTTTTCGCCCAGCAATGTAGTTTCCCTCCAGTGTTGTAGTTTTTAAAATTTTGAAAATTTCTGCAAGTCAACAAGTCTAGCGGCAGAGTTTGAAATTCAAATATTTTGGTGGGATGAGTCTAGCGCCATAGTTTTAGTTTTAAGCGGTGCCATATAGCGACGCTGAGGAGTCAACGGTGCCAAAACAATGGCGTTGAGCCCCCAGCGTTGAAATTTTCTGTGTGTGAGTGAAAACGCAGAAATTTTAAGAAAAGATGAGAAAGCATGATTTGCTGCCCTCCTTCTAGCACCAAATGTGCGAACCCCAACCTTGGTACCTCCAAACAACAAGAATAAACAAGTTAGACAAGAGATTGCAAGCTAAAACAAGGATTCCCCATGAAATCTATTTACAACATTCAAACTAGGAAGAAAATATTAAAGAACACAATGGAAATGATAAAAAAAAGATCAAATCCTAATTAGATGTGCAAACTCATTATCCCATGGGGGAATTGGTGCCAATTTGATGTGAAAATTGGCCCTTTCCCAATTCCTATGATGCAAGTTTGATGTGTTGAAGATGATTGATCCACTTTGTTGGTGAAGAATGAGAACTCCAAGCCAAAATCTGCAAAAAACCTAGCTATGACTCAATAATAATTGATAAAATTCAAGAGATAATTGAGCATGGTAACTTTGCCTAGATTGTGGATGGATAAAATGAAGGATGAACTCTTCAGTTATAGAATGATAAGATGGATGAATGCCAAAAATGAAGCAATGTGGGACTAACATTCATCCAATGGTATGATGCCACTTGTCAAGTTATGAATGGATGAAAGATGTGCAATATTTGGGGTTTGTGCCAATAAATGCATAATTTTGAATTTCAAATTTGTTGAAATGACATGCAAGAGAGAAGGGAAAATACAATAAATGCCACTTAGCTCAAGACAAAGGACATGTAAGATGAATTTATTGCCTTGTTGGATGTACATGTTGACTTGGAATTTTTGAATTCAAATTGAGAGAATATTCCAAAAGATGCCTTGTGAGGAAAATAGAGATTTAATAAATGAATTAAATCTATTTTCATGTGCAAATTACATTATCTAGAGGATGGGACATGAGATGAGATTAAATTAATCAAGGGTTAGTTAATTTAATGAGAGAGGTTAGATGATGTGACCTATTTGACTCAAATTTATGGATTTATTTAAATCAAATAAGAGAAGAATATGACCAGAGATTAATTAAATAAGGATTTTGATTTATTTAATTAAAAGAGATGGTGTTAGATTAAATCAAATAAGGTTTTAATTTATTTCATTTAATGGATAGACTTTAGAGATTTAATCAAATAAATTGATTATTTAATTAAATAGGGATAGTTAGATCAGATGGATTGATTTAATTAACAAGAGAGAGTGACTTAATTAGACAAAATGATTTATTTAATTAAGGGATGAAAGTTGATGAGTTTAATCAGATAAGGAAATTTGATTAAATGGTTAGACCAAAGGATGATTCAGGAAGAAACAATGTTAGTAATCAGGATTAGATGCACAAAGTCAATTGGTATATTTTACGTGTCTATAGTATGTTATAGTGGATGCAAACAACATTGATACATACTAATTCCTATGTTCATTTTGTTGGGACATTATTGGAATGATAAGTTGTATTTCAACTGTTATATGAAACATTGATGCCACCTGTGTGTATGAAATATGTGATCAAATCTAAATTAAATTTAACAACACAATCAATAAAACATTAAATCAAAGAAGCTCAAAAGAAGATTAAACAAATTAACAAACTCTTATCGCTGCTTCTTTAAAGTCGTCTTATTGCTCTCTATCTCCAGTGTTTCATCTTTGCTCAAGTTGCTCTCAGATTTGGAATGCCAAGCTCAACGAAGTAGGCTACTGAAGAATGAGATTAAAAATGCATACTATGCTAAATGCAAGATTATGCTATGATAAGAAATATTGTTGAAATACTAAAATTGCAAGAATGTAAGCATATGTTGTATTCGTTCTATGTTGTAACCAATGCTTGGATTTGCACGTGCATTTATAGAGTTTTTCAAAGATTTTGATTGGCTAGCTTGGTCAATGGCTGTGATAATTCCTACAGATCAAACAGTTGAAGATAGATGGGATTGAAGAGAAAATAGAAGAAAATGAATAAAGCCAGATTTTTCCATTTTAATGGAAGAGATAAGATGAGATGATTTAAAAATCATCTTTTTAGAAGAAAAATGGAAAGATTATGATAAGATAAATAATGAATTATCTAATTCAATTATTTATTTATGAATGCATGTTGATTTTTCTTAAATAAATAAATATTTAAGATTTTGAGGAAATCAGAGGATTTCATAATTAAACAGAATATCTAATTATGATTTGAAGAAAGCAAAAGATCTTTAATTAAATAAAATATTTAATTAAATTTGAAAGAATGACATTAATTAAATAAAAAGTATTTAATTAATTAGAGGAAAGTTTTAAAATAGAAAGAAAAGAGATTTAAATTTAATTAAAATGATTTAATTAAATTCAAAAGATAATAATTAACTTAAATAAATAAAATGTATTTATTTAATTTAATCAAGTAGAATGTGGAATAATTAAATAAATAAAATAGATTTATTTAATTATGGTGGGAGAATAAAATGAATGGATACTATAATTAAATTGATAAAATTTAATTACGTATAGAAGACTTTTAAAGGAATTAATTAAATAGTAAATATTTAATTAAATGTCAGGAATAATTAAATATGACCAATTTTATGCATATACATTTTGCCCCTCTTTGAAGTGATGTGTGAAACGCATTGCTTCAAAGAAAAATAAAAAAATTTGTTGCCACTGATATGTTTTTGATGCTGATGCTGATGATGCCCCCTCGTGAGGTAAATCATGGATGAGAAAAGTCTATTGTGGAATTAGTGATTTAGCTTCCGATAAGTGATGTAAAAGATGCCCCAGATTAAAGTGAAAACAAAAATGCCACCAAAATTCCACCTTAATTGACCTATGTAAGGTAAAAAGGGTGAAAGTAAAAGTCATTTTCGCTCTTTTGCTACAGTGATTTGGATATTTTGATAGTGACATAGCGAGATGCTGATCCCATATCACACTCACAGATTCGAGCGGGCGCGTCGATTTTAGAGACCAGTAGCATATGGACCACCGGTGAGTCGATTAAACCCCTTGTGTGTCAAAATTTCTTGATTTTTAGTGATTTTTGTACATTTTTTACGCAGATTTAGGATTAGAAATGTTGTTTTAGCGCATACACGAGCCTGTTTTAGCACATACGAAGTTTATTTTAGTGCATCTAGGGTGTTCTTTAGCGCTTTTAGGTGTAGGGTAAAAATGTGCAGTCTAGTGCATATGAAGTATAGAGTAGCGCTTCCAAGGTAGTCGGTTGTTTAGGGCACTTTAGCGCATCTAGGGCATAGAGTTGCGCATCCAGGAATTGGCTAGAACAGAAGTAAAGTAGCGCATACGTGGGATAGTTTAGCGCATTTAGTGTTTTAGCACTTTGACGGGATGAAATAGCGCATCTACTGCTTAGATTAGCGCATCTAGGGTTTTAGCACTTATAGGTAATGATGTGGCGCTTTTAGGGTGTAAGAGCCTGTCGAGGGAGTTTTAGCACTTTTGAGGTAAACTGTAGCACTTTTGAGTTTTAGCGCATATGAGGTGCAGATTAGCGCATCTGAGAAAATTTTGGTAGAATTCCAAGATGAAAAAAATGATGGTCTATATTGTGTTCTTGGTCAATAGATAAAGAAAGTGTTTTGCCATCATGCTGATAGTTGATGATTGACTGATAACTTTGCTTCCTCGATTAGAAGACAAAGAGTAGATGCCTGATAGGACTTTTGATAAATTTGTTTCTTGCGATAGAAAACAAGTAGTAAATGATTGATATGAATCTTGATAAATTTGCTTTCGATGATAGAAAACAAATAGTAAATGATTGATGGGAAAACATATTTGCATTTATGTTTGAAATACAAATAGAATGATGTTTTGATTGTGTGATACAGGTCACTGATGTGGGTCACTGATATGATAGAGCACATGCTAGGAGTCTTTGATATGAGTCTAATTAGTTGTCATTGTGATGATAATAGGAGGTGTTTGACAACCTCCTGAGTAGAGAGCGGTTCCCGATATGTTGGGATCAGATAGGAGAGTTGACTCCTACAGAGGTACAATGGATAGGTTCCTGTAGACTGGGATCTCTATTGACTATCCCACGAGGGATTCGAGTCAATAGGGGATTGCTGACTGCATTGGAAGAGAAGTGGCATTCTGATCATAACACCTTTCATTTGTCGATGGGTGAGATGACTGCGACACCTGAGGATGTATACAGGATTCTAGGGATTCCTGTGGTAGGTGCCCTTGTGGTTTATGACCACAAGGAGATAGGTGGGACTGAGGCATTGAGGAGGATTTGTGGTGATGCATCCATAGCTGGATATTGGGTGCCTTGGGTGGATTTCAGTAGGTATCCCGCCTTGGTTGCTGTATTGGCGGCTTTTATTGGAGGCTTCCTTGGATCAGACCATTGGTCAAAGGGATTTTTAGTTGGGTGGGGGAGGATGCTAGAGTGGATGGTGACTCAGCCACAAAGGTATTCTTGGGGGAGCTGCATTTTGGCACATCTATATCACGATCTACATCAGGTGGTCTACCGAGGGTCGACGAGTTTGGCTAGCGGTGTGACTTTGCTCCAGATCTGGGCGTGGGAGCATATTGCAGTGATGAGGCCAGAGTGTGCTAGGGTGAGGCTACCAAGGCAGCCATATGTGGAGGCGTATTCAGGTGTACTTGTCTAGCCCAAGCTGGGCAAGTTGGAGTAATGGCGATGTGTGCTCGACGATGTGGACTTAGTGATATGGAGACCATATATAGACTGTGAGCCTTGGCACATAGATCACCTAGAGATGTTGTTTGTTTGCACACCTCGATATTTGATAGGACAGACTTCATTCATTATTGAGAGATTTTTGGCCTTGCAGGTTCAAAGACAGTACGGTTTTACATAGCGTATGCCACAGGGCGTTGCTCATTATGGGTGGCACAAGGATGATCCTGGATGGGGGCATTGCATTGTATATCAAGTAGCATACACAGAGTACGCGAGCTTACAACTTGAGGTATGGGCGTACAGGCCAGAGGTTATAGATGCAGGCATGTCAGATGAGTACCTAGAGTATTTCAATACTCATCGATTTCCACGGTTTACATGTCTGGATGAGCCAGGGCCTATTGCACTGGTATAGTAGCCAGTGGTAGGGGGACAGGAGGGTGTGGCTGGTGGAGAGCAGGCAGGTGGTGGCGGAGAGGAGGGTGTGGGTAGAGATTAGGAGGAGGAGGATGACAGAGAGGAGGGTGACAGTGATGATGATAGCTCAGATGGTGGGGATGACGGGGGAGATGATGGAGGGAAGGCAGAGAGGTTAGTGAGGCAGAGGATGTATAGCTTAGCTAGTGCTCAGGTTGTTCAGAGGACCAAATCTAGTGGTAGACCACAGACGGTCATCAGGATGTCCTCTTCTTCTTAGCAGACACAAGTAGCCACCTTGCAGGCTCAGGTGCAGGCTATTCAGGGGTAGTTAGGTTAGGCATAGAGTTTGATAGCATAGTTACAGGCACAGCTTGCACAGGCACAGGCTCAGGTTCCAACGCCAGCGCAGGTAGTTCAGTCTGCCGCAGACCCACAGATAGCCTAGTTGACGGCAGAGAGGGATGCATTCAGATGGAGGGCAGTGGAGGCCGAGGGTGTAGCTCAGAGTGTAATGATCCCTTTTTAGTGGAAGCACTTAAACCCAAATCTTGCATTCAAAGTGTTTCTCAAAGAGACATTAGAAACGTTAGAGATCGATAAATTTTTGTAATAACATCTAATTAGATCAAATATGATTTAATTATTCGTTCCTTGCCAAAATATTATTCGTTTCCTTCCTATTATTTACTATGAATGATTCCTTTATGAGTACAAACGTCTTTCGAGATCTCATAGATGGAATTCTATTATACCATTTAACATCATTGTGCATGAATGAATAGAATCATTATTACTTATAAATCTCAATAATTGTAGTAAGCATTATTATTGCATAATCATAAATCATGTATTATATAATTATAATTAGTTATCCCATAACATATTAGTAGTGCTATAAAATCAATAGTATATGTATAATCTTATTATTCCAAAATGACATTCATAGAAATAAATAACATCATTAAAATTGATACCTATAAGTACAAATTACACTATTATTTGAATTCATATCTAATTATTAAAATAACAATTTATTATGGTGCATCAACTTATTCTTATTTAATTCACAAAATATTTATTAATATCCTTATCTTAATGCCATCAACCTTATTATTTTAATTTATAAAATATATATTAACAAATAACTTATGAAAAACTTACCATACATCTATTGCCTAAAATCATATAATTCTCACCTCTCACTGCTGTTGTTTGATTCTGCAGATTCTATGCTCTTAATATATTCCCAGATTCTTTACCTTATTACTCCTTCCTTCCATTCGATGCTTTATTTTCCTCTTAGCAGACCAAACTCATAATAATCTAATTATCTTATATTATTAAGACTTCCTTCCATAGAATATATTCTTAATCTTCTTTTTTTTTATTTCCTCCCCCTCTTTCGTATTCTCCTTCATAAGGTCTTCTTATATCCCTCCACTTTGGAGGAAGAGGTATGATTATTTGAGAGGTCCGATTCATTTGTTCTTGGGAAGATCGTGTCCCTTCTTAATGGCTGTCTTGGCTATTGGTGTATTTAGGATTCTTAATTATTTGCTGTTTAGCATATATTTTTATTTAAATATATCTCATTTAATATATTTTATTTTTATATGTATTTATATTTTGTTTAAGTGTGAGTGTAATATATTTTATTATTGATATTTTTATATGAGTTTTATATATGTTTTAGTGATTATAATAATACATAAATTATTAAGATATATATTTATATTGCTATTTTTTCTATTCATTTATTTGGTGTTTTATTTAAATTATGATTTGTATTATTATAATTTATTTCATTTATAATTTGTATATTATATTTATAATATAATTATAATATTATTGATGATAATTATAATTATATTTAAATTGTAATTATTCATGTTTGGGTTTTAACATTTATTTGTCTTTAGACACTTTAGCTTAGTTTTACAATTTCAAGGGACATGACAGTCCTCCCCACCCAAGATTGCTTGTCCTCGAGCAATGACAAAAATGACTTTTCACTACAATAGTTACAACTCTTCAACTCGAGAAGCAGTTTGACAAACAAAATTTTAACTAATCTTTCAAACGTAAGACAACAAGGAGTAATCTTGTTTGAAGACACATCAAGAATGAAGTTAACACAAGGGAATACTTAATGAAGCATACATATAAAGACATGTATTATATGCCAGAACACTTGTGGGTTACAATATACCTACAAACACACATAAGTTGCAAAGTGTGAATACACACAAGTCGCAAGACATAGACATGAATACAAGTAAGACACATGACATATGTAGATCATAACACAAAGTGCATACAGGTATTCAAACATAGGAACACATATCAATTAAGAATTAGATGGAGCATGAAGTATTCATATTAGCACACATGAAGCATATATAGGAATTACACACATGGAGCGAGAATCATTTAGTCATTACTTAAGACCTGAATATGTAAAGCATTCAAGTACACTCAAATTTACTTCTATGCATGGAATATAAGCATATCATGGGAGATACACAATATGAAGCATTCATTTGAATATACATAAAGCACAAATGATCCTAGATATAGAACATAGGTATAAGAATGCTCATAGACACACTCAATAAATACAAACAAACGCATATAAGGCATGAATTACGCAAACAAAGTATTTAAGAATGGAATAGACACATATTAGAGTGCACCAGTCATGAAGTGGACAATTAAGATGCTAAGCATGTCCATATATACCATGAAACAAAAACACCATAAAACAGGTAAAGCATGAAGTATATCTGTGAATAATACATGAAGTATATGCACGAGTGCATAAAGTCACAGAGCATACGTATGAATACATGTAAGTCATAAAGTATACACTTGAATACAAGTCACAACAAATACAAATACAAAGTCAAAGGGCATACACTTTAATACAAATACATTTCGAGTTCAAATACAAGTCATAGAGTATGCACTCAAATGTAAATAAAAGGTCATACACACTCAAATACAATCACAAGTCAAATCAAATACAAATATAGTCATAGAGTATACACTCAAATACAAATACAATCATAGAGTATACACTCAAATACAAATATACACTTGAATACAATTGAAGAGTCATAGAGTATACACTCAAAATACAAATACACTTGAATACAATTGCAAAGTCATAGAGTATACACTCAAAATACAAATACACTCGAGTGAAGTATACTGTCAGACAATTGGGAGGGGAATTCGATGCATCCCATACTACACCGTGGACCCATCCACCATCCCAAAGTCATCAAGTATACACATGAGTATGAAGCAGATATCTGAACATACGTAATATACAAGTATTCTCATGAACATGTGTTACAAAGCATACATATTTAAGTCACAAGGTAAAACTATGAATACACTTAAATTATCTCAAAGTATGTAAAGGCACACGTAGCATTGACTCAAACAACACTTTGCTGAAGTGATTAGTCTTCTCAATCATAGGTATGGTCGAATAGGATGGTTGCATTGGGATGCCCGTAGAGTTGCTCTCCTCCAAGCCCAAGGGCAGCTACGGCAGGCCCCCTTGGCCCACAATGGCAGACTACCAGTCATCATCGTGAGTTGGCGTACTTGGGTGAGTCTCTAGCACCTGCTATCCCTTCGACACCTCCTATTTCCACATCTCCTACCATGATGGAGAGTTTCTCAAGTTGATCCAACCATGCAATCGTTTGGAGGAAGGATTTCCATAGGAGGACCATAGATACTCTCTCTAAGCCCAAGAGCAGATACGACAAGCCCCCTTGGCCCAACAATGGCAGACCGCCAGTCATCATTGTGGGTGGAGTATTTAGAGGAGAAATCTAGCACCTGCTCAACCTATCGGTTCCATCCCTCAACCAACTACATGATAATTTTGATGATTCAAACAATTGCATCTAATGATCATCATATTGACAATTTACTCATAATTATACCATGCTATGGGGATTCATGAATTTATCAAGATATTAAGAGTTCAACGTAAATAATCTATTTACCATATGAATGTTTATGTAGCAGTCCCTTATGATATTCAATGTTTATATTTATATATTTATCAATTATCAAATATTAATAACTACATTAATATTTTTTTCAATATCAAATTTTAATGTATCTATCAATTTACCAATTCCTTATATATTTATCAATCATTAATATTCACATTCATAACATGTTTAACAAATAGTATTTTCTAATTTTATGAAGGTATTTATGATTGCTGATTTAGGGCTATGAAATTACGCACCTAATACTTACCACTTCGATTTGCAGGAACCTCTTGTTTTCCCAGCCAATGAAAACGCTTTGATGGTTTCTTCTCTTTCCCATGTAGCATCTTCTTCAAGAAGTCCTTTCCGCTTGACTAGAGATTTGGTAATGATCCTATTCCTCAATGTCCTTTCTCGTCTAGAGAAGGTAACTCAGGTAGCTCAAACACACAAGCAAGTAGCTCAAGAAGGCAACAAGCAACTCAAGCACATAAGCAAGTAGCTTAAGCACATAGGCAAGTAGCTCAAGTAAACAGGTAGGCAGCTCAAGAACGCAAGCAGCCAACTCAAGCACACAAGCAACCAGCTCAAGCATGTAGGTAATTTGCTCAAGCAAGTAGGAAAGTAGCAAGTAGCTCAAACAAGTAGGCAACCAGCTCAAGCAAGTAAGTAGCTCAAGCAAGCAAGGAACCAACTCAAGCAAGTAGGCAACCAGCTCAAGAAAGAGGCAAGTAGCTCAAGCAAGCAAGCAGCTAGCTCAAGCAAGTAGGCAACCAGCTCAAGCATGTAAGCAACTAGCTCAAGAAAGCAAGCAACTAGCTCAAGCAAGTAGGCAACCAGCTCAAGCACACACAGGATGGCAGGAAAGATGCTCTGATACCACTTGTAATGATCCCTTTTTAGTGGAAGCACTTAAACCCAAATCTTGCATTCAAAGTGTTTCTCAAAGAGACATTAGAAACGTTAGAGATCGATAAATTTCAGTAATAACATCTAATTAGATCAAAGATGATTTAATTATTCGTTCCTTGCCAGAAGATTATTTGTTTCCTTCCTATTATTTACAATGAATGATTCCTTTATGAGTACAAACGTCTTTCGAGATCTCATAGATGGAATTCTATTATACCATTTAACATCATTGTGCATGAATGAATAGAATCATTATTACTTATAAATCTCAATAATTGTAGTAAGCATTATTATTGCATAATCATAAATCATGTATTATATAATTATAATTAGTTATCCCATAACATATTAGTAGTGCTATAAAATCAATAGTATATGTATAATCTTATTATTCCAAAATGACATTCATAGAAATAAATAACATCATTAGAATTGATACCTATAAGTACAAATTACACTATTATTTGAATTCATATCTAATTATTAAAATATCAATTTATTATGGTGCATCAACTTATTCTTATTTAATTCACAAAATATTTATTAATATCCTTATCTTAATGCCATCAACCTTAATATTTTAATTTATAAAATATATATTAACAAATCCTAATATATTTGTTAAAAGTGTTATGTGAACTTATGAAATACTTACCATACATCTATTGCCTGAAATCATATAATTCTCACCTCTCACTGCTGTTGTTTGATTCTGCAGATTCTATGCTCTTAATATGTTCCCAGATTCTTTACCTTATTCCTCCTTCCTTCCATTCGATGCTTTATTTTCCTCTTAGCAGACCAAACTCATAATAATCTAATTATCTTATACTATTAAGACTTCCTTCCATAGAATATATTCTTAATCTTCTTTTTTTTATTTCCTCCCTCTCTTTCGTATTCTCCTTCATAAGGTCTTCTTATATCCCTCCACTTTGGAGGAAGAGGTACGATTATTTAAGAGGTCCGATTCATTTGTTCTTGGGAAGATCATGTCCCTTCTTAATGGCTGTCTTGGCTATTGGTGCATTTAGGATTCTTAATTATTTGTTGTTTAGCATATATTTTTATTTAAATATATCTGGTTTAATATATTTTATTTTTATATGTATTTATATTTTGTTTAAGTGTGAGTGTAATATATTTTATTATTGATATTTTTATATGAGTTTGATATATGTTTTTGTGATTATAATAATACATAAATTATTAAGCTATATATTTATTTTGCTATTTTTTCTATTCATTTATTTGGTGTTTTATTTAAATTATGATTTGTATTATTATAATTTATTTCATTTATAATTTGTATATTATATTTATAATATAATTATAATATTATTGATAAAAATTATAATTATATTTAAATCGTAATTACTCATGTTTGGGTTTTAACATTTATTTGTCTTTAGACACTTTACCTTAGTTTTACAATTTCGGGGGACATGACACAGAGGCTCATGGGCACTATGGAGAGTGCATCATTGGGAGAGGCTATCGCGGAGGGTATGGAGATGGCGAGGGAGGTTGAGTATTACCGTCTGAGATACAAGGAGTTATGTCCCACTGAGCACAGAGAGCCATTCCCACGGTCCCACACAAGGACCAGGAGCAGATCTAGGACACGTACACAGAGCCTAGGGGTTACCGGACCTCGACAGGATCCTGATGCTGGTACCAGTGGCAGGCCACCTCCTTCCGGACCAACTCCATCAGGGGCATCGACCAGCTAGCCTTGTGATGTATATCATTTTTGGAGCCTGTATATGCCATTTTTTTTATCATATTCCATGTATTTCTCTTTGGACTTGTTTAGTTTCTTTGGACATTGGACATTTGTATCATTTTTGATGAGTGATGATATGCAGCAGTGATGATTTCTTTGATGACATGATGTGCATTTATGAGATAATTGATGTCTATCATGATTTGTTGATCATGTGATATGCATTTATTTTTATATGTTATAGATTTTGGTATGCATTTGAATGATTTGATGACTAACATGATATGCAGGATGATTTTGGTATGATATGTTTATGATGATGATTGACGATGTGTATTAATGATGTCATGCAAGTGGATGACTTATGATGTGATTGTGAAAATATGTCATGGGATATTTGATACGTTGTATGAAAAAATGTTATTTGGAAAATGATATGAAGATGTATGTATGGAATGTTTGTTTTTTTTGGATTTTCAAATCTAAATAAATAATGATGATATGATGGAAAATGAATGTTGTGTTTAGGATATGCGTTATGAATTTGTAATATGAATGGATATGAAAATGATAGGATGAGATGAATATAATGTGATAAATGATAAAAAATGAAATGGTTAATGATAATGAGATGTATGATAAGATGATAAATGATATGTTGTGAAATGTATTGATGATGTGATGAAATGATAAATGATAACGAGCATAAACGATAATGTAATGATATCTTAATGAAATAATATGATAGAGGATGATGACATGAAATGATAATGTAATGATGAATGATAAATGAAATGGAAACGTTAAACGAAATGATATGATAAATGATAAGTGAAATGATATAATGATAATGAAAATGAAATGAGAGATGATAAGTGAAATGAAATCAAAATGATTAATGATATGCAATGAAATGAAAGATAATGATAATGAAATAATAATGATATGACGAATGATAAGTGAAATGAAAATCGAAATGATTAATGATATGCAATGATAATGAAATGATGAATGATAAATGAAATGATAAACTGATAATGAAAATGAAATGAGAGATGATAAGTGAAATGAAATCGAAATGATTAATGATATGCAATGAAATGAAAGATAATGATAATGAAATGATGAATGATAAGTGAAATGAAATCGAAATGATTAATGATATGCAATGATAATGAAATGATAATGAAATGATAATGAAATGATGAATGATAAATGAAATGATAAAATGATAATGAAATGATAATGACTTTGAATGATATGAAATGGTAATGATAAGTGAAATGAGAAAATGATAATGAAATGGTATGATAAATGATATGCAATGAAATGAAAGATAATGAAATGATGAATGATAACGAAATGAGAGGTGATAATGAAACAAATGTCCAAATGTCCTCCACAAATAGTCCAAAGAGACATGCCAGTCATTGACGTTATTGTTAGCCCTTTAAAAACTCTGATGCAAATCCATTATGCAGATATATGTACACTGATCTAAAATGAAATGCAACTAAAATGAAGTAAACCAATCATTGAGCTTTTTGGTAGCTTTCTTGGATCATCATAGAGCTTTAAAATGTTGGAAGTATGTACAAGCATCAGAGGGTAAATTAGCACCAATGATGACCTGAGTACAACTTTCATGATTTTGATATAGCAAGCGAACACAAGCATCGAGATATAATTAAATCAAGATGACTTGAGCATTTCTTGTATAAATAGACAAAGACTAACCACCGTCTGATGCAAATGTGGAACTGTCATCGATGATATTGCTTTGGAAATCATGTCTCACGACATATTTGCAACAAATAGATAGTTAACCTCAAGACAACAGACAAAGAAAAATCATCCTCTTTCCTTGTCACTGTAGTTCAGTACATCATCGAGTGTACTCCAGAGAGATGATATCAAAATTCAAACAACCATAGTTCAAAATGAAAAACTGATATTACAAACATTATTCAGATTTTAGATCATCCAGATATGAATCATGATATGGTAATTGCTGAAAACTGTTGTGACACGGATCAATGATTGGATAGTTTGTTA
>VDFB02000003.1:622639125-622657547 GCA_007258455.2 Sequoia sempervirens | reverse complement strand
TCGTTGGGAGGACTACTTGTACCTGGTTGAATTTTCTTATAAAAATGGGTACCATAGTTATCGTGATATGTCTCCCTTCTGGGCCTTGTATGGTAGGCCATGTCGCACACTGTTGAGTTGGGATCGCTTAGAAGACCAAGTTCTTCTAGGTCTAGAGATGCTTCAGGGTATGGAGCTATAGGTAGTGCAGATCAAAGAACAGTTGGCTACAACTTAGGATCAACAGAGGAAGTATGCCAATGCCCGTAGGTTGGATTGCCACTTCTCAGTGGGTAATAGTGTGTTTCTAAGAGTTCATCTACAGAAGAGCCCCATCCGTTATGGGAGAAGCTCGAAGTTGGCACCTCATTTTTTGGGACCTTTGGAGATCCTTGAGAGGATTGGTCTTGTTTCCTATTGCCTTGCATTTCCACCGAGTCTATCGTGCATTCACGATGTTTTCCATGTTTCATTTCTTAGACAATATATTCCTAATGTGACCCATGTTCTTGATTGGAATGCTTTGTAGATCAAGGTAAAATGATAGCTTTCTTTGGAGCCTGTACACATCCTTCAGTGTCAGAGGTTGACCCTCAGGGGTTAGGATATAGAGCAGGTAAGGGTCCAGTGGGATCCTAATGGTGAGTCCTCAACATCTCGAGAAGATGTGGCGAGGATGAGAGACCTTTATCCATATCTTTTTGTAGGCTTCCAGGAGTAAGCCTAGTCCTAGGGGGGTAGGATGTAACAACCCCCGTGTTCATATTTTATTGTTGCTTTTCCTTGATGGATTCTGATAACTATGTATTTTGTATTGGATTGTTTGTCCTATCATTATTTTGTATCGGCATCCATGAGGTGTAATTCTGATACTATTATGATGTTGACATGATTAGTTATTATGTTGGATTACATGATTATATATTTATATACTATTATCATTTCTTTTGTATGATTATGGAAAGAAAAGGGATGATGTTGTAACACTCGTACCCAAGAGGCTTACAATATCATGACCCTCTTCCTAATGATTGATGTTACTTCAACTAAATGATATATATTATATGTGCATGTACTTTGACATGTGATTGGAGTAATGTAGGTACTGGGTATCGACTCTGCATGGATTCATAGGCCTGAGCATACTCTTATTCCCCAATGGTGGTTACTAGAGATAGTCACAGGCCCCATACCCTAGCCTAGCCCACTGTACCCCGTTAGTGCAGTGTTTCAATGTGCTTGTCTTATCATCTAGTTACCTAATAGTAATGTTTAGATTGCCTCATATGGTCATGTGTAGTTTGCCAGTGTCGTTTGTTGACACTTTTCTCCTTGGTTTCTGTTGATTTTTCAATGTAGTTATTTTGGCATCGTTATGGAGTTTAAGTATGGCATTTTATAATATTACATTAAATGGAGATTTAAATTGTTATAACCATGTGGTTTTAAATATGTTATTTTAAGTGAATTTTAGTAATCATTATGGGAGAATGATATATTTCATTAAGTAATTTTAAATTTTTTTTATTTTTTTTTGTTACAATAGGGTGTCCCCGCGGCCCCCCGCCCAGCGTCACCTAGAGGCGAGCGAGGGGGCGAGACTAGTCCCTACGAGTGTTTGCAGCGCCGGCCACCACAACCACCAGGTAAGTACCGAGAGCGGAATCAAACCCGAGACCATGAGGAGCCATCCCACAGCCTCAAGCCAATCCCGCTACCCGAGCCGGCTAAAGGATTAAATTCATATAAATTTATTATTTTTTTCTCTTTTGAGAGTTTAATATTTTAAAATGGATTTTTTAAGTTGTTAGAAATTAGATTTTTATAAAGGATGAAAAGAAAGACAATTTTTATATATATTTTATTTCATTTTAGTTTAACTCTTTTATGGGTATGTGAGGATTTTAAATGGTAATAAAATCACATTTTAATTAAAGGAATGAGTCTTTTTCTCCTATGCTTTCGATGGATATTATTGGAGGAAATCAGATTGTTCCAAAACATATGAAGTCATTTTATTTTGATATTTTTTTAAACTCTTGCCATTCCTTACGTGGGCTCGGGGAGGCTAAGGTGGGTGAATGTTTAATGTTGAGTGGGAGAGTGGGTGAACAAGGAGAAAGAAGACCAGATTGATGGCCCATTCAAAGGAGGATTTGGGAAGAGGAAAATCTGAGTTTTAGAGCAGGAAGAATCCTATGCTTAGAGGCTAGAAAATTTTGTGAAGAATACTTGTTGTTGCAGAGAATTTTGTGGGCAGTATGCTCTTGGTTGTAGCCCACCATCTACCCCTTGCTGCTCAAATTTAAAATCCAGAAGGTCACGGTAGAGAGATATTTTTTTTGTTTGCACATTGGGGGAAAACTAAGGTACTCTCCTCATTCTTATTCTTGAATCTCTCAACTAAATACTTTTTCTTGAGTAGGAGTTAGTATAGATATGTTGGTTGTTTCCATTTTAATGGAAAATCTGGTTTTAAAACTCTTCTTTACAGTCATTTGTTTTTAGCTTAAACATTGGGCATGAGACACTGCATTTCTTAAACCAACCCTTATGAACTATCTTAAACTATAAAATAAACATGGCTTTCAACTTGAAACATGAAAACCTCAAATGGGTCGATGTCCAAACATATTTATGGGCAGTTTGAATTTTGGAAAATTTGTGCCAACCTGAATAAAAGCATTTTTTTATACTACACTTTATCCTCATGTCATAAACATAAAATAAAGGTGGATTCCATGTAGAAACACCCATATCTCAATTGGGTCGTTGTCAAATTTGAATTCTGGGCATTTTTATTTTTTCATGTTTTCACCCAACCTGACAAAAAAACATGTTTTTCAAAAACAACACCTTATATCTGGTCATAAACTTAAAAACCAAAGGTGGAATCCAATTGGAAACTCCAAAATATGAACTAGGTCATGGTCATATTTTAGATCTGGGCACTTTTTATTTTGAGCATATTATGTTGACTGAACAGTGTCATCAACATTGTTACTTATTAGTTACTATCATTTTTATGCCTAGTTATATCTGGAGTTGTCTTTTTCAGCTTTTGAAATCAATTAATTCATGATGGAACATGGATTTTTTTATTATCTTAAATGATGAAAATTATTTCATTAATTGGATGATTTAAAAGATTGATTGGCGGATTTACTTGGCTATTTTAATTGATGTTATAATGGATTTTAAACAGACTATTTCACTGTTTTATTTTGGAATTGCATTCCTCGTTGGTTAAACAAGATGAGATTGGTCTAGTTAATTAGTGTGGTCTTTTGGAGTGGCTCTCTACTAGCCCAAGGCCCACAAGTGGCTGCCAGGGGAACTAGTAGTAGAGTAATAGTAAACAAGTGATAACATAATAAAATATTGGGGTAAAAACACTAATAAGATAATGAGTCCTTGTGCATGGACTTGAGTGCTTGTAAAGGCTAAGGATGCACTTGAAAAGGCCTATCCTTCTGCGGGGCGTTGATTCGGGCATGATTGAGTCTCCTCGTCTATATGAGAGGTGTACTTGGTTTCGTATGGTGCCATCCCTTCAAGCACACATGATGAAACTACATCTGATTTACACTCTAGTATCTAGTACCTTAGTATTCATGAGTAGTACCCGACCTATGGTTGGATAAGCATCTCTATGTTATGACATTGGCTTTATGCATTGTTTTCTGTGTCTGCTCCATGATTGATGTGAGTGTTGGGCATCTTGTATACCCTTACTTTATTACTTTTGTTTGGGCCTTGTGACTACCTCTAAGCATGGTGGGGTGGTCTCGTATGAGTCGACATGGTTGTGAGGCATTTCCATCACCATTGTAGACTGGTGAACAAGTTATTGGAGCACCAGTTGGAGATGTTCTCTCTCTCTCTGTTACTTTAGCAGTTGTTGTACTCATTCAATTAATGTATCATATTCATGGCTATTCCATTGTAATTTTATATCCTCTTATGTAATTGTACTCTCTTGAGAGAAGATGTAATCATATAATTTAATGAGAAGAAATGATATTTTTCTTATTTGGATTACGAATTCCAATGTGGGTATCAGATTCACTTGTATTATGATGATTATGGATTCATGTTTATAATTGGAAATGGGATATATGAACATTTGAGTTGGTGTTTAAAATGAATGTAGTTTTAACAATGTTTTCTCTAGAGAGTGATTTAGTCCTCTCCCGTGGGTTGAACAATCAATCATACTTGGCCATGAATGGTGTCAACTTATTGAATTGACAACCATCTTATGTGTATGTTATCACTTTATATTAAAAACAAAAAATTTTTTATCCTTTTTTGGCTCTTACCCTTCGGGGGTTATGCAGTGGGATGTTACATCTCCACAACCCTAACTTGTAGAGAAGGGGAGAAGGGGTTAGCTACCAAAGCCTTAGGGTAGTACGAAGGTCAGACATTGTCACTTCATAAGACCATATATGAAAAATAGCCAGTTAGCACCCATAAATGTGAAGAAACCTCACAATATAGGTGATGGAATCATTCCACCACTTGATCCAACTAGTTGAGTGGGGCGATCTGCACTCCAAATTCTAGATAGTGCTAATGTGGGCCAACATGGGTTGGTGACTCAACAAAGAGGTATTTAGGAAAAATTGGGTCCTATTGGCACGTAGTTGCCTTAATTCCCATTCAATGCAAAGTAAAATGGGAAAGTGGTCTGACAACATCACATCCACTAACAGCTTAATTAGAAGTGGGGAAGAGTTGGAAAAATAGAAAAAAGATTGAGCCGAGATCATAGCACAATCAAGGCATTTAAATATACTGTCAAAACCAACTCAAAAATTGCACCAAGTTTGCTAGAGAGAATGAGAGTGGTGGAAACCAATATTGGGGTAAAAAAAACCCAATTTATTACACATGTAAAACTAGGCCTCTCTTTCACCAGCTTCCCATCGAAATTCCAGAGTACTAGCCTTGTCATATGCCATCTCAACCATATTGAAATCCCAACAAATTAGCTAGGTAGCAACAGGAAATGAGTCAACAATCCATCACCAGAGAAGAGATCTTTCAACAACATCATTCGAGGCATTAACATTAATAATCCCAAAAGAATGATTATCAATGTTCAAAAGAGTCTAGACAGGTTGATGTGTGGGGTCAGACCCATGATCAACCACACAAGTGTGCCACTATGGGGATAAAAGGCTGACCGTACTACCACGTCCAACCTCATGATCAGTACAAAACATTTTATTGGCTGGCCAAATAGATCGATAAGCCAAAGAGAGAAAAAAACCAACAACTTTCACTTCCTAAAGACACAAAACATAAATACCGGAATATTTCTGAAGAGTATCCCTAACAAAATACCTCCTAGAGAAGTCTGTTAGACCTCAAACATTCCAAGAAAGAAAATTCATGTTAGAAACTTCATTTCATCAAAGTCTAGCTCCTCCAGAGAGGAATAGCGATTCTGCAAAAATTTTGGTGGGACTGACCCAATTTGAATGGTAGGAGATGAATGCCTCTATTTTTCCTAAACATATTCTCCTTCAAGAGGTCAAGAAGGACTATGTGATTTCCTATGGATTATTGACACGGAAGGAGACTCAGTTGACTGAGTTGTCATTATTGAGGTAGGCTAGGGCGTGGTTGAGGGCCTCGGTCGAGCTGGAATGCTACTAGAAACCTATTGGGGTTCCTTCCCCTTCACAAAAGGGTTTGAAATGTCTTTTATTAGCTTGGGGGTTTTGGTAGCTGCCCCAAAGCCATTGGACTTTTTTTTCTAGTTGGTAACCATTGTCCATTTTCCCCCAGGTTTGGCTGCAACACCTTCCGCTGACGGGGCTTGTCAGCTTCTCGTGGTGAGGCTTGCATATGGGGGACTGGAAGAGGAAAATTCTTATTCTTATGGTCAGTGAAATGACACCGATAGCAAGTATTCAATAGATTAAAATAGGTGACCTTATAGGTATGTTGAAAAGTACCAATTTGAATATCAATGGATTCTTTAAAATCTTGTGAAAGGTCCACTTTGACACAGACTCACTTTTGAGGGTGAGCTTGAAAGAACCTATCTAGCTTGACACAAATAACTCTCCCCAAGGAGGAAGCAATATGCTGCAAGAAATGCAAACAAGGAAAGGGTAGACCGGGAAACTCAATCCAGACTACAACCCGTAACTTGGTGTCATCTGAGACAACGAAGTCCCGAGTCCAAGGTTGGAATACCAGCAAAGAGGACTGGACATACCAAGGGCCATGATTCAGGATTGCCTAAACATGACTGGCCTCCGCAAAACGAAAAAAGAAAAAAGCTTTTAGTCAAATTTTGAACCATATCAAGGTAGACCCCATGAGGGACCTAGGCCTTTTGAACCCAATCTTTAAGCACACTTCCAAGGGGATTCCTCCCAACAAAATAACCAACAAGAGTATGTTTCTCTAACCATTGACATGCATAATGAAAATTTGGGATGGGTAACACCACATCAGCCATAGAATCAAAAGACTTACCTCGTGGAACACTTTCAAAACAAATTTCCAAGGACACTTGTTCAGAGGAGGAGCCATGGAGTAGAGCCATCAAACTACCAACACCAACAAGAATTGTTGGGTTAGAGCTAGTTTGTAGGCATAATAAAAACCACAAAAACTGCAGTAAATGTGGTCGTACACACAGAGTAAATGAAAAATCCTGGACCTAAGGTACGGTATGATGCAAGAGGAGCAGATGACCACATAAACAAGAAACCCTAGCAAAGCTCATTCATGGTTTGTCTTAATTTCAATCCGCCTAGTCTTTAAAATACTTGTAAGTTCAAGTTTTTAAGGAACAATTTTAGATTGAGTGAAAGATCAATGAACCACATTGAGAGGGTCATAATATCTATGGACAATACTCCATGGCTCTAATAAAGATATATGAAATTATTTGCCTATTAGGTTTTTTTCACTATAACAATAAGAAATTAGATATATATTTTTATTATCATTAGCATTATACCCTCTTCAAGAATTCTTCATATTGCTTGTTAATTGTATTGTATGATCCTAATGTGTTTCATAATATTGAATGATAATAAATCCCAGATTATTATCATGAAGTCTTGACATCATGTAATCTAATTAAATTTATGTAATCCTTAGCACAAATAATTTTTTGGTTTGTCATTGGATTTATCCCACATACATACAAATTGTAAGACAAGCATGATATATAAATCATTAAATGTTCTTAAAAAGAAAACCGAACAAATATTTTTAATTGTTCAAATTCTAATCAAATTGGAAATTTGGGAAAAGTGTGTACTAAAATTTAATTTCATGTCTAACATATTAATGGGCTCTAAATTGTTTTGGGTAATACCTATGAATTTTTTATTCAAAATTAAATCATTTTTCCCCTCTATAATTAACATTATGGTTGATTCTATCCATGAAATGTCACAAACATCTAGCAACCTATATCATCTAAATCTAGAATGGAAGCCTAGAAAATTATATCCCTATGAACCAAATAAATTTCTATTTATCCTTTACTAGGGTGTTTTATTAACTTTGTTGATATTCATTTAGTATGGATGGACACAATAGTGTCCCATTTTTATTTTTTATCCTATTTTTCATAAATGACATGTTGTTGAGACATGAGACATATCAGTGAGACACCCCATAACTAATGGTTTTATTCTTCCAATTATTGAGTCATTAGTGTCCCTATAATTGCACCTTAGTGAATACTTTTTATAAATGTTCCTTACAATTAGGACATTAAATGAAATGTGGCTAGTAACAATATTTTTGCATACTATGCCATATAAGTTAATTGGCGTATTATTATTCAATGTTAAAATTAGAGGAATATCTTAAACTACATTTTGATGGGCTGATTTTTGGTCTTCTTTGTTGTAATCATGAAATTTTTCTACCCATGTAATTTCCCATCTAGACAATGTCTTGATACATTTAAGACTCATGAAAGGAATATTTATTTCTTCAAACAATAAACCTTACTTTAGTGTGTGTCATTCCCTTCAATTGGCCCTTCAAAAGTAATTGGTATTATCTATATTAGTTCTTTTAAGTTGCATTTTATAGGAGTCACATGTGCTCTAGTAGGAATGAAGGGAAGGAACATCATTATTCACCTCAAAATAATTCTTAGAGGTATTCTTAGAGGTATTCTTGAAGGATGAGAATTATATTGTATTGAGAAAATTATTTCTTGTAATATAACTGTTTAAAAATATTTATATCATTCATATGCTTTTCTATCAAGCTATAATAGTGATAGTCATAAAATTCATCTAATTATCCATAAATGGAGGATAAAATATTTATCTATAGGATGTAAGGGCTATTAAATATGTATTAGTAAATTCAATCTTGATAAAATGCTCACTAAGATTTACACAAAATTTGAACCAAAAAACCTAGCCACTTGTCAAATCACCTTACATACCTCTAGTTCTTTTTGGAGATAAAAGATATTTGTTGCTCTATGTTGTATCTGATCCACTTTTTAACCATATTATTATGAAAAATTTAAAACAAACATCTTGTATTAAATATTATAATGGGTGGCTATCACCCTAATAAAATTATTTGGGGAGTAAAGTCTGGAAATGATAACTCACTCATTGCTTAGATCTTTTATGATCATTAATATATGTTTAGGTACCATGATTATTTTTTCCTTGGAAGAAACATGACTAATTATTCATGCTTATATTCATGAAAATATTTTTTGATCTCCTTGCTAATGATCTACAATCAAATTGATTATATCATAGAATTATGAGGAATAATATATTCTCATTGGCAAATGACAAATGCATATAAAAATATAATTTTTTTCTACACCCATAATCAACTTTATTTGAGTATTATGTTATTGACTATGTTGGTGATTTTATTTATAGGAGATCTACCAAAAATTGTGCCTTCAAAATAAATGGTGTAGGTTCTCTTACATGGATGGTGGAATAATTTTAAGAAAGCTATCTTCTATTATTTTTAATCAAAACCCAAAATACAAAAGTAGCTCTTGAAGAATCAATGTGGCATTGAAGATTTATGGAAAATATTTAAATGGATACTTGTAAAAATACCACTTTACTATATTCCAAGTGGAGTTATTTCAATCTTACCAAAGAATCTCATTTTCAAATAGAGAAAAACACATTAAAGATCATGGGCACCTCACTCAAGTGCAAGTATTATATCATAAATTTATCTCCAATTATATTCAAGAGAAAGTATGCATATGTGCAGTGAAAAATTCTCCAAAATCAAATCAATACTTGGCTAAAGGTGATACCATTAAGGGGGAGTATGAATGTCAATGACACCACCTAGTGGCTAAATCATATATGCAAGTCTTTCTAGCATAAGCAAGTCCTAATAGGAAAAACATAAGACCTCTAGGAATTAGCAAGTCCATTAGGAATTCTATGTATAAATGTAAGTCCTTCTAACATAAGAAAGTACCAGTAGGAAAAATATAGGACCTCTAAGCATTAATAAGTACATTAGGAATTTTATGTATAAGTACTATTGGAATTTATTAAAATTATTCTCTCTATAAATCCTCCACTTGTAAAAGAATTTTATGTATAAGTTCTATGGTCACTTTGTATTACGTCCTACAAGCACTATGTTATGAACCTGGGGTGAGGGTGATTTGAGGAGACCCGAGCTCCAATAATAATATTTATAAGACCTCATATATAGCATCATTTTTAAAACATTGGGATTATAAATTATAAGAAAGTGACTTTCATGTAGTCCAGAATACATGGTCTTCATTTTGGCATATATTTGTATCCCTATTTATCACTGTCATAGAAGATCTATGTTACTAGGGTACTTTATTTTTTCTTTTATGGACACTGACATGTGATGCCCCCTATTAGTAAGTTTAAGTGTTAGAACGTAATGTTATTAGGGATCAACAACCTTATAAAATTTAAATATTGTTTCAATATAATGTTATAAAACCTTATATATTGTATGCTTATTACGCATATCCCATTTGAAATAGTTTTAGTCTAATAACTATTATATTATTAATTATTTATGAATGGTGGTTGTTGAATAGGCGTGAATAATACTCCTTTAGGCATTATGTCACCCTATCTCCTATATTTAAGGAGGTTCTCTCTCATTTTAGAGATATAGAATTTGGAGATTTTATAATAAATTATATCACTATGCACATGAGGTATTATTGGCCATGTAGAAGTATGGAGAAGTGTTCCCCAAGTTTGGTCTATATTATAATAGACCATTATTGTAAGTGTTTAAATAAAATGACGATTTATAGGGTTTTTACCTGAAAGGGTTTTCCCCATGTATATCTTGTGTAATGTGTAAATTCTATGCTTGCATGATTCTCATTTTATTTATTTATGTTTTGTTTATAATGATTAGTATCCTAAGATCCTAAATAACAAGACTCAAAATGGTAATAATTTGGCACATCAAAGAGATAAAATTCTATGGATATTCACAACTAGTTATCATAAAATTTCATGATGAGTACCAAACAAAGGATGATAAGTTGCTAGCATATAAGAGAATGGTTGAAAGTTTCAAGCAATATTTTACCAATATATCTTTTTTGAACAAATAAAAATTTTGAATGATAAATTTGTAGATGGAATGGAAACTATTGGATCTCTTTTAGATATGCCTCACAATAGTTAGTGATGTGACTTTCTAGTGGAAATATTTTTTGTTCCTTCTTTTAATGTCCCAAATTTGAAACTCATGTGCAAAATAGTTGGTCTTTATTCCCCATGATATCAGAATATATATGCTTTCCTTCATAATAATACTATTCCATCCAATATAACTTGTAATCAAAATAAAATTTCATCTAATGCTCACCCTACTTTACTATCCTTGGTGATACTCTATACTGAAAGAGTCTTGATGGTAACTTACTTAGATGTTTAAACTTGGAAGAAGCTAAAATTTTCTTACATGAGGTCCATGAAGGTGTTTGTGAGTCACATCATAGTGGTCGTACCCTTGCTAAGAAGTTACTAAGAATTGAATTTTATTGGCCTATTATGGATCAAGAGGCAGATCAATTTGCAAAGAAATACCTTCAGTATCAACATGAAGATCTAATTCATGCACCTGCTCAATATTTGCAACCAATTACCACCCCTTTGTCCTTTTCACAATGGGGAATCAACCTCATACATAAAATTCATCCCACCTCATATAACAACCAAAAATTCATTATCACCACCACTGAGTACTTTATAAAGTGGATAAAATTCATTCCATTGATGTACATCACCAGTAAATAGATATAAAATTTTATGCTTAATTAAATTATTTTTTGGTATGGTGTTCCCCACACCACTATCACAAAAAATGGAGCACCTTTTAAAAACTAGTAATTTTTTAGTCTTTGCACCCAATTCCATATACAACTTCGTTTTTCCACTCCATATTACCCTCAAGGAAACAGTTAATGGCGTATTATGGAGTGGAAAAATGAAGTTGTATAAATCCTAAAGAATATAGTCAATGGAGTTGGTTGTGACTAGCAGCACCTTCAATTAAATCCCACCTTATAGGCCTAGTGTATTAAAATTCAAACATATATAGGTGCTACCCCATATTCACAAGTCTTTGGAATTGGAGCTATTTTTCCTATTGAGGTTGAACTCCCTTCATTGAGGTTATCCTTGTAGCATTTCATCGATAATAAGTAATACCACATATCTAAACTACATGAGTTAGAGTTAATAGATGAAATATGTTTCAATATATTAAACCATTTGTAATATTATCAAATTTTTCTTCGTCGTAGTTAGAATAAGAATATCAAGACCAGAAGATTTAAAATAGATGATCTAGTCCTAAAAGAAAATTAGAAAAATTAGCAAGACCAAAAAAACAAAGGAAAGTTTGAGCCTAACTGGTTGGGACCATTTTTTATCATGGTTATATACGGATTAGGATCGTTTAGATTGCAACACCTCAAGGTGAACCTCTACAAGATCCCATCAACAACAACCATCTCAAGAAATTTTATCCCTGACCTTCAAGGTATCCCAATATAAAATAAAAAAGTAAAGAGAAATAATATGTCCAATGGTACAAAACACTTCGTTGGAACCCTGGGAAAGTACCATGGTGAAAAATTGTTTACAATTTTTATGTGTACAAAAATAATAAAACATAAAAAAATAGAAAAAAGAAGAAAAAAATCATTCTCTAGTGAAAACCACTTTAATTGTGATTTGGACAATTACCATGGTGAAAACCTATTTATAGGTTCCATGCGTAGTAACCACCATCTACCATATATTAGGTTCTTATCCATTCCATTCATAATAAATTCAATATCATATCCATATCCATTTGCATATCATATTTTGTTTACCCAACTAGTATGGATTGGTAATTACTAGTGTCTAGTGTTATCCATCCTACCCAATAGCATAGTAAATTTACTCCATCTATCCCATAATAAGTTATCCTATACCTAATTGGAGACATTTTCCTTAGACTTATTCATCGGATTGGATCCTTGTTATTGTCTTAAACTGAAAAATCTCAAAAAATCAAATATTCCAAAAATCCCAAAACATCAAATATTCAAAAAAATCCAACAAAAAAATCACATACTCCAAAAAACCAAAAACATCAAATATTCCAAAAATATATATTATATATTCTAAAAAATCCAAAAGAATCACATATTCCCAAAATCCAAAAAATATATATATATATTCCAAAAAATTCAAATTTTTTTTTTTCCAAAAATCTAAAAATAAATCAACACCTACACAAATTCATTGATACATAATAAAATAATCACTCATAATAACTCATTCATCACCATAATCATCTTTGACACTCAAGAAAAATTAAATTATGTATTAGTTGAAACATAGAGATTTTATGACAAATCACAAGCTAAGGATCATTTTTGAATCAACCTACTGCCTACATACCTATTGCCTAATCATTTGATCCATCATCCCAATCTATGCCTTAAAGGGTACATAATTCTTACAATAGGTACAATCCAAGATAAAAAAACACACACCCTCTTTGACAAGAGATATGATAATTGTTGATTTATTTTTTAGTTGGTTTTTTCTTTTGATTTGTCTTTTTGTCCCCTTCCAATGCTTAATCGAAGCCACCTCGATCTTTCAATACCTTTTTGTGTCTAGATAAGCATAGAATGGGGTATGTTCATTGCTTTTGTAAGACATTTTTGTGGGATTTTTTTATAATACAAGCATGGAAAATACTTATCTTGTGTGCTTTGAGATATCTTCTTGCATAAGTAAACATCCTTTGCATATTAGGTTATTCATACCTTTTGTACACTAGGACTATCATGTTTTAATTCTTATTCTCTCACACATATAAATAAGGTTTTTGTATGCTTAGTATGAATGCGAATAATCATTTTTGTTTGTAGATTCAAAGTTCATGCAAGGGACACAACGTTACCCTAGTACCTACATCTGCAATGGATATCCCCCATTCCCACTAAACTAGAACTAAAGCCTCAAAATATATAATAGTAGTGTTCATGGATACCATAGGTCCCCAATCTCTAATATCTCTCTAAGTACAGGAAAATGGCCACAACACCTGGTAGACCCTGCACCTCACCAAAATGTCATCGAACCCACTCTAGAAAATATCACTCAATAATGTGTGTGGTCCAACCAATCAAATACCTAGGCTTCTTGTAGTATAATAGGTGAGTAGCATCATCTACCCACCCCTCACATAGTCACCATGGCCTCTAATCAATAGCATCTAGCTCATCAAAAATGTGTCTCTAGTATACGAGATTGTTAAGTTGTTGATGTATCAAAATACTATAATAGACATAAACATGAGGGATAACACTCCCTCAAACCCTCCATCCAACTGATCATCTCACATAGATATGATCCAAATCTCAAATATGAAGAAATATGAATCTGCATGACAAACATGAACCATACTTGTAAATCGCATGGTGCATTTCATGATAAAAGTGTGTAAGGATGCATGGTACCTAAATATATACCACTGCATCACTAAGCATTTGCTCCAAGATCCTCCCGCATCCAATGGAAAACCCTTGGGATCTCCAATGAGGAATTAATACCCTTCCAACTACTCTAGCCAAAACCAATGAAAAAGCATCAAACTTCCCCATAACCCTACTCAAATCCATCTCTTTGTCCTCGATACCTAGGTCATTAGTCAAGAAAACCATATCTAAATAACTCTCCTTAGAATCAATGTCATAAACAACCCACTCACCATGAATGGGGATCCTTAAAATCCTCCAAACATCCTCCATAGTAACAATTATATCACCATTCAATAATACAAATGCAAATTACTCACTTTTCCATATCTCAACTATGTCTAACATCATGGTCCTATGTACTCAAATCTCAAGCATATAGTTAATGTGCTGATGAGGGCACAACCCGAGACACAGAAAATAACCCACAAACAAGAGAATAATTTTATTATTAAGAAAATGGAGCTTCTTACATGCAGAGGATCTCAAATCCCCAAGTTCTACAACATATGCAAGCTACAGAAGCTACAGATTAACCCTTTCGCAATATGCGAGCTTGTCCCCAAAAAGTTACCCAAAAATTAGATAACCCGCCCATAAATAGAGCTCCTCCTTAGTTTGGAGCCAAAACAACATTCAAATTGAGTTTAGGCGGTTTTGGCGCCGAAAATTTACAACAAGAAGTTCAAATTTGGAAAGGGCATTTGCAATGGTAACTTCTAGAAAGTGCGCCAACTTCGCGGGGCCATAACTTTTGATCCAGGACTCCGATTCGCGAACCGTTCGAACCGTTGGAAAGCTCTCGAAGTCAAGAACGCGCTCAAAATTTGCTACGCTGATTTCGGCAAGTTTCGGGGCCGATCCGGAAGCTCTAAGTGCCTCAAATCCCACTCGGAAGATTTTCAGGTGCAAATCTGGGCAACAAAAATTGCAATATCTTTCCACCCAGGAAGAGAAAATAAAAACCGTGAATTGGGAATTTTATTATGACGAAAAGGGTATCCAAAAATGTAAAAACACTGAAAAATGATAAACTTGAAATTTCACTATTTTTGGGTGATGCAAGATTGCCCTTACACCACTGGATGCTCCTGCATCAGACACCCAGGGTAATTTGAGAAGTGACCCTGTCACGTCTCAGATGGTTGAGGAAAACCCAACCGGTCAACCGCTGCCTTAGATAACCAGGATGAATCTTCAACAGGCCTTCCTCTCCATTTCACCAGATATTCTTCATACTGCCTATTTCTGGTACTCCTTCCCACATGGCTATCCAAGATTGCTTCAACCTCCTCCTTTTCTGAAGTAGGTGCTGGAATCCTACACTGCTCCATCATTGGTACTTCCTCAGCCACCGGCCATGATACTCACAAACCGAAATGTTGAACACAGGGGAAATGTTGATTCCATCGTGCAACTCTACCTCATATGCATTCCCTAATCATGCTTCTTAAAATCTTACAGGGACCGAACTTCTTCATCTTCTATTTGTTATATGTTCCCACTAGAAACCTTTCTTTCCTCAAGTGGACTATCACTTCATCACCAATCTGAAACTCCTTATACCTCCTTTTCTGATCTGCCTTAGCCTTATAATGCATATTCATCTTGTTAATATGTTCTCTTACCTTCTCATGTATATCCTTGATGTGTTCTACAAAATCTTCGGCTTCAGCACTTATTTTCTCCTCGTGGTCCATCTTCCTCAATTCTGGAGCTGTTCTGGGACTACCTCCATACACAATCTGGAATGGTGATCTACCAGTGCTTCTGTTGACAGCATTGTTGTAAGAAAATTCTGCCTGGGGTAAGATCAAGTCCCATCCCACTTGGGGTTTATCTCCTACCAATGATGGGGTTACCCGGACTCCGGTAACAACCTGCATGCGTCCATCGTTTTGTGGATTGGTGTGGGGAACTAAACTTGAACTCTGTCTTTGAAACTTCTTCCACGCAGGGGTCCTCAAAGGGTACCCCCACAAATTTGGTGTCACGATCTGAAACAATACTTTTTGGCAGACCATGTAGCCTCACCACCTCTTTGAAGAACAAGTCAGCAATGTGGACTGCGTCATGGGTCTTTTGACATGGGATGAAATGTGCCATCTTTGAAAACCTGTCAACTACCACAAATACTAAATCATTCCCTCTTTGTGTCCTTGGCAAACCAAGAACAAAGTCCATACTTATATCCTCCCACGGCCTCTCTGGTACAGGTAAGGCTGATACAAGCCTGTATTCTAGCTCACTCCCTTAGCCATCGACATACCCTACAGCTTTTGTACAAACTTCTTCACATCACAGCGACAAGCTGAAGTAATAATAATGCTTTCCCGATAATGGCAATGGTCTTATCCCGACCAAAATGTCCTACCATTCCTCCACTATGCTTCTCCTTTATCAAGTTATCCCTCATGGAACTCCTCGGGATACACAATTGGCTTCCCTTAAATAACATGCCATCCTGGATTATGAAATCCAGCCACCTTGTCCTGTCCACTGTAACAGGTTCCTTGCATGCTTTCCAAGCTTCTGCAAAATCTGGATCTTCTGCATACAATGTCTTGAGTTCATTGAACCCAACCACTTCAATCTGCATCTTTGTCATCAATGTATGCTTCCTACTTAAGGCATCTGCAACCCTATTTGACTTCCCACTCCCGTGTTTCAAAACAAAGGTATAACTCTGCAAAAATTCTACCCATTTCATATGCCTCTGATTTAATTTTCCCTGACTATTTAGGTACTGCAAAGCCTGATGATCAGTATATAGAACAAATTCCTTCAGCAACAAATAATGTCTCCATTTCTTTAATACTTGAACTATTGCATAAAATTCCTGATCATATACAGAATACTTTCTCTTAGCATCATTTAACTTTTCACTGAAATAGGCAATGGGCTTACCTTCTTGGCTCAACACTGCTCCAATGGCACAACCACTTGCATCACAATCCACCTGAAACACCTTGTTGAAATCTGGGAGAGCAAGAACAGGTTGCTCTGTCACCTTCTGCTTTAACAGTTCAAAACTTTTTGTTGCTCCAGTGCTCCACTTGAATTCTTTTCTATCCCCTCTCATTGTTTCAGTCAGGGGTCCACAAATACTACTGAAGTTTCTAATGAACTTTCTATAAAAACTAGCCAAACCATGGAAAGATCTCACCTCAGTAGGAGTTCTTGGGGTAGGTCATTCTAGAATAGCCTTCACCTTCTCCGGGTCCATCTTGAGACCTTCTGCTGAGACAACAAACCCCAAGTACACTAACTCCCTCTTCACAAAACTGCACTTCTTCAGATTAATCAACAGTTTCTCTTCTCTTAACTTCTTAAAAGATATTGAATGTGCATCGGATGCTCATCCAATGTCTTACTGAAAATCAAAATATCATCTAAATACACAATAACAAAACTTCCCAGAAATTCTTTTAGTACCTCGTCCATGAGCTGCATGAATGTGCCGGTGCATTGGTTAGCCCAAAAGGCATGAATAACCACTTGTATAGGCCCTCTTTGGTCTTGAAGGCAGTCTTCCATTCATCTCCCTCTCGAATCTTGATCTGGTGATATCCACTCTTTAGATCAATCTTTGTGAAGTGCGGGGAGCTCCGCCAAGCAGTCCATCGGGTCATCCATCCCTTGGCAGGGAAATCTGTACTTGATTGTTATCTTGTTTATAGCTCGAGGAATGCAGTACACATCCTCCATTCCCCATCCTTGTTGGATTGCTTCGTCTGCGGGTCACTGGACTCAAACTCTCCCGTATCAAGCCCTTCCTCAACAACTCTTGAACTTGTCTGTTCAACTCCTCATTTTCTGCTGGCGTCATTCTATGAGCTGCCTTATTTGGCAAACTGGCTCCCGGAATCAAGTCAATTTGATGACTGATCTTCCTTATTGGCGGTAAACCCTCAGGTACATTATCAGAAACAATATCTTGAAACTCATCCAACATCCCAGAAACTTCTTCTGGAACTTTCTCACTATCCTCATTGCTCATTCTAGGAATCAATGCATAACACACACGCTCATGCTTCATACCTTCTAAAAAATTTCTTCCATCTACATAACAAATTCTTGCACTACTGCATACCTTTTCTTTGGTCTCCTTTAGGGGTTTCAACTTGTGACGAATCCCATCCTTTGTCAAGGAATATGTGTTTGCATGGCCATCATGTATAGCTCACCTATCGAACTGCCACGGCCTCCCCAACAACATGTGACATGCATCCATGGGGATGATATCACAGAGTACCTCATCGTGGTAGCTTCCGATCTTGAATTTCACTAGGCACTGCTCATTGACCAAAACTTTGTGGTCTTTCTGCAACCAGGCAATCCGATATGGATGCGGGTGCCTTTCCCTCTTCAGCTTCAACTTTGTGACCAT
>VDFB02000003.1:622539537-622638620 GCA_007258455.2 Sequoia sempervirens | reverse complement strand
AGACACGAAATAACCATAAACAAGAGAATAATTTTATTAAGAAATGGAACTTCTTACATGCAGAGGATCTCAAATCCCCAAGTTCTACAACATATGCAAGCTACAGAAAGCTACAGATTAACCCTTTCGCAATATGCGAGCTTGTCCCCAAAAGTTACCCAAAAATTAGAAAACCCGCCCATAAATAGAGCTCCTCCTTAGTTTGGAGCCAAAACAACATTCAAATTGAGTTTAGGCGGTTTTGGCGCCGAAAATTTACAACAAGAAGTTCAAATTTGGAAAGGGCATTTGCAATGGTAACTTCTAGAAAGTGCGCCAACTTCGCGGGGCCATAACTTTTGATCCAGGACTCCGATTCGCGAACCGTTCGAACCGTTGGAAAGATCTCGAAGTCAAGAACGCGCTCGAAATCCACTACGCCAATTTCGGTAAGTTTCGGGGCCGATCCGGAAGCTCTAAGTGCCTCAAATCCCACTCGGAAGATTTTCAGGTGCAAATCTGGGCAACAAAAACTGCAATATCTTTCCACCCAGGAAGAGAAAATAAAAACCGTGAATTGGGAATTTTATTATGACAAAAAGGGTATCCAAAAATGTAAAAACACCTGAAAAATGATAAACTTGAAATTTCACTATTTTTGGGTGATGCAAGATTGCCCTTACACCACTGGATGCTCCTGCATCATGTGCTATAACCCAATCATTGCTAGGAAGGCTCACTCAACTTATCCAACTTTTTCCTCATAAATAATGTCACAGGATGAATCTCTCTAGAAATAATAGTATCTAGTACAACCTAAAAAATTAGTGTATGCAACATCAATTAGATTGTAAAATAGATAATCCTTAGAAACCTAGCCTTAACATCAAATGCACCAAACTTATAAAATCAAGTGTAGCCCAATTCTTTAATTTCTCCATGGTAACTATCATATGTGGCCCATTTTTTTAAATGTGCCAATATGCACATCACATGTGACCTATTAAATCAAATTTTCTAAACTAGCCATCAAATACATTGAATCAATTGCAACCTAAAAATTATATGCGACCTAAAAAACCAAATGTGCTAATTCACCTATCAAATGCACTAATGCACATCAAAATTTCCATTTCGGTCTTCAAAAGTGTCATTTTGGATTTCAATTATGCAAATTTCTTCTTTGGTGCATTTGATTGAACCTACTTTACTTAGCATCTATTACACCTAAACCTAGACCTAGAGACTTAGAGGTTAAACACATATCACCATGGGCAACCCGACTAACCATTGGAACTGATGAACATTCTTTGCATGGTGGTTTCTCCTCAAAATATCCACCATCTCGGAAACTCCTCACTCTGGAGAATTTGCAAGCTCTAAAATTCTATAACTTGGAGAGTGCAAATGAGGTGAAAATGAACCTCTTATACCTATATATAGCCACCCAAACCCTAATTTATCACCCCTACCCCTCTTCCAATCCATTTTCTTTCATCTTGTTATCCCTCAAATCGCATTCTTTTATCATTTGATCCTAATTTTTGACCTCTATTCCACTAAACCTACCATATTTTCCCATCATGAACTCGACCCAAAAATTATTTTTTCTGATCAATCTCTTGAGGGGGAAACCAACGTCCATCCCTCAATCCACTAGGGCACACTGGGGCACATCATCACCTAAAATTTTCACACCAACAACATATCTTTGAAACAATGCAACAGACACATTGTCTCAAAGAGGGGAAAAATATAGACACTTAAAAATGACTTAGGTGTTTTGTCTAAATCATCACTTCTTGTCATTATTTCTTATCAACCTATCCAACACTACTAATTAAATATTTTTAATTATTTAATTAAGCTAACATATTATCCTCATCAATTAAGTAATTTTTAATTATTTAATTATTTCATCGTTGTTCATCATCAACATTAATTAAACAATTTTTAATTATTTAATTAATTTATCATTTTCTTCCAACCACTTTAATTAAATAATTTTTAATTATTTTAATTATTTCCTCAATTTTCCTCATCCACACAATTTAAATATTTTTTAATTATTTAATTAAATTCTTAATTTCTTCTATCCACATCAATTAAATAATTTTTAATTATTTATTTAAATTATTAGTTTCTTCTATCGACATTAATTAAATATTTTTTGATTATTTAATTAATTCATGCATTCTTCTCATCCACCATAATTAAAGCCTTTTAATTATTTAATTATCTAATATTTACTCTAAAATTAAATAACTTATTTAATTTTTTTCCTATCATTATATCTTTTAAAAATAAATAAAAGTAATATTTTATTTATTTCCTAAATATATATTCACCTCATGCACTTGAATTAATTTTTTTAATTTATTTAATTCTATTTATATTCTTCCATCTTCTAATTTAGGGAACTGGCTGGAAAACAACATCAGCTCATTCTCACTCACTCTCACTTCACTCATCCATGCAACTAGCTAACTAACCATCCTAGCCTCATATCTTGACACATGTCATTTGCACATTCATCATGATCTCTCAATCAATCTCATCCATCAATCTTTCAAATCATCCTACACAATTGATCAAGTATCTGGTAAAAGTTATAAAACACCCATCATTTAGCCATTCAATGGACCTCAATGAATTTTGAGAAATCAAGTCATCTGTGTATCCACTTTTGTGAATCAGGGTTATGCTAAGTTAAGCACAATCCACATACCATTATTACAACAATTATCAAGTATAACGAAGTAAAGTTAGGCACATTTGTGGAGGTAATATTAGTTCAATTTGATTTACTTTTTTTTGTGTCCACATGCTCTCATTAATGTAGTCATTGATTATTGAATTGGGTTTTATTACAACACTAATTTTTCGATTCGATATTTGATAGGTTTCAAAGGAATCTTACTTCTCCAACCAAGAACATATATTTTTCATAGAAATCCACACAAAGATCTCGCGTGGTTTAACATGAAATCTAATAGCTTAATTTACAAACCCTCAAAATTAACTAAAGTTGAAAGATAAATAAATATCAACAAATCCATTTTAAGGTAGAGGGTTTAGAACCAAATAAAAGAGTTTAAAACTCCAAAATAACTATTTTTTAAACAATTAGGTGCAAGGATATCTACAAGATTACAATTGATAAAATAATATAAGACGCATAGGCTAATAATTCAAGGGAACATATCCCTCTACTAATTATATATTATTCAATGAAGAGGAAAGTAAATAAAATTAATAAAACAAAAAAATCACCTTCATTTGTAAGAAAATGTCCCAAGATAAAAGAGAAGCCAATTTTCCTTTTCTCACAAATATTTAATAAATGTTCACAAGACACCATTAGATATTTACCGCGTTTTGAAGAATAAATGTATTTGATGATGTTGAGTAGAAATAAATATACTAATGTGAAGATCAACATGTTGATAAAATTGCTTATATTCTAGAACTTCAATTTTTTTTAGTTTGATGTGTTAAAGGAAGAGTGTCCTTATACAATTGAGTGGGATAATGAGGAAAATTTTTATTACATGTTAGTTGGAAGCATTTTTATTTTCTTTAGTTCAAGTAAAGAGGTCAATAGGTATAAAAAATATTTTATTTATTTTTCAGTTGACTTAATTTTTCAACTTGTACCCATGGCTCCTATGAATACAAATGATGCAAGAGAGGATTTTGGGGTGACCTATTTTTTATGGTTTCCATGCATTGGAAAATTTAATGGTAGTCTAATTCCCATTCTTAGGGAGGCACTCCCAAGCTTATGCAGGTGAAGAGAAGGCCACATTTTTATAGTTGGTTGATGGAGATAGTGTAAGAGAGATCAATTTCTTCAACAGGATGGTGTTTAACAAACAAAAGAAGTCACAAAGGTTTTCATATATCCATGTGTCATGGGTCTTCATATAGGGTTTGGCTTGTAAAAAAATTGTTGGTTTTACTTCTAGTCATGTGTCATAAATTTTTATTTATCATTTTTGATCTATGGAGTCTGATCATGCTCTTTGTTAATATTTTAGTGATTTTGGCAGTTTCATTTCCCCCCAAAATTAATTGACTAGGCATATTTTTATAAAGGAATTTATTATTGTTTTTGGTTCAAAAATAGTTTTATAACTACCAAAAATGGATGGTTTATTTTTTACAGATTGAAAAGTGAAAAGTATTGGGTATGAGAAGGTGAAAGAGCACACAATAGCACATGGTTTGTAGATTGTGGTTTAGGTTAATGAGCACACAACAACATGAGAGTTTCCTAAATTGCATATTGTATGCATTTCTTGAGTGTATACGTAGTTGCGGATATTATTGTGGGTTAATGTAACTTATATTTTTTGTTCGATATTAAATAATATTGAATGAATTTTTGGGTGTAGCCTATATTGGGTGAACCATGCTAAATTTTTTCCTCTATGTAATTTTTTCATTATTTTTGTTGTCTGCATTTATAATTGGTTATTTAATTGCTCCATCTTGCTAGTAAATCCCAACAATCATGTTGTTGATTGAAAGTGATTATTGTATATATTATTTTTATTTCATTGCTTACTCTTGTATATATTGTTTATATGTGTGTAGTGTTAGTTTTTAAATATTGTTGTGTTAGTGCAATCATGTCCCTTATTTTTTGTGATGAAGTGTTGATGTATCCCAATCCCATGTCATATTTTTTTGTGTTATAGTCTGCAAGTAGAGTAAATTTAGGTTCTCATTGTCCCAACAAGTTTCACATGTCCTCACATAGAGTATACTAGGACTCATCTTTGCTTTTCCTATTTTCACTTGAGTCTTATTACCTTTGTATACTTAGGTTTTCATTTTACCCATTATAACTAATCTAAGATTATTTTATATGGGTTTCTATGAATTGTTAGTCATCATCTTTTGTGTGCCTATTCATATGTTAAATGTTGTTAGGGCCTCAAACATCTTAAGTATGGTGGGTTATTGGGTTCATTTCTAGAGTTTTCTCCTTTTGTAAAAATTTAACTGATGCCTCACTGTGCCTCAATGGATGAAGGAAGGATGCTAGGATGCACCTCAAGAGATTGGTAAAAAAAACAATTTTGGGTTGGGATCATGAAAAGGTGACAGGACTAGTTCTGCAAAGAAGAGGGTGAAAAATTAAGTCCTAGGAAGCCCAAAAACTAATCAGGTTGGATAACCAAAGTTGAAAAATATGCTAGCGGATGAAACCCTAGGGTTTGTTAGACATATATATATATGCATTTGGTTTTATTTTTAGCTCATTTGCACACTTTGAGTTTGAGAATTTTGAGCTCTGAGTGATTTTACCCTCCACACACCTTCGTGAGACCTGATCACTATGGCACCCATAGTTCGAGCCCCAAATCGCGTAGAGGCAATTCGTCAACTCCAATAGCTAGTTGGAGTAGGTGCCCTAGTATGTGTCTAACTTGCTTTTCCTTGCATGTAGTTCTAGGTAGCCAAAATTAGGGGTAAAGTTAGGTCAACAAACACGTCACTTTAGCAACAACCCTTCTGAACCCTGATGCGACACTTATGAAGCTTGATGTGACCCTTTTGTCAAAAGCATCACGCTATCAAAGAAGTGGCGGATAGGAAAATTTACAGCATGTTTTATAGTGATGGCACAATGTGTTTGAGAAAACACTCACATATGTTTTTGTAAAGAAACACTTTTGTAAAAAGGCTTGCTTTTGACTGTGACAGATTGACGCTTTTTAAAAAGCTTTCTTTTGCTTTAGGCCCAATTGGACTTAGGTTTTCTTTGCATTTTTTTGACAAATTGACGTTGTGAGTGCTATTCTTGTAGGTTGCTCTATACCCGATCCTATCATGAGAGCGAAAATCACAGGTTTTGGACCAGATAGTGGGTTTGATGGAGATTGATGTGGAGTTCCTTGCAGCTATTGGATTATATTATATTGTATATATATCAAAGGTTCAAGATCATCTTTCCTTGATGACTATATTAGTCGAGAGGTGGAGATCAAAGACATCCTCATTCCTTATACCCACTAGGGAGGCTACTATTACTTTAGAGGATGTGTCGTGCATATTGAGGGTACCCATCCATGGTGAGAAGGTGATATACAATCTAGATCATGGTGAGGAGTCCCTTGAGAGTGTCATGGGGGATGACAATATGGAGTTTGGTGATGGTCTGATTGATTTGCACTAGTATATCGGCTTTGTCAGTGACACCATCATTGTGGTTGTTGGAATGATCTATGGATAGATCATGTCGAACTAGAGGTCGAAGAGATTTAGTGTTGGATGGGGCTGATTCTTGGAGAGGATTATTGAGGAGGCTTGCATATTTTCATGGGGGCCATGCATCATAACTCATATTTATCATGATATGTAGCAAGTGGTGTATAGGTATTCTACCAGCTTGTCTATCTCAATCACTTTGTTGCATATTTGGGCTTGGAAGAACATTATTGTGCTCAGATCAATCGGAGAGGCCATTCAAGAGGTAAGGTATTGTTGAACACATAAAATTATTGAGAGGGGGGGTGAATTAGTACTTAATAAAAATATTTCCATTCAAAAATAATTAATCAAATGAAAATCATGAAAAGAAGAACACATAAGCATGCAACCATAACACCATATTTATGTGGAAAACTCTACAAGGGAAAACCATGATGAGCAAGTTGATTGGATATACTTTCCAAATCCAACCTCACAAATTAAAATTGAATTTGCAATAGATTTTATGGGCTACACCCCAAAGGAAGTTGCAATTCCCTCAAGTATTACAACACTTACAACAAAGAATGATGTTATAGCCTCTATACAAAATATCTAACAAGAATTGCTAATCAATTATCACCACAACACTTTTTACACTAACATGTATCTTCAATACCTCTACTCAACAACCTCTATTACTTTTGGCTCACTATCTTCAGCACACATTCTCACGCATGTACTTACACATTCCTCTTCATACTTTCACTCATTCATTATTGAGCTATCAAGATTGAACTGATCTTCTCCACATTTCATTTTCAAAACTATTTCTGCAAAAAATTTATTAGCACATAAACATCCACCATTTACTTGTATCAACTTTCAATTATCTTCTATTTATATCCCTGCTTCAATAAGCTTCTCCTTTTTCAACCAAGATAAAAATATATAACATGATACATGCATCAAGCCCAATAAGTTGGATCCAAAAACATCGCGGTAAGAGGGAAACACATGCGGTTCAAACTAAGAGATAGTTATGACCTATTGTTCCATAGAACACATCTTCAAACTGGTGCACACTTTCAAACACCTAGTGTGATCATCTCAACATATCAAGTTGGCTCAGCAAGCACTTAACCTTCTTCATATTAGCTCCAGACCAAAAGTGGTACTGGAGAAAAAAGAATAAAATCATGTGAATCATGTCATGAACACTATATTCCTTGCTAAATATTCCTATGCACCCTTTTCACAAATTCAGACAATTTCATGTTGGCACAACCACTTGAACACTAATGTCGGTAACCCAAATACACTCAAGTTATATAAAGTTAGTGTAGAACATTGAAAAATGTGCTTACAGTAGACAAAATCATCTGAAACTTTAACTAATCATACTAACATACCATATGAGTTTATCTTTCAAGCAACAAAGATAAATGAAAAGATGTGTTGAAAGGCAGAGGCATTTTTTATCTCCCTCAACAATCCTTAGCCAATAACAAGAAATGTCTTCACCCAGATGACTTCGGATAAATCTATTGTACAAAGTGTCACTTGAGACATGAAACATATGTGTTTGTTGCTTGAATCTATCAATCCTCCAAACTGCAAGACTATATGACCAAGTGCAAATAAATATGGAGCATTCCTCTAACCTATCATGACTGCAATTGCACTATACAACATACTACATTCTACTAGCTACAAAGCACTTTACAGTAGACTTCATGGTCTCATATTTGAATCACACATACCTAAGAGTAAATGCAAGCTATCTTTCCTATCTGTAGGCTCATATCTTTGAATGTGATAGAATGGGGTACAATTTCTTGAGCCTGTGACACCCTTCCTGATAAGAACTATACTTAGCCAAATTCCTTCAAACTTTTTGCAACATACTCCACCCAACACCAAGCCACATGACTTCATAGCTTCTATGATATTTATTATCGGCACAACTTATGAACTTCAGGAGATAGGGTACATAAACTTAAAAAGATAAGGTACAAAAATGTACATATTATACTTATCTTATCTCCTTACCTTCTACCATCACTGCTCCTCTGATTTGTTCCTTTGTCATCACCACATAATTGACATTAATGACAACACATGCAACAATCTCCCCCTTTTTCATTGATGGAAACACCAACCTGGACTAGAATTTTTCCCCCTTTGACATCAAGGGCAAAGGATAGGTGGTCTTCCTCAGTGCCTACAAAAACATATAGGCTCCCCCTATTTTTACAAAAAAAATATTCTTAACAATTCACTCCCCCTGAGTAGTGACCTTGGTCACTTCCAAATTATTCTTCAATATACATAGTGTTTTGATCAATTTAGGAATAACACTATTTACTTTGCACATTTATACATCATCAAAATTTTGTCTTACCTTCAAAAAAGTTCTATTTAATTAGAAGGTAGAACACTCTTATGAATTACCTTTAACTAGGAAGAGTTGTATCCCAATGCTTCTTTGTAGACGACAAAATTTTCACTTGGCTTTCAAGCTGAATATGTAAATCTTCTACTTCATCCAAAGTGGCTAGCACTTTTACTTTTTGAACCACTTCTTTTCTTCTATCAAAATGTCAGACAAGGATGCTAGATTTAGACTTAAAACTCCCCTTAGCTGACTAATTTCTCCTTTGATTTGCTCTCTTTGGTTCATAAGCTACTTCAATTAGGAATTTAGAATTTCAATTTGTGCCCTTGTAGCACCATCATTATCCTTCATTGGGTCATATATATTAGCCACTTGAGTTATTTGTGTCTCAATAGAATCAATTTGATCCTTTATGCTCTTTATTGTTGTTGACCATTTAAAGAAAAATTGATATAGAACTTTAGCATCCTCCAATAATTTTTAATTTTTTTTCATATTTTATTGCACCTTATTATGTGCCTTAGCACATTTACTAGAGCCATCAATCATTATTTTACTATTTATTTCTTTAGTTACCTTTTTCTTCTCCTACTTCTCTAGATGAGATGAATGTGGTTTGAAAGAATCCAACAAAAGCTTCATCTGTTGTGTGAGAGGCAGAGATGAATCTCTTTTCCTCATGCACTTCCTCCTAAATCATCTTTATTTCCTCCTCTAATAATTCAACACCCTCAACTTGTTGCTAAATAATCTCTTGCCTTGTATAGGAATGGAGTATATCTCCCAGTTGCAACTTGTGGAGAGGAGAAATGTTAGACAAGTTTACTTGTCCATCATGCATAGGCAGTTATAATAATTGTGGAGTAACCATAGGTTGGATTTTAATTTTCTTTGCTAATAACTCCTTGATTGAATCAATGGGAGAGGAGGAGGAAGATGTTTCCTATCCTTTCTCAATGCTTTCCCCTATATCAACTTTCACCTACTCCTCTTGCTCATCAAGATTAATTTGTTGCTCTATATTTTCAGAGGGGGATTATCTTGTACAATATTGTGTTCAAAGGATGAATTTCCTTCATCTTGTGTCACTTTCTCTTCTTGCTTCTCTTGAGGAATTTTTTGTTCAGTTTTGTGTGGAGTAGATACTATAGAGTGAGGAGGAGATCTATGTGGTTGCTCCACATTTTTAGCTTCTTTTACTTCCTCAAGAATTTTATTTGTCACCTCTTCTATTTCTTTCTGTATTTTATCTGTATCCTCCTTCTCCATTCTCATGAGGACACTCACTCTATTCTTTGTCCTTAGCTCTTGAGCTTTTTTAAGATATTTTATCTTTTTCTTCTTTGGAGATAGAAGATCCAACCTTGTCAAGAGATTATTGTATTAGTTCTTCATCCATTTCAATGGCCTTTTCTCTTTTCTGCCTCAAGGCCTAATCAAGACTCTCCAAAACCTTTTCTATAATGTCACTTAGAGGCATATTATATTTGAGCATGCACATTACTATTGCCTTTTCAAAAGTTTTTTGATCTACTAGAGGCGAATTTGAATGGAATTCTACAGTTTCTTTTAGCATACCATGATGCACAATCCCATTAAATATTGCCACTAATTAGAGAGACTCATGTGGAGGTGCCACCAGAGAATTTTTCTTAGTCTTATTTTCCTTCCTTTTCAACTTAGAGGTACATTCCTCTCCTTCTCCTTCCTCTTCAAGGTTCACAGTTTGAATTTTCTTTCTTTTGGTAGGCTACTTAGGCCTTGCATACCCTTTATCTATAGTTTTCATCTACACTAGGGTTTCAGATGCAACTCTTCTTCCTATAGAAATGGGTTGTGTAGATCCGAAGGGTTGTGGACCAATTGTAGTAACAGATTTGGGCCTACTAGTCCTTCTAGGTCCTTGGTCAACTGGCGGATTAATAGGATTATATTGAGGATCCTCTACAGGGACTTTAGATGTGGACTTTGGTGGAATTAAGCAATTCATCTCTATGTTTGTTGAGATGTTCCTCCATACTTCTTTTATGCATCTTATCCATTATTTCATCATAGGTTCCAAAACTTCTTGCAGTTGTGTCCTTTGGTTTGTTAAATAAAATATCTACATAATTTTTTATCTCCTCCCCATAGACCTCATAAAACAATCTTAGAATCCAAGCTATCCTTGGTTCTATAGCTTACATGTAGGTATAATCCTTATCTACCAAAAAAGTGATTTTCCCTTTGCATCTTTGAACAATGCTAAAAGGGACTCTTTCTCATGCTTGCATGTCAATTTATAGGGTTTTGAAAAACCCTCAGTACATTGTGTTGCATATCTTATTATCATCAAAACCTCTCATATGATTTTTAATTTGTGCAACAACAAAAATGTGTTATTTCCAAAACTTTCCTTTAAAACCAAGAAAATTGTTCAAGAAATAAAATACAAGGAAAATGATAAGGGTAACATATTTGAAGTTGTAGCCAATTTCTTTTATTCCTTTTAGATTTTCCATTAGCTGCTCTCTCATGACCTCACAGAGGTCAAAGTATTTTCCCTCCTTTACCATTTGGTAGGTAGTGTGAATTGTGGTATCAGTGATCCTTCTCCATTTGTGTAATAAACATTGTAAGCAATTCCCATAGAAGCATACCAGACCCCAAAATTAGTTATGTCATTCACACTTAAGGTCCTTTTTTCAAACTTTTCCCCAGTTAATTATATAACCCTCTCATTTTTTATGGATTTCATCATCGAAATTGGTCTAGTAGAGAAAAAACCAATAACAACCCTAATTTCTTCCTTAGTGATCCTATAGGGTTTATCAAGGTATATAAATTCATCATGAATTTTGCTCAGGAAATACTTTACACATTCATGCTCATCATAGAAGTTAGGGTAATCCTTCCTAACATCTAGTGTTTTTCTCCCACATTTGCATATTCAGGTTTTTATTGTTCATCATCATCTAGTAGCTTATATATGTTTTCTTCAAAATTCACATGGTTTATCTCATTTAGAGTGGAGTGAATGCATATCCTTACATCCTTTGTATATACCATATCTACCGGAATGAAGTAAAACACTCCATCCTTGTCAACCTTCATGGCCTTAAAGGGACACTTCTTGTATTTTAGCCTTGGTTTCTCAGCAATATCAACCAATTGAGGGATCACCATAACTATTACTTCAGAAACTAGGGTTTTATGAGTTATTTTAAAGAGTACCTTTGTTTTGATGCTAGGGTTTCACTTTCAACATGATTCCTCTTCAAATTCACAAGATATTTTGAATGCCTTATCTCTTCTCAGCTCTAGATGCAAATACTTTGATTTTGAATAAGATTAGATTATGCAAATGAAGCATAAGTAACTTGCATTTTCCCTAACTTTTCACAATTAATGAATTTTTTCCTTGTTAGGTGAACAACTACCAAAGTGCTTTGTGACTTTACAGAGATCAAAATTCATTCCACAATCCTTCACATACCATGTTTTTACTCTAAATATTTGAAGAATAGATTCTAACTTACTTAGTAGTCATATACTTCAGACAAATTATTACAAATCAACTTGCATGTTGTAATATTCCACATTTTTTCCTTTCCAAGGGGTTGAAAGACTTTGCAGATGGTAGTTCCCACTCAGCCAATGCTCTACCTCAATCTATCATGAGGTCTTATGCACAATGCACAAGCATAGTGTCATCCTTCATTTCATTATCTTGCCCTTGTTTCTTTCTCCAAAATTTTGTAGTTTCCTTCTTCTATCTATTCAAGGTATCCTCCTTCTTCCTGTGCTAAGTAGATGGTTTCACAAAACCACTTTTACATAATCTTTATTTATTCCCAAAGTTATTGTACTTGTAGCAAACAATATTATATTTCAGGGCCAAACCATTTCTCCTTACTTTAGTTCTACAATCAATAACCCTATGATCAAACTTATTGCATGCATAGAAGTAACCATAAAAGGAATGAGAGATCGTAGCATTATGTCTTGGGGGTAAAAATGAGTTCTTACTCATGTAATCATTTCTCCTTCCCTTAGTTCTGTAAGAGAGGGGGACCTCCGCGTGCAAGACCCCAAGTCACGGAGGGTCAAGATGCGAGAGGCTGATCTAATGTACCTCAGCCAAATGCAATGTTTAGGGTACGAGGATGAGAACGATGAGGACTATGAAGTCCAACCACTTTGCAATCCTAATTTTTCAAGGAGGGCTAGGCAAGCCTATTTTTAGGTTTGACTCTATGCCTTAGGGAGCTATTTGGCCGACAACAATAGAGACAAGGTCAAACCTGCTAAAATGACTAACGGCCCAACTGACTAACTAAAGGGCCAAAATGATATGACTAGATAAATTAAATATTCTCTAATGTTATAAAGAAAATATGCAAGAGTGATGAAAATAAGGAGAATCTCACCAAGGAACTCGTTCGCCAGCTGGTTCTCCAAAAGCACGTCCACCTACACACAGAAAGAGGGAAAATTTTGGGTGGTTATATAGAGGCCTACCTCAGTCAGACCCTCATTTAGGTGATTCCACCTCCACAGACAACCAAAGAAATTAGATAAAGAAATAGTATAGTAAAGAGAAAATAAACACTACAAAACAGTGTTGTGCTACTCAACCAAGTTATAGAGGAGAGGAGAGGGAAGCTTACCACCTCCACCAAGAGCACTCAAGGTTGCTTGAGGGAGAAATGAGAGTACTCGAACCTCTGATGTAGTCGTGTGATCCCAAACGTGCTCTACCAAAGTGATGGAGTGTTGCTTTGCTGCAATGGAATGCTTGAATGCTTGGAGTGAGTGAAAGTGAGTGCTTAAAAGTGAATGTGAGAGTGCAAGAATGGAAGCTTGATGTGGTGAAGATTTGTGTAGAAGTTGGAAGAATGAATTTTAAGGAAGGATGGAGAGAAACGACCATATTCAGGTCAGTCGGCCGAAGGGAGCGTTACAACTTCACCTCCAATCAGAAGAGTAATGCCTCTGCAGGTTCAACCGTAGGAATCTACTACGGACGTAAGCGCATCATGCAAATGTCTACACGTCGTGTGGGCATCCCCGACAAAAATGATTCCACCAACACTCAAAATAGGCACCAAGTGGGATGCAAGTAGTGGGCTTAGGTTGAATTAAGCCTCCGAACTTTGTTTTCTAAGGTGGGTAAAGGCAAAAAGGGGAATTTGCATAAGGGGTACAGATTTGATTTTATACATTTTTCCCCCACTTTAGCGAGCATGAATACTAATGAGTGCTCGATAAAGTAGATTAAGAAGAGTGTAAGGTTAGGAGTGTATACCTAAACCGTCGAGGAAGCAGTACTCAGTCTAGCCTACCTGAAGGTTAGGGCAAGTGATGGGCTTCATAGCTACTTGAAACCATGAAGTTGAAGAAGAAAAGTTCCTTACAGCTTCTCGGCCCTGTAAGGAAGGTGTCCCCAAAAAACTCTAGCATGGAGGAGACCCAAAGGAAGCACCCTATAGGCTCTAAGTCCCATACGAAAGGTATTCTCCATAAACTCAAGCATGAAGAATACCAAAAGAAGCGCCCTATAGGCTCTCAGTCCCATAGGGAAGGTACTCTTCATGAACTCAAGCATGAAGAATACCGAAAGAAGTTCCCTATAGGCTCTCAGTCCCATAGGGGAGGTATTCTCCATGAACTCAAGCATGAATAATACCAAAAGAAGCACCCTATAGGCTCTCATTCCTATAAGGAAGGTATTCTCCATGAACTCAAGCATGAAGAACACCCAAAGAAACTCCCCATAGGCTCTCAGTCCAATAGGAGAGCCACCCCCAAGATCTCTTTCATGGAGGAAGCTCAAAGGAAAGCACCCTAAAAGTTCTCTGTCCTGCAGGGAGGTATCCCCCAAGATCTCTCACATGGAGGAAACTTCAGAAAGCGGACTCCACAGAGTCAAGAAGTGGCCATGTGGGCGAGCAAGTGGATAGTCGTGTAGACTGTCGATAGTTTTGAAAACTTTTGAAGGGGGTCCTTTGGGTACCCGCCATGAATAGGGGGTCCACTCAAGGGACACACAGTTCAAAATTAAATGTTCTTCTTCCTGAATCAATCCTTCATCAAGGAATCCTTTTGAAAGATGTTCACTTCATCAAGGAATTTGAAAGGAAGAATATGCCCCCAAGTGCGGGGAAGGTCTTCAAGTCCTTTCCTTGCAAACCCATGATGAAGGAAACATGTTCCATTGGGGTTCCAAGTTGAGAATGCGATTTCAAAGGAAGGCCTGTGCAAATTTTTGAGAAAAGATCCATTGTCAACGAATACTTTTTTTGAAAAATTGAAATGTTAAAGATAAGGCGTTGTCACACATGAAAGGGACAACTCAAGCAAAGAAGAGAGAAAGATAAAGAGAAAGCAAAAGACAAAAGAAAAATATAGACAAAGGGCACAGGGGGATCTGGTTTAGCGGGGTTAGATCTATCCGAGCTCATATAATAATAGGTAACCATAATGCAAGGAAAAATATCATCAATCCCCAACTAGATCAAGACGAATACATGAAAAACAAACTAAAAATAAAAAATTAGGTCAACATGGAAGGCAAGCCTAAATGCCCCCACCACTTTGCATCATCCCCAATTTATCAAAAGTCAAGCACAAACATGGAAGAATGATGATACAAATAGAAGAAGGTTTACAACACAAAATCCATACCTATAAGAAAGCACCAACAAGGGTGACAAGGGTCATCCAGGCACACATAGCACAAGCACAGGGAACACATCACAAAACACACACACACACAAGATCAAGAAAAGGGGCCTCCTCCTAGCATTGATAATCCAAGAGGTCATCCGCTTCCCAATCTAAATCCTCATAAGGGGAAGGAGGATGAGCCTGCAATGGCAGGATGTTAAGAGGAGGAGCATCCAGCCCTCCCGCAACAAGGTCCAAGGAAGAGGGCCCCTCAAGGTCCTCTCCACCAAGCTCTTGTGGAGTCAAAGTCAGCAATTTCATGAAGATTGCTGATAGGATCAAAACCTCATCCACAGAGTTAAAAATGCACCCGACATGAGGGCTATGCCTTACTTTAGCGAATGGAATGGGTTGCGCATGAGGTTCACTGCTAAGCTCACTGAGTGACTCGGGAGCAATGGCGAACTCAGGGGAAGCTAGGGTTGGTTCCGTCGCTAGGAAAGAACAAGTCAGCACAAGACCACCTTGTGAAGAAGGTGGGCTCCTCTTACATCCTTCATTGCTAGAAGGACCACCCTCCACCTCTTTCTACATTGGAGGAGATGAACTCCCAACAGACGAAGCTAGGGGTGCAGAGGAAGAGGAAGAAATAACCGAAGTGGACACAACTGAGGTATTAATCAATTCCATAGGTTTTGAGAAAGGTTGGATATCTGGAACGGACATCAGTAGAGGTGACTCCACCGAAGGAGCGATGAACACCTGTACCCATTTAGGGTTAGGTGCACTCATGTTCACAATGGAAGTCGGGGGTGACATAGGACCAACCTGAAGAGAAGCAAAAGGAAGGGAGGAAGAAGACACTGCAAGAGGTCCTAAAGTAGGGGCAAGTGTTTCTTCCTCCTTTCTTTGCGAGGCAACCTGCTCGGCTAGGAGAGCCTTTCAACGGAACTTGCGTTCATGCACAAGGAAGTTTCTACGACTCTTGGAGTTATAGGCCAAAGGCTACGAGGGAGCAGAGGGTTCCTACTAAACCATAGGAACATCCACTACGGTCATTTTCAACAGAGGGATGGGTTCCTGCTCGAGAGCAGAAGGAATAGGCTGAGGAGTGATAGGAGGAGTCGACTCGAGAGCCTCGACAGTGGGCCTCTTTCTGCTCATTTCCTTAGGAGCAGGAGCGGTAGGAGGCCACGGATTGAATTCTCTACTAGAACCTTTTTTTCCACCATATAGATAATACCACAGTCTAGGGTATTCATTAGGGAGGTTTGCGATCCTAATATTGGCCTTAAGCCAAGGAGGGATCATTGGACTGAGTGGGTAACCACTAGGATGACTCATCCAATACTCTTCCTAAGAAAGGGGAGAGGACGAGGCATACTGGGAGGAGGTAGCCTTCTCTTTACCTTTACAAGAAGGAGTGGGAGCTAGCATGGAATTCTCCTTCCCTTTGGGGGAAGGGAGAGTAGTCGATAAGGGCTTCTTCTTCTCTTCTTGGGAAGAGGAGGCAACCGATTGTTCTGTCACGGGGAGGGTCAGCTTTGGCTCCCATTTGCCCCCAGTTTTATACTTCACATAGTTCTTGTAAAGTAGGTTCATTCTTGGAGGGATTGGACTGACCAGAGAGGGCCAAAATTGATCCAACGAGTATCCATCACGGGATACCAAGGGCTGATATCCGATGTCATGTACTACATGCACAACACCTTCGTGGGAGAAATTTAAACACTTGTGGCTAATGGAGGTGATCCCATTCATGGAAGCTAGCCAAGGAATGCCCAACTTCACTCTGAACAGATCTAATTCTGGGATAACATCAAAAGTCGTGTCCACAACATTGAGTCCAACCAAAACGGACAAGGTTATCGAGCCATAGGGTTTGAGACTCATACCATTGTGTGTACGAATGGTAGATTTTGTTTCTTCATATTTTTCCTTTTGCAATGAATTTATTACTAATGTTTCTTTAGTAATAACATTCACACGGCTCGTGGGGTCAATCAAGACTTTGTCATAATGTTACCATTGATAAGAGAGGGAATGTAGAGAAGTGAAGGTTTTTTGTTTAAGGGTAAATCCTGTGATGTGAATGTAATGCCTAGAAAATTGGGTGCAGGTGGAACAGTGGAAGTTATTGTGACCATATTAACATAGGCCTCAAGTTGAGTGACAAAATCAGTGGGATTGATAATCATGTTAGCAAAATACGATGAAAATAGGTCTGTGTATATCTGTTGTTCACTATTAGCTTTTGCCACTGATTTGTTAGTGTTCTACTTATTCCCATCAAGAAAATGGTACCATCCTCGATGCGGTCTTGTATCTCATGACACGGCCGCATACAATGTTTGGTATCATGTCCATTGACACAATGGTACTAGCAATAAGTGTCCCCATCATACCAATTAGGGTAAGGTTCCTTAACAGGCCTAGGGGTCGGTAAAGTTACGATCTTATCCTTCAACATCTTCTATAAGATGGAAGTATAAGATTCTAACAACTTCGTGAACTTTCGGTTGCATTTGAGGCTATTGTCATCAACAACAGCTACTACACTCGCAACGGCTTTGCCTTTCCCAGATATTGATACAATGGACTTCCCCTCAAAATAGGAGCACAAGGAGGAACCCCTAAACTAAACAACCATTTGCTCGTACTCTTGTAAAGTTGCACACAAATGCACGAAAGAAGGATATTTCATCAAGGAGAATGCCAAGGCATTTCTAAGTTGCCTATGAACACCTTCTGCATGTCGGAATAGGGCAGCTGATATGATATTTGTGAAAGGAGCACTTGGTAGTGCACTATGAAATCAGTAATCTTTTCATTATCTCCTTCTTTACATCAGACAAGGTCTGAATAGGTCATCTTCGCCTGATGTTTGCTTGGAACTATCTTAGGAATTGATTAACAAGTTGGTTGAATGGGAAAATAGAATTGTCAGGTAAGGAGTAGTACAATTCAAGTGTTGTGTCCTTGAGAGATTGGGGAAATAGTTTAGCCATCAACGCATCGTGATGGAAGAAGTCGGTACACAGGGAATTAAAGGCAGACACGTTTGTCTGCGGATCTCCCTTAACACCATACTTCTCAAATTTAGGGCTCTCCATTCCTTCAGGGAAGGGAGTGTTTAAGATTGCGACCGATTATGGACTATGTCAGAAGAAAGGTTGGAAGATAGGTTGGGAAGAGGCCTAGGAAAGGCTCACTAACTAGCTTTGCATCTTACCCATATTCTGAAGCAGAGTGTTTAGAATGGGGTTGTTAGAAGATAGAGGGCTAGAGGAACCTCCTCTTGAACCACCGCCAAGCCCACTTCCAGAATAGCCACCAATATGACTTCCGCCAGAGCCACCACTAGAGCCACCACTGCCAGTAGGGCCTCCATCAAAACCACCACCATGACCTCCACCAGAGCCACTTCCATCAGCACCACCTCCGCTACCAAATCCACCGCCACTACCAAAGCCTTTGTAGACACTTAAAAATGACCTAGGCCTGCAAGCTCTATTTTACCACTTTCGTCCTAGCATAATTATGACATTTAATTATGTCCTTGGTCCACTTTCCACTATTAATTAAATAATTCATTATTATTTAATTAATTCATGTCTCTTGTATTATTCATGATTATTAAATAAATAAATTATATTTATTTATTCAATACGACACTAAGGGTCTATTATCTTCTTACAATTAAATAAATGTTTTAATTTATTTAATTACCTTTAATCATTTATGTCTTCTTGATTATTAAATAAATGAATTTTATTTATTTATTTAATTAATATGTCACTAATTCTCATAATTAAATGAATTTATTAATTTATTTAATTATCGCTCATAATCCTCTAAATTAAATAATTATCTTTAATTATTTAATTGCCAAATTTAGCATTTCCCTCATTTTAAATAAATTAATTATTTAAAATGATCTCACATTATTAACTATCAATTCATTTTAGTAAATAATCTAAAAATCGATTATTTATTATCACACAAAATCCATATTTTGAATTAATTTAATTCAAAACGGCAATCTCTTCTTCCAAAAAATCAAGTAATTGAGCAAATTCTTGATTTTCCAAATCTAATTTTTTAGTTCAACCTCTATCCTCTTGATTTTTTGAATCTTACAAATCAAGCAGTCTTTATCTTCTTGATTTTCAAAAATCTTTCTTTTTGGCTAATTATCACATGAAATCTCGACCGTTGATTTTAGGCTTCCATCAACTTTTAATCTCATTTGTCCGCCTAAAATTGCATTTTCTATAAAATGTCAATTTTGCTCACATTTTAGGGACCACTTCATTATTCTGACACGTTTATGCTTAGATTTTACTCACATACTTTGCACTTAGCTTATTTAATTTGATTACTTTTCATAGGCATAGTCTTTATTTGTCATTTAAAATCCTTCAAAACTTGCATAGGGCATAGTCATAATTATTTGCTCACACACACGAATCTGAGGGCAACAATCATACAATCGTTGCAAGCTAGAAGGTGCTATGGAGATGAATCATGGAAGCAACAAGTAACTGAGTTAATCATTCTTGTTTTTAACTTTCATTGTACTCGATAGTTCTTTGGGTTTTGTTTTATATGTTTTAATATGCTAATCTGATAACCTTTAAGAAATTTACCCATTGATACAGCCTCCACCACCTAACTTGCCAAAACCTCCACCACTACAGGTGACAAAAGGGGTAAAGCTAAATCCCAAAGGGACCTTATTCACTTTGATAGTTTTAGGTTTCTCATGGGCAGAGGGGATACTGATAGAAGGGACCACGTCGGCCATGTAAACGGAAGTGGTAGGAATCGATACCCCTAACTGTCCCTCACGCTCTCCAAAGCTATCTCCCTATGCAAAACTAGGGTTGCTCGAAGGAGCACACACTTTGGAAAGACCGAGGAGACTACTTAGAAGCTCTATGCCCATTCAATCTTTACCCATCATGTGTTTCAATTCACTAACAACCCGAGTGGCTCTAGCCATCTTCAGATTTATTTCTAAGTGGTTTTCTAAGTCACCCAATCCTTTAGCAAGGGCGGCAATGTATTTTGCAGGGATCGAAATGGCCTCATGCTCATCCACCGATGATGGCATAAGAGATGCAGGAGGAATGGGAATGTGATCAGTTTCGTCAGTGAATCCCATCTCATTCCTCAATAACTGCTCTTGTGCAACCAAACTAATGGCAGGACCAGAGAAAAGGCTTGTAGAGAGACCAAGAGAGACCTTCGTCCTTTCCATTGGAAGGTGTCGTACACTTCTCCTAACGATATACTTGGAAGTTGTGGATTGGGTTGTGATGCTCATACCTGCTAAAATGACTAACGGCCCAATTGACTAACTAAAGGGCCAGAATGATACGACTAGATAAATTAAATATTTTCTAATGTTATAAAGCAAATATGCAAGAGTGATGAAAATAAGGAGAATCTCACCAAGGAACTCGTTCGCCAGCTAGTTCTTTAAAAGCACGTCCACCTACACACGGAAATAGAAAAAAATTTGGGTGGTTGTATAGGGGCCTGCCTTAGTCAAACCCCCGTTTAGGTGTTTCCACCTCCATGAATAGCCAAAGAAACGAGATAAAGAAATAGTATAGTAAAGAGAAAATAAGCACTACAAAACAATGTTGTGCTACTCAACCAAGTGATAGAGGAGAGGAGAGGGAAGCTTACCACCTCCACCAAGAGCATTCAAGGTTGCTTGGGGGAGAAATGAGAGTACTTGAGCCTCTACTATAGTGGTGTGGTCCCAAACGTGCTCTACTGAAGTGATGGAGTGTTGCTTCAATGTTGAAATGGAATGCTTGAATGCTTGGAGTGAGTGAAAGTGAGTGCTTGAAAGTGAATGTGAGAGTGCAAGAATGGAAGCTTGATGTGGTGAAGAGTTGTGTACAAGTTGGAATGCAAGTTGGAAGAATGAATTTGAAGGAAGGATGGAGATAAACGGCCATATTCGGGTCGGTCGGCCGAAGGGGGAATTACAACTTCACCTCCAATGAGAAGAGTAATACCTTTGTAGGTTCAGCCATAGGAATCTGTCAGGGACCTAAGTGTGCCCCATAGACGTATGCAAGTTGTGTGGGTGTCCCCGACAGAAACACCTCCACCGACACTCAAAACAAGTGCCAAGTGGGATGCAAGTAGCGAGCTAATTAGGTGGAATTAAGCCTTAGAACTTGGTTTTCTAAGGTGGGTAAAGGAAAAAAGGGGAATTTGCATAAATTATCTCTTATACAAGTTCTACAATCAACAACCTTATGATCAAACTTATTGCAAGAATAATAGTAACCATGAAAGGATTGAGAGAACCTAGGAGTAGCAGATTTTCTGGGAGATCTCTTGAATCCCTTCTTCTGATCACCCACCTTTATGAAGTCATCATCCAACTCCCACTTCTCATCTTTAGTCTTCTTATATTTCCCAACATAGGCTTCTTTCTTTTCCATTTCAATCATGCCTTCAAGGATATTTATTGTTGAATTTTGACCCTTTTGAAATCCAAGACCACATTTATTCTTTAAAGGTCTTTGAATGTTGATTATCTCATCAATGATGTTGGTTATTTTGTTGAGTTTTATGCCTTTGTCTATCTGGTATTTTACTTTCTCCAATTCTTTCCTGAGGGAGACAATTTCTTCTTCAAGCTTGGAGCATTCAACTAATTTTTCATTGAGCTTAGTATTCAGACAATCTACAACCCTCTTACCTTATTCAACTTAAACTTTCAAATTGATGATTGTTTCTTTTGATTCTTTAAGTTTGATCTTAAATTCTCCATTTTCTTTCCTTGTTGCATTCAGATCTTCTAACGTCGAGATAAGTTATCCTTCAAATTCAACCTTAAATTATTCTTCATTAAAGCATGTCATGTCTTTATGTTTATCATTTTTTGAAGGATTCTTATCATTTTTCAGTGCTTCAGTTCCCATGCGTTCCACTTGCAAGATCTACCTCAACTATTAGACTATATCAAGGCACTTGGCTTTGATACCAATTGTTGAACACATAGAAGTATTGAGAGGGGGGGTGAATTATTACTTAATCAAAATATTTCCATTCAACAACAATTAACCAAATGAAAATCATGGCAAGTAGAAGAACACATAAGCATGCAACCATAACATTGGATTTACTTGGAAAATACTACAAAGGAAAAAACACAGTGAGCAAGCTGCTTGGATCTACTGTCCAAATCTAGCCTCATAAATGAGAATATAATTTATAATAGGTTTTATGGGCTACACCCCAAAGGAAGCTACAAATCCATCAAGTATTACAACACTTACAACCAAGAATGAGGCTACAACCTCTATACAAAATATTTGACAAGAACTTCTGATCAATTATCATCACAACACTTTCACACTGACATGTATCTTCAATATCTCTACTCAACAACCTCTTGTTGCTTTTGGCTCACTACATTCAACACACATTCTCACACATATACTCACACATGCCTCTTTACACTTTCACTTACATTCACTACTGAGCTATCAAGGCTAAACTGATCTCCATATTTCATTGTCAAAACTATTTCTACAATCTTCTTATTCAAACATAAATATCCACCATTTACTCACATCAACTTTCAATTATCTTCTATTTATATCCTCTGCAAGATTCAATAAGTTTCTCCTTTGTCAGCCAAGATAAAAAAATATAACATGAGATATGCATTAGCCACAATAAGTCATCTCTGAAAACATCCACAATAAGAGGGAAACATATGTGGTTCAAACTAAGAGATAGTTAGGACCTATTTTTCTATAGAACACATCTTCAAACTTGCACACACTTTCAAACACCTCGTACAATCATCTCAACATATCAAGTCCTCTTAACAAAAACTTAGCCTTCTTCATATTAGCTCTATACCAGAAGTGGTACTCAAGGAACAAGAATAGCATTATGTGAATCATGTGATGAACACTATATGCCTTACTAAACATTCCTATGCACCCTTTTTACAAATTTAGACAATTTCATGCTAGGGTAACCACTTGAACACTAGTGTCGGTAACCCAAATACACTTAGGTTATATAAAGTTAGTGTAGAACATTGAAAAGCATGCTTACGATAGATAAAATTATCTAAAACATGCGCTAAGCATAATAATAGACCATATGAGCTTATCTTTCAACAACAAAGCCAAATGAAAAGATGTGTTGAAAGGTGGTGGCATTTGTTATCTCCCTAAAAAATCATTAGCCAGTAACAAAAAAATGTCTTCACCCAAATGACTTTGAATATAGTTGCAATATAAACTATCACTTAAGAATTGAAACATATGTGTTTGTTGCCTGAATCTATCAATCCTCCAAACTGCAGGACTATATCACTAAGTGTGGAGAAATATGCAACATTACTCTGACCTATCCTAACTACAACCACACTATACAATAGTCTACATTTTGCTGGCTATAAATCATTTTATAGTAGGCTTCATGATCTTGAATTTGAACCACACATATCTGAGAGTAAATAAAAGCTATATTTCCTATCCCTAGGCTCATATCTTTGAACACGATAGAAAGCAGTATAATTTCTTGATCTTGTGACACCCTTCTTGACATGAAGTATACTTACCCAAATTCCTTCAAACCTTGCAACATACTCCACCCAGTGCCAAGCTACATGACTTCAAAGCATCTATGATATCCATTATCAACACAATTATGCGCTTAACTTACATATGAACTTCAGAAGATAAGGTACAATAATGCACATATTATATTTATCTTATCTCATTTCCTTCTATCATCACAACTCTTTTGATATGTTCCTTTGTCATAACCACATAGTTGACATCAATTAAAACATATGCAACAAGTATCTGGTGAACTACATAAATGATACCATTCTCACTCAGTGTAGGATGGGAGACCTGGACCATTGGAGGCACTAGGTATATGATATAGCCGAGTTCAGATGGAGGCCATGGTTTATATAGATGCCTAGGAGGATGCTGGAGAGAATTTATCCTACTGCGAGTAGACTAGGTGGTTGATTGGCCACACATAGTACATACTAGACAGATACCTCCCAGATACAGTCTAGAGGCAATTCAACAAGTAGCAAGATGTTATTGCAGATGATTATCATGCATTTTTTTCTTGAAATGTTCAAGAGATAGAAGATTGGGGGTCAATTCCCTCTACATAGACAACCATCACAAATTTTGATCATTTGGCCTAGGTTCAATGGATTTGGGTAGATGGATAGGAAGATCTAGCTACTACCCTTGAGTATGATGTATGGTGGGTTCCTAAGAAGCCACTCAAGTTTATAAATCCAAATGAGGGTGTCATTGGAGGCTAGAGATGTTGCGAGAGTGAGACAAGTAGAGCTCATTGGCAGAGAAAGTGAGCAAAGGTAGAGATCCCAATTGCAAAGGATATAGGGTAGGTCCAAGGGTAGGTGCCAAGATAGGTTTTGATAGTGGCCGCTATAGCAATTACAGGAGACCCAAGAGATGTGGGACTGGATAATCAAAGACTTTGTGCTTCTTTGTAGGAGTGAGATCAAGCTTGGAGAGAGCGTGATGGATACCACCAAGAGAAGGATGGCATCACTATATAGCTTGCTTAGCGTACCACTAAGTGAGACCAAATCAGGACTAAGATATGTAGAGATCTCTTAGAGATAACATCTAGAGACATAGCTAGCTTAAATCACAACAAAGAGGGACCAGGAGAGGGGACACAAACAACAGCTAGAGGTGGTAGGCTAAGGATAGATTATTCCACTATCTCACCACATTTAGGCTATTAGGTCTCTTCAGAGTGAGACCACATACTACAGGATGATGTATAATATTGTTGTCCCCACACACAGATGACAACCTAGGTTCTCCCAGAGGATCGCAACAGGTCCTAGTGGGTTAGATGGAGGATTAGTTGGTCAACCTTATCAGTTATCATAGGGACAACAAAAACCATAGGGTCAATAGTTGCAAGGATCCCAATGAGCACAACAACCATAGTTCCCTCCTGTACGATGGGTCCACCTCAACCTCCTCATGATCGAGAGGAGAGAGGGAGCTTCATGTAGCTTGATTATACATGTATTTGTATTTATATTTTGATGCATAGATTCATGATGTAGACATATTTATGATGTATATACATTCATCAACTATGTATAGCCTCTTCTATATGTATTTTTGATGTATATTGTATCATGTATTCTACATATCAAATATTGTGTATCATGAAATTCATTTTTGACTATATATGAGATGAGATCATTTTTTATGTGACTATGATTTGATGTTGTTATGTATTCCTAATTATGGATGCACATGATATATGGATGTATGCTTTTGATATTTCATATTTTCATGACATGATGATGTATGATTATGTATGATTAGTTCTAACAATTTGTGGATGTAGGATGTATGTTATGATATGATGATATATGGATATAATTATTTTTTTTGTATTTTGATATTATATATGCATGATGGATGATATGAGATGCTACTGACAGTTTATGGATGTAGGATGTGATGGGTATTTTTGTGTATGTCATGATACTTGGATAGAGATGCTAGTATTATGAGTAGAATAGAATAATGTATGATTAGATAGATAGAATAGAATGAGATAGATGAATGAGATAGATGAATGAGATGATTTTGATCAAGTACCGATAAATCTATGATTATTGGGTAGAATTGAGATTTTAATGGATATGTGATGAGATAGAATAGATGATTTTACTTTTGATTTTAGGTTATGCTAAATAATGTAGAGAGATCCTTATTTTATACAAAAATTAGACACGATCCACCAAGGTATGAAGAACCAGGGTGGCGTTGTATCTATTGCATGGACTTTTGACTCTACAAATAGATAGGAGTGTCCTTATTCATACTTGGCATACTAAAACATTGTTTGATCATGTGAGAGAATGAAGACATCAAAGCATGTAGACAAATACACAAAAGTTATAAAGAACTTGATATGTACAAGCCATTGTATTACTCGAGACTATCCCTACACACACAAGGAAAGTATTCACCAAGTTCGTATTGCAAGAACATCTAACAAACATAACAATGAAAGAAAAGACTATGCCCCATTACGTACCCCTCTAGGCACACCAAGATATTGAAGATCAAGGTAGTTTCAAGTGAGCGATGGAATCAAACAAAATATAAAACCAAAAGAAAAGACCAATCGAAAAAACACATCAATTCCATCATATCTCTTGCTAGAGAGTTTAGATTTCAGGTGATATCTAAAATGATGCCCATTGTAGGAAAGATATATCTGTTAAGACATTCATTGGATGTTGATTTATATAAAAAATGATTTAGGCCATTGATAAGAATGCTTTGACATTTATTTTGAAAATGATCAAGACTTACAATTTTGCATGACTGTTTGTGTTTTGATAATTGTAGTATTTTCTTTTGTTTGTTTCGTCAAAGGTGGAGAAAATGATAGGTTTATTATGGATGAAAATTTTATTGCGGATAGATGATTGACGATAGGTGATTTTCTCTTTTTTGGAACAATTTTCAATTTTTTTTGAGCTTTTTTAGATGTTTTGAGGCTATTTTTGGTATTATGCAATATTTGGATGTTTTTGGGATTTTGATGACTTAGGTGATATTTTTTGAATTTTGAACATTATCTAGATGTTTTTGAGCTTTCAATGACTTAGGTGATATACAATAATCCATGTTGATGACTAGGTTTAGGAAGATTCCCCCACCCACATGTTTGATTACCTCGCTATGAGTTGGATAAGATGAGCTTAGGACAATGTCAAGTGGTATTGGTAATGATAGATGCTAGTCAAACACCAAGCCATGCTAGGGATATGGATGGATGAGAGATGGATGAATACATATTTATTATGGATTGGAAAGAGAAAGAGCACTTGATAGATGGTAGATGGTGCTTATTTACACATGGTCCCTATTTGCCATGTTTTCAACAAAGTACTTTTCCAAAGTGCCACCGAAGTGGTTTTCACTAGAGGATGACTTTTCTCTTTACTCTTTTATCCTTTTGTTTTGAATTTTTATAATTTTTTTGTTTTCTATATTTTTCAGATAAGATACCCCTCATGGGTTAGGAATATAATCATTTTAGATGACTATTGTTGAGAAGATCCTACAAGGGATCCCCTTCAGGTGTTTCTAGTTGATATGCCCTAGATCCATAGCTTGTGGTAATAAAAAGTATTCCTAACTAGTTAGAATCAAATTTCCCTTTGTTGTCTTGATCCAACTGGTTTATTTATTCTCCTTAAGAACTAGGTCTCCCACTTGAAAGTTTCGGCCCTTTATTTTGTTGTTATATAATATACGAAGACAATTTTGATAAGCTTGTAAATGATTTACTGCTTGTAGACATCACTCATCCAATAATTCTAGCTCGTTTAGTCTAGACATCCTTTTCATCATCAATCAAATGTTGTAATGAAACCCTTACCAATGGGATCTCAACCTTAATGGATAAGATGGATTCAGTTCTATAGACCAAAGAATATGGAGTGGCACCAATAGGTGTTCAGATACTCATTTGGTAAGCCCCTAAGGTGAGATTTAGTTGCAAGTGCCAATCCCAGCTAGCGTCATTAACAATAATTTTTCAAAATTTTCAAGATAGTATTACTAGTTGCTTCAACTTGACCATTTCCTTAGGGATAGTAGAGTGTGGAGAAATTGTGCTAGATATGAAATTGGTGCAAATTTCTTGAACATCCTAGTTTTGAAGGGTATTCCATTATCTATGAAAATGGTTTGAAGAACACCATATCGATATATTAGGTAGTTGAGGATAAACTTGGAAATTTGCTTACTAGTGATGTAAGTCATAGGAATGGCTTCAATCCACTTTGTAAAGTACTCCTTGTTGGTGATGATAAACTTGTGGCCATTGGATTATGTGGGTGAAATATTTCCAATGAGATCAAGCCCCCATTATGAGAAAGGCCAAGGTGTCGTTATAGGTTATAGTTCCTACATTGGAGCGTGGATGAGATCACCATGTTGCTAACATTGTAGGTATTTCTTTACAAATTGATTTGCCTCTTCTTCCATGGTTGGCCAATAATACCTAGTTCTAAATAACTTTTTCGCTAAGGTAATTCCACTTGAATCTGACCCACAAATGCCTTCATGAACCTCTTGTAAGGTCATTGTAGCTTCTTCTAGGTATCGCCAATAATGAAAAACAAAGAGGGTCTTTGGATAAAGGTTTTATGGAGGTTATTGGTAAGGTCTGGTGGAATGATACCATCATGAAGGTATAGGAAAATGTAATGGTACCATGGGGAATTGAGACCAACAACTTCACACATGAATTTTGATTTGAGAACTTCAAACACTAGTATGAGAAGTTGCTCCATGAGAAATTCACACTTATGGCTATTGTGTGGCATATCTATTAGAGACCCAATGGTTACCATAACATCTATTGATTTATTGTTGATCCTCATAATCAAAGGTGATGACCATGAACAACCATTCTTTTGTATGGAATCAACTTGTCATCTTTAGTTTGATAGTCATCATTAACCTATTATACCACTAGCTGGGAGTCACCATATACCTATAGTTCTTTGATTTTCCACTAAATATCCATTCTTAACCCCATTATGAGGGATTCGTACTCAGCTATGTTATTGGTGCATGAAAAAAGCTAGTCTGTAGGATTTTGGAATTCAATCACCTTCAGGGGTGATGAATATAATCCCTACTTTTGATCCATGTTACGTAATGGGAACCATCAAAATACAACTTATGTTGATTTTTTAATGTGATGTTAAATAATACTTCATCTAGAAATTTAGATACCAAAGGATTGTCAGCATATATAGGTTCCTCTACTAACTGATATTTTATTACCTACCCTTTAATCGCCTTTCGGTCTACATACTCAATTCCAAATTCACTTGGGATCATAACACACTTAGGAATACATCCTGTAAGAGTTTCTTTTGATAAAAATTACTTTATTGGATCAACTTTAGAGATAAGCTTAATTTGATGACTAAGCATATAATTTCATAGTTTTTGGGAAGTAAAAACTACTGCTAGACAAGCTCATTCAATAGGGATATAATTAAGCTCATATTTGACCAGGGTTCTACTGATGTAGTAGATAGCTCTTTATTTTCCTAAGTTTTCATGCTATGCTAGGAGAGTGCCTAGTGCTCTGATGTTGTTGAGATGTACAATATTGAAGGAAAGTCAAGGTCTAAAACTTGACATGCTCTAGCTATTGTAGGACCAACTTGTATATGCAACTTTATGGTTCATTTTGAGTCCCTTTCATTATCATCATATGCACTTATGTTTATTCCTTTTATTCTTTCAATTACTCCTTTAGAGTACCCCAAATACTTGACCAATTGAATATTATAGATATTTAAGCCCGCACCTCCATCTATTAGAACTCTATTGACGTTATGTTTGTGGAAATAGACCTCAAGATATAATGTGTGATTATGATACATTTGAGAGGGAAGGTATTTTTCCATGAATACAAGGTGATGATTGGATGCGATATGCCCTACCATGGCCTGGAAATGTTCCATATCTATATCAGTAGGTACAGACAACTATAAGAGAGCCTTGTTTAAGACTTATTTGTGCACAGGGGAGATTCTCAAGAGTTCTAAGATGGAGATTTGTGCTAGGGTTTTCTTGAGATGTCTATTAGGCTATAATCCATGGGATTGAATTTTGTAGGGCCTTTTGGTTATAGAGGATCCCCTTGGATGGTGACTTTCCCTCTTCGTGTGGTGACTCCACACTAAATATTTTGTCCATGTATTATAACAACAGAGATATGGTGGTTGTCATATTGTATATGTCCTACGACATTGTCATAAGAGTGGTTGAATTGGTTGTAGGTTTTCGACATTCCAACATCGTTTCCTTTACCATGATTAGGCATAAGATTATTTTACATACCTACCTCATTATTCCAGAGGTCCTTGGATGTTGATCAATGTTTACCTCATTGTGATATAAGAGGTCTTGAATGATGTTTTTAAGCTTCATGTAATTTGATATTTTGTGTCCTTTTGTTTGATGATACCCACAATAGTCATTGTTATTGTACCATGTAGGTTTAAATTGAGGTTCTTTGTATTATCTAAAATTAGGAATCTTTATTAAGTTCATTTGGATTAGCTTGTTCAAACCTGTTTCGATGGTTCCCCTAAGGGAGTTTACTTTCGTCTAGCTGGATAGTTGTTTGTTCTAGGTGGTGGTTCTCTTGGATGATTAGCATTTTGTATATTTTTCTATTTGTTTGCCTGATTTTTTAGATTTTGAATGAACTTTGTATCCACCAAATAATCATTGGTTATATTCTTATTATTATCCCATATGTGGGGTTTGTTGTTGGAACTTTATGGTTGGTTGTTATCCTTGTAAATTTTCACTAACCCTTTAGCAATAAGTGCCCTTTCAATATTAAGAACTTCTAATATAAGCTCTTCAAATATTGTGGGACATTGCATACATATATCAAATCCAACTTCTATGTTTAGATTATTCACAATGATGTCAACTTATTATTTTTCTGGAAAGGCCATTTGCATTTGCTTGCTTTGTGTCTCCATCTTTGTAGGAAGGAAGCAAAGGTTTTTCCATTTTTTTGTTTGACAAGATATAATTCATTTAAAGTGACTTATGCATCAATATTATAGGAGAAAGGTGCAAAAAATTGGTCTATGATTTATTGAAAGGTCTCAATTCTTGGGGGTAAGTGTGAGAACCATTTAGTCGCTTATCCACCTAGAATTCTTGGAAAGAGACAAATGAGATATGTATTGTTGTAAGACACATCTAGACAAGCTACGTAGAACTCTCGTATATGTTCTTCCAAATTACCACATCTTTTGTAGTTGTCAAATTTTGGTATTTCAAAGTTGGGAGGAAATGGTAACATTGTTATGCTCCTACAAAATGGATAGGGACATAGATCTTGGAAAGCATATGATTTCTTGGTTGTCCGCATTTGGATATCCTAGATTTTTTGCATTAAGCTTTGAATTTTTTATGTTATATCTGTAGGGGGATTGTTCGGTGGTGGATTATATGTGTTGTGTTAAAATATTGGGGATGAATTGAATGTTGGGTTTTGACAAGGGGAATGTTAGAGGTCATATCATATGGATTGTATGGATTGTGTTGGGGTTGAGGATATGTTTGGTATTGTGGATTGTTTTGTGGTGGTGAAGGTATATTGTATAAACCAAATTGATATTGTGGAATGATGTTTTGTTTGTGGTTTTGTGGTTGATATTGGATGTATTGTTGATTTTGGGGGTTTTCTTGTGATGTGTGTTGTTGTTGTGCAATTAGTTATGCATGTAGTTATTGTTGTGTGAGTAGTTGTTGTCAATAAGAAACATTTTGTTGTTGTTGTGGGGTAGGAGTTTTTTGTGAGGTGTATTGAGGTGAGGGTTGTTGTTGAGGAGTTGGATTTTGTGAGGTAATGTATTCATGGTGTTGTTGTGGTGGTGTAAGTGTTTGTTGTGAGATGTATTAGTTTTGTTGAGGATGTTGTTGAGGTTATTATTGAGGGTTTTGTTGAGGTTGTTGTTGAGGTTGTTGTTGAGGGTGTTATTAAGGATGTTGTTGAGGTTATTGTTGAGGGTGTTGTCGTAAATAAAATTTTCCCATAATTCATTGTGTTTGGATTTGGAATATTGGGATTGGGTTGATTTTTGTATGTTACAGTTAGTGGGATGTTTTGTTTGGAATTCCTAGGTTTGTTTCATTTCCTAGACCTTGATTGAGAAACAACAGATTTATGTATTGTCTTGAAAAAAAAATCAGATCCACATCAATTGGATGCACAGTAGGTTGACCTGGTATATTTGGTAGAGGAGGTTTAGGTATTTGTTGTATAACATGATGTACCAAGGGTTCATTTTTATGTTTATGATTCATTGATGCTATATATATAAAGGCTTGTTCCATTAATGTATTGAGATCAAAGTTAGCGAGTAGTTTGGTACCTCCTTGTAAAATTTTAAGCAAGTATTAATTTGGATCAACCTGTAACATAACATCAAATGTTCTAATAAGAAATAGGTCTTGTGTCACCTCTAGCAGTTGTTCGGGAATATAGTCTATGAATCCCTCGCTTTTATGAGTGGTGTCTCATATTGTGACCATTTGATCTTCAGATGTTTGGATTTTTCTTGGAGTACTATATGCTCTAGGATCGAATTCAACATTGAGCATTCCTAGGGTTATTTTGGTAGCACTCATAGTAGTGGCTAAAATACAAATACTAAGACTAGATTCCATGTTTTTCTTATGTTGGGACCTCGTTATAGGAATATAACTTGTAGTAATCCTATGAGACATGAAGTTGAATGAATATTTTTATTTAGATTCCTAGATTTTGTTTCAAATTGGACTAGTAATGACAACTAAGAAATCTTGGATCAATGTTTGGATGATGTTTGGATGAGTGGAAGTTATGAAACCTTCAATTTAGACAATTTTTTTGACTAGATCTTGTGTTGATGGATATTTGATGATAATCCTTGCTTGTTGTAGACTAATAACTTAGAAGTATACTATGACACCTAGGCTAGCTAGCTCATAAAGATTTGATGCTAATTTAAGTAAATACTTGAAAGGAGAAAATTTTCCAAGAAAGGAGCTAAATTAGGGGATGACATATGGAGATCTAACCAAATGATCAATGTCAAATATAGGTTTTTTTTGGATAAATTGTTTAGACGTTTGATAAGATTGATTTTGATCTAAAGATGACTAGGAGGTATTTAAAGAAGTCCAAGTGAACCAATAATATGGGATGGAGATAATATATTGTATGTTGTTGTTTTAGATGACGATGATTACTACAAGTTTGTTTGAAGAGTTCTATGGTTGTATAATGATTGTAGTTTCAAATTAGGGGTCTAAGATTTTTGAGAATTCTAGTGGTTTTGGTGTTGATATTCAAACATGTCGCTCTACAAAAGCATCATTTTAACTGGCAGAAGCTTGCACTACCCCTGTTAGAAGTGACAAGAGGTTTCAAAAGTGCAATTTTACATGCAATCGTGTCACTGTGTGATAATCAAAAGTGTCACTATACTATGTTTTAGGATTTTGATAGAGGAATATTTTGAGACAAAAGTGTCAAGTTGCAAATAAAAGTGTCGATTTGAAAAATCAAATGCGCCAGGATGCAAATAGAAGTGATACAATATGGAATTCATGTTGGAACTTGTAAAATTTACCTAATTTTGCTAGTTTGATAAGCTTTAAACCCAAAAATTCATTATAAAGGGTCTTAATCGTTCTACCACTCATATCCTAAACCTAAAAAAAAATTATAATGTCTTCATTGGGTCATTTTCCATCGCACCTATGTTGCATCCTTGTGTTTCCATCTTGATATATATATTGGTCAAATACTGCATACTTGCGGAGGTTTTTAGTCACTCCTAATAGTCCTTAGTGAGCTTGCAAGAGTGTGAGGTTCATTATAAGTGTTCATTAAAATATCACATCAATTAGTGGGGGTATGTGTGGGATGGCGGTAAGAAATCAAATAACTGTAAGGTAACCCGCAACCCCATGATGTGTAACATGACATGAAATGTGATGTGCAGTGTAGCAGGATGGAGTAAGATGTGAAAGATATGTGGTCTCATTGCCCCGTGAGGGTCTAGATCTATTGTGGTGAGACTATAGTACAGGTTGGTGTTGCGTTTATGAAAAATATAGAATTAATTATATGAAGGAATTCAGACCATTTGATCTTCTTAGATAAAAGATGCATAATAAAACTCACATGCAATGATCAACCATGCATTTTTTAGAATGATTTGATATTGATGGTGAAGTGACTAAGTTCAGTAGCTGATATATTTGGAATTTGGTGCCATTTTGATCATTCAAAGTAGCTTAGTGTGTTTGGAGATGAATGGATTCAAGGCCTAGTGTAGGCTCTACAACTATTGTATGAATGGGTAAGTGCATATGTGCCTCTCTTATGTTAGGTCCATAGGTGTTTTTAGTTACTATTTTCAAATAACTTTATTAATAAAAGGTTTCAAACCCTAGTAAAGTGTATTTTACATCATGTCTCCTAAGAAAAGTGAGTCTGTGAGTAAAAAGGGGGAGTCCTCAACCCCTAAAAAGTATAAGAGACCACTTCAACAATCAATATTGGATGTATTTCCAAAATCAGTTGATAAGGGCTATAAGAAGGTGTTTAGGGATGAGGCACATGGATGTACAAATGTTATTATTCCCATTTCAGGGTGGGACTTGTTTTGGTACTTTTGTGACAAGAGAAATGCTAAGGTTTCAAACCCTTGGACTCTTGACTTGGAAAATCTAGTTGCCCCTAATATTTTTGTGGATGTTGAGTTCATCAAGGTATCGGCACAACATTATCATGGAGTAACAAGGACTATAAGGATGCTTGATGGGTCACCATTGGTAGTATTAACCAAATCTTCCATCATAGAGTGTTTCATGCTAAACAAACAAGCTCCTACCAAAGTGGATCTTCAAAAGAGTGAGGAGGATGATAAGAAATTGAAGAAGACTTATCAAAGTGATGAGCTTCCAATGTATATGAGCAAGGGTGCCAATAACAAAAGGATACCTATTTTCCCATTTTGTAGTGAATCATTTTAAGTGGATGATTTTGAAGTATACTTCAAGAGGACATACTTTGTCTTGTGTCAGGTGTTGGGAATAGATGCATAGGATAGGATTCCAGTTAGTCTTATGATCATGGCCATGAGGATCCAAAATTCAGAGGTGAATATTGAATTTGATTTTGCTTTAGTAATTGAAAAGGGATTACATGAGGAATTTCTTCAAGTGTAAACAACGCTCCCATTACCTTAGGTATTAATCCTTATTGTTCCATTTAATTTTGTATCAAAACATAGATTAGTGGACCCAAAGAATAAACGTGAGAATGTCTGATAAACAAGGAAAAATAATTCTAGTGCAATGTTGGTGTTATATTTGGGATAGAAGGTGCAAGAACAATGACTACGTAATGTTTCATGATGATTTTGTAGTCAGAATTATGGCTACTATTGGTAGTATTTCACCAAGGATACCTTCTAAAATAAGGGAGTTGTTGAGACCTTTGGCTTTAAAACTATAAAAGGGACAAACACATAACTTTGGTGATTGGTTTTTCCTGTCTGGTCATACAATAATGAGGATTTATGGATTCCCTCAACCCCCCCACATTTTACCCTTTTTTTTTCCTCCTCATCTGGAATTTTTAGAACTCATGTGGCAGATGTTGTGGATGGAAAGGGATTTTATGAAAAAAAAATGGTACATTCTTACCTGACTTGACTATGTATGGAAAGCTCTCCATTCGTTTAGATACTCTTGAAGAGTTGCAAGGTTATTTGAAGGGAAGGTATTCTTTGAGATCTAAAGTGGAAAGGGTCTTTGACCCTGAGGGGCATATAAATTTTATAAAACAAGTTATTCTCACCAAGATAGGGATCACCCATGAGGTGGATTACGATGAAGATGTGATAAGGAATTGTCACTGCTCAAGAGTTGTTTCAAATAAAGAGGAAATGGAACATTTTGGTGAAATTAGAAGAAGAAAGGAAGAAAGAGGACATGGATTTCTTAGGATTCTTTGTGGAAGAGAGAAATTCTCTTAAGAGAATTTGATTTGATGATTGATAAATTTGAAAATTTATGATAATTCAATGAGGGGACTCGAAATCCAACCCACAAAGCCCACCAAGCTTCCTATTAATAAACCAGGAGAAGCTATGATCTTTGAGCCCCCTTCTAATGCAGTTTTAGTGTAACATTCTTCGCCAATTTCACCTCTAGAGCAATCGAGGTCTAAGAGATAAAAGAAGGATGATTTAACTCCCCTAGTATCATATGAGGTGACAGAAGAAGTGGGAGATACAAAGGAGGTTGATAGTGTACTAAGACATATGAAGGATGATACTGAGGTTGATCAACCACTTTCTAAGCATGAGATTAAGGCTCATAAGCCTGAGGCAAGGGTGGGTGTGCAGGTACATGATGAACATGAGTTACATGAAGATGAAAGAGTAATAGACTCTCTTAGGTTTATGGAGGATGATGAGTTTGTGAAGACTCCTAAGTTCATATATTTTTGGGTTAAGATGAAAATTGAGGAGTTTGAAGAAAGAGTTCAAATAAATAAAATGGGAATTGATGAGTCTCAACATGATAAAATTGTGGCTTGGACCTTCAAGGAGCTCAAAATAAATGAAGTGGATGTTAGTCCACATGAAGCTACAGAAATGGTGTTGAAGAGCAATATGTTAATCATTCTAGGAATGAAATTGAAGAAAATGTTTTTGCTTCACCAAGTAAGAAATCGGGAAGATTCTATGTTAATTGAAAAATTTAATTCAAAAGAAGGAATGAGTGGAATTGGGTATAACCCCAACTTTTTCCTTTTGGGAAAAATAAAAGAATACAGAGAAGACAAAGTTATTGGATTTTTGCAAGAAATGAGGGGAGACGCTATTGTTAAAACACTCAAGGGAACTTTCGCACTGGAGGCACCACCATGAAAATGAATTCAACCATGTTTACTCAAGTTATTGTTAAGAGTATAGAACTCAAATTGGTGGAATATGAAAAGGCCCAAATTGATATGAATGAAGAAGTAAATAGGTTGTTTATGGAAAATGTAAAACTAAAGAAGCAATTGAAAGGAGTTGATTCCTCTCAAGGAAACAAGATTGTGATTTATCAATCCTCGACAACTCAAGAATTTGATGTTGATACAGTTTTTGTAGGTGAAATATATGCATTAAAGTAGGGCTAGGAAAAGGAGATTGAAAACTTGAAAAAACTCAATGAAGTCACTAAAGAGGGGGTGAGATGTTGAATCTTTGGTATATTAGAAAAAGTTTTAGAATATAGGTTCAAGATTGTTATGGATAAGATAGAATATGTGCATGGGTGCTATGTTGATTTATCACAAGCATTAGAATGGATGAAGGCGCATGTCCCAATTTTAGATCCTCTGTTTAATAAATGGCGACCTATTCATCACACTTTGGTAACATTGTGTAAATTTTTACAAAGAAGTTTGGATGCTCTGACAGCTATGAAGCCCATTGAGAAGATGGTGAAGATGGTTATTGATGAATTCCAGTATATATCTAGAGAGAGTCAAAAAATCAAAATGAAAATAGAATCCTTTCATACACTCAAGCATTGGTTTATACTAGAGATTCTAGGGAAAAATGCTCATCTCAAAGGTTTTGATGATTGAAAGAAGGAATTCAATCAGATAGTTCCCAAGTAATCACTCATTTGCAAAAGGGTCAATAAGTAAATGTTCATAGTTTCAATCTAATTTTGGATGGAATAATTGCATTGGAATCAAGCTATTCTAGGTTTATCATAGAAGTCAAAGGATTTTTGAATAAAAGGTGGTAGGATCATTTGGTAAACGTGCCACAAATTCAAGAATATAAATGGTTGAATGATTATACATTGTTTCAATGGGAGCATGACTATTTGGCTCCTCCTGAAGATTAGGCCTTGTCCCAGAGTGTTACAAAGTGATCAGTTTTTTTGTTAATTATCATGAAGAGGGGACCTTGCTAGATCCATCAATCATGGGTACCTCATGATTATCAATGAACTTTGAATGTGCTTCATTTCTATGTTACAAGGATTTTGGGCCTTCAGTACTGTGATGTTTTAATTTGCATATTTATTCTTCTAAATCAATTGTATTTGTGTAATATTTTGTTCAGTGAAATTGGAGATAAACAAAAGATAATAAATGTAATACAAAGTTATTGGTTTATGCATCTAGGTGGGCAGTTGAAGGGTCTTTTAGAATTGTAACGGTTTGAAGCTTATCGCTTCCTTCATCTACCTATAAGAGGGAAACCATGACCATTGTAGGATAGAGGAAGGACTTTGTTATTGGGAAATCCATACATTGTAAGAACCTTTTTGAAGCAAAGTAATGGAAAGAAAGCAATAACTTAGTGCCCAAATTCCATTTTCAATTGTTTTGTTGAGGTTATTGATAACAATTATCTAGCTGTCTCTAATTTGATGTTTTCCTTGTTATTTAAATCAGTGTATTAAGTGTATATCTGGTTTATCAAAACAAATTCATGTTTTGTGTGTTTTATTTGATTGGTTTCTTCAAGTAAGAATTAAATTCATTCGAATAAGTCACAGTAACCTAGAAGATTCATTTGGGTTAAAAAGAAGATCCTGGTAATTAATTTCCTTACATGTTTATACAAGTCATAAATATTATAGTGCCAAAAAAAATTAATTATAACTAGTAGAAGGACACATCAATTTATACTTTAACTTCGTTACCAAGTGGAAGAAAGGCACCAATCATCTTTATCCCCAAAACAATTTCTTGTAAAAATATTTTATATACATTTTAATGTTCAGTTGTAGGAGTAGGAGTAACAGTTATTTTTGTATTTGAATTTTCTATTTCAAACCATCATGCCAGTGTGAAATAGATTGAGAGAGGATGATTTAATTGAAAAAAGTGTGATCACACAAATCCTACAAATCTATATGAGGTTTTTAATCTGCTTGATTATCATTAGTTAACCACAGAGAGTTAACAATCATTGGTGATAAAGGTACACTCACCTAGGCATAATAGAGCCTAAAGAGCATGTAATTCTAACCATTTGGTTAATTATGATCATTATCCAGATCACTTTTTGAACCTGATCATAAAGCTTGGCATACTTTTAGGTTTTGACAATCTGTTGATTTTGGAACCAACAAATTGGCGACTATACTAGGGAGTTTCTTGTAATAAGAAAAAGGATTTGAATCTGATCCCATAACTCTATGAAATTGAAGTTGTTTCAGTTTTCCTCTTTTAAAATAAAAAGTGGTTGTGACTCTTGTAAGAAATCTCCATGAAATTATTGTATGAGTGATCAATTGAATTTTAAATTAGAAAGGTTAATTTTTAGACATAAGATCATTATAGTCTCTCCTAACATGGATGGTAGAAGTTCCTTACACCAAGGGAACCTAAATAACTCATTGAATAAAGATAGAAATAAAAAATGGTCAGAAAGGAATAAGGATAGTTTGAAGGCCCCTCCCACTTCAAATGTATCTACTAATAATAATGGATCCTCTACATATGCACCTATAATTATTGAATTGCATGAGAATCTTCACAATGAACAATGGAATTCCTTAGAATATTCTTTTAAAATATGTAACAATCCTTTGTCTGGGATTGGATTACATAGCAATGAAAAGTTTCCACCAAGAGATTCTCACAATTTTCCTGAATAGAATAGCCTATACATATCTGTATTCCCATTTAAACATGATCCCCAAAAGATGAAATAAATTTAAGACCACGTGGATGAAGGAATAAAATAGGCTAAAGTGAGAAGATATCACAAGGAAAGAATGACCCAACAATATGCTGAAAATTCACAACATAGGCCTGGGGAGAAAACACCTCAAATGGTATGCTTTACTGATGACCATGTCGTATCTACTTCAATGAGATAATTGACTAATTAGGAGTTAAAACAAGAGATAGAACAAATGCTAGCACAATTATAAAGGCTTAAGTTGATAAGGAAAAAGGAAGTATTGGCTCAAGAGATGCTCCAATTAAGTGTCCATCCTATTTCAAATGTGTCACAATATAAACCTATCTTTAATCAGGTTGGATATGCGAATGCAAGTGGTTCTTTAATCCCACAAGTACCTCGTAATGCAATTGGAAATCTTGGCAATACAAGTAATTCTCATCATAAATAGAAAAATGTTTATGCACCACAAGTTTTAAATCTAATGAGTGTTCCAATGAATTCTCAGCCTATCAGGAATGCTTATCCTTTTCCTCCTGGTCAAAAAGCAGTGAGCTATCAAAATCATGGATGTAATCAGTATGTTGGGCAGTATTAATATCAATATCAAGCTCCACATCAAAATGTTCAAGGAAATATGAACCCTTCTAGAGGTGTTAACCAAAATGTGCAGCAAGGTGTACATTAGCAACAACAACAATAGGGACCTCAGCATCAACAATATTAGCCTTATCAAAGACAAAATCCATTTGCAAGGGGACCTCTGAATATATACAAATTTAGACAACTTTATTTCTTTGGAATTCAAGGATACCCAAATGCAATTGACAATGAGGTAAGGAATGCAGTCTCAAAGTTCTCTAGAGACAATGTTGTCTTAGGAGAAGATCACATAAAGGAATTCAAAATAGTCATGGACAATTTTGATATACAACATGAGGATGTTTATATGAAGTTGTTCATGCGATCATTAACCGAGGATGTAGAGATTGGTATAAAAATTTGTCTGATGCCTCAATCAGTTCTTGGACCTAGTTCAAAATACTATTCAAGGAGCAGTATGGGGATCATTCTAACCTGAAGTTTTCTCTACATGATTTAACAAATATTCAAAAGAATTACAATGAATTAGTTACATATTTTAATACTAGATTCATGAAGTTGTTCAATAGGATTCCACCTCATTTGAAGCCTACAGATCTTATGTGCCTAGTGTTTTAACTGAATGCATTTGATCCAAAGACTGGTTATGAACTCATAACAAGGAATCGTCTTGTCCTTATTGAGGCATTTATAGTTGTTTTAAATATAGAAAATAATATAAAGGCCTCAAGAAAGATTGGTATAAGAGATGAGGTTAAAATATTGCAAAACCCTAAGGCCCAGAAAAATAGGCAGCCAAGAGAAGATGATAAGCTTGATAAGATTTGGAATGCTATGAAATATTTGTCATATAAAGTAGCAAGGAATGAAAAGGGGATATCTTATGATAAATCCAACTATCATAAGAATGAAAGGACGAGATTGCATAACATGCCTTAAAAAAAAAATTGGAAAGATGGGATGCCCTTGGAGAGTGATCAAAAGCATAATTCCAATAAAGATACCCCTGATCCATTGAAGAGGCATGGAGCTAATATGGAGAAGGATACTCCATGGTACATGTCTTGTAACTTTCCTCATTCTCTTGAGTATTGTGTAGTTGCACAATCAATTCAAGAAAGTGAAGCACTGTATGATCAGGAAAGAGATGACCACACTATCAATATGTTGACAATCAGAGCTTATGAGGTAAATAAAGAATATTCATCTTCAAAGGATGGTGGATTTGAATATGATGTAAATCACCAGAGGCACAACATTCATGTTGGTCAGGAGGAAGTATACTTTGATCAAGAGGATGACAATATAGGAGATCCTCTAATTTGTGTTGTAAAATCATAATCAAGTCAAATCCAATTGAGAAGACCAACAAGTCAAAAGCGTCACTTTAACTCGAAGATGGAGTTTTCTAATTTGTTCCTAAATATGTCTAAGGTTCAATGAAATTTCTTTTTTTTTAAGGACTGATTTGTGTTTTCCTAATCTAGAAAGTGATAAAAACAACAAAGAATAGCATAGAGGACTAACTCCAAGGATTTTTGGATAGATTTCACATGTCTTCTTCAACAAGAGCATGCTAATTAGTTTCACAGGTAGTTTAACAATGAATACACACCATAAATACATAACCTAGATTAGTAGTATAATGGGCATATTAACTTGGGATAAGCCCATTTTTTGAAGTGCAATACCTCCACAATGAATGGGTAACTAGATTATACAAAGGTCATGTACCACCTTCGTACCTCACACCTTAAAAGTACGAGGTCCTAATCAAGGAATGTCGGTCACCTCAATAAGGGTAAGAACATGATGAGTAACTTCATGCATGATGTTGTACATTGCATCATCCCAAGCTAACAATTGATAGTATTAAAGGCTACTAATAAACAAGGTTTCTAGTGGGGAATTAGTGAACAGTGAGCCCATCCATGGATGCCCGAGTTGAGGGGGGACTCCCCTCGTCTCTTCACCTATAGATGTCTTGACAAATTGGGGGTCATGAGGCTTGGCTTGAAGGATGTTGGCAACACCTTGGGGTACAAATTTTGTTCTCCCCCTTTATATACCTCACTTGAAAGCGTGGTTGAGGTCGACCTTGAGGTGATGAAATCCCTATTAGAATTGTGAATAACATAAGACGTAGGATCAAACAATGAACAAAGACACCTTCCATGCAAGATATTTACAAATAATAATATGTTATATCATCAACAAGAAAAATCTATAGTATGAACCTCAAGAATCTTCAAGAAGATCAAGAGTCCTCAAAGGTTGTCAAAAGGTTATTAGAATACAATGAGGGTTAACTGCTATATAGGAGCAACCCTAAATGATAAAGGAATTAGATCATGATGTGTCAAAATCTGATACAATGAGAAAAAATGATCTAATAATAGCTCCCTTTAGTTAACATAAAAAATTACTCCTAAGTTTAGCTTAAGTGCATGAGAATAAATTTGACTAATAATCAATTAAAGATTAATTAATTATTAGTTAATGCATGATTACTCTAACACCCCCCCCCCCTTTTTCTTTTCTTTTTCAAATTTGATACCTGTTGTCAATTAGATTTGCACCCTATTGAATACAAGATTCAGCAATCTACTGAAACATGGAAACCTTTTTCAGATGTGGGTGATTTGAATGAAGAAGGAATCTCCAGAGTGAGTTGGTTCTCCAAATGATGAATATTACTCTAAGAACTTTCTAGAAAAGGGATAAAAGAATAACTTGAAAATAAAGCCTATGACTAACAGATAATTCACCAAACTTATGAAAATTCAGACCTAACCACTCATAACAGTTTCTCTATCACAGTAATCCTCACAATCTCATTAGCACATACTTCATCAGTGATTTGCATGAAGATCCGGAAAACTAAACACAACATGCAACTTGAAACATGTAATTCTGAATGAAGGTTTACAATAGAAATACATATAAGGATTCAAGTTTGAACACACAAATACATCAGGTTGCCATTACAAAATTGAGACAGAAAATAAGAAGGAGAAATATGTTGTTCTATTAAAACTAAAAGAGTATTTGTCTGAACTGAGTACAACTGAGTTTACAAGCTCTAGAATGCTAAGAGCCAAAAACTGTATCCTTTTTTTTGGGGGGGAAGAAGAAAAAGACGAAGTCTTTTCAAAATATATCTCTCAAGAAACCCTAATCCGAGCTCACAAAGAAACTCAAGGAAAAAAGCTTCAAACTGTCTCAAAATACTGCATAAAAGAAGAAAAAAGCACACTGCTTTCATGATCAAACTGTAAAGCCTCTAAAAATAGGCTAAATCTGCTTTAAAAGCGAAAAACACCTTATCTCTCCAAGATGAAACTCAAATCCGACCAAGAGGAAAAGTCAATACAATCTGCTAAAAATAGCAAGAAATCATAAAACAATTTATAAAGATTGCTTTATGCTTTTGCTTTACATGATTGCAGATTTTACAATTTATCTATTTTTTGCAATTAAAGATTGCAAAATCTTTTGCAAAAAATAATTACATCCTTATTTCACCAATACAATGCTTGATTTTTCTTTAAAAAATCATAAAAATATCAATGGAAAATCGTTCTCTCCTATCAAGATCCTTAATTGATTTCTCTAAAATCAATTAAAAAAAAAACCCTAAGTCAAAAGTGCAATGATTTTACAACCTTTATTGATTTCTCACTAAATCAATTAAAATCAAATATATCCTCCCTTATCAACTCCTCACCAAGGCATCATTAATCACAAATTTCTCTAAGTTCAGCCCCTTACATTGCCAAAATTTAAATAAGGAAACCCTAAGTCTTAGGAAAATAAGACCATCACTCTTCAAAGCTTGACCTAGGCATATTAGAGTTCGACTGCTTCAAATATTAAACTTCATATTCTAATTAATTCACAATAATCAAATGCTATGGTCAATTGTGAATATTTGAAGGCAATTAAAATGTCTGACCTAATTTGAATTAGGGCAAGGAACAAAAAGAAGTCAAACCCTAAAAATGTTTTCATTTTTGCAATCATCATTTCGAATAAATTTGAGCTTTTCCTGAAAGGATAGCACCACCATGATTGAGCTCAATCTGTAGCTCGTGTGCTTGAGAATCTTCACCCTCTTCTTTAGATAGTTGAATATTTTACTGGGTAAGCTTGGTTTCTGAAGTATTATGGTTTTTCACTTCATTCTAAAAGCAAGAAAGGCCATTAAGGCCACAACTACAACACAGTGTCTAATGCATTTTATTTTACTTTTTGTGCTTATTTGAGAGAGCTCGATTCTTGGGCTTGGGCTCTCTGTGTTTTTCTCTAGCCGCCATGGCGAAAACCTTCAAGTTTGGAGCCTCCTGTGAATGTTCTGGTTGTGGTCAGTGTGTTCTCCTGCGAGCATGAAATGGTGAGTTGTGTCCCAGCCGTATACTTCTTTCTACATAAACTTAAGAAGGATTTACTTTACTTATGATTTCATGGCCATGCACAGGCCACACCATATGTATCTCAGGAAAAGCATTTTTAAAGCTTTTGGGCTCGACCCAAAATAGGAATCTCTTTAGAACTTTTTCACATTTGAGGACAACCCCCTCATGGGTATCATGAGAATCAAATGAAAATTGATATTCTCTATTCTGAAGCTCGACCCACCAAAGGAAATTCACATTTTTATACTCTCCAAAAAAAAACTAGATATAGGTATTTGTTATTTTGAAGAAATCAATCTTACTTTGATACTTTCTCTTACGGAGCTCAACCATTATGATTTCCATATGTATTCTTGTTATTTCATATAAAATCCTCATATGGGTATCTTGTATATATGATAAAACAATTATCTTGTTGCTCTGATAAAATACCCATATGGGTAAGCTGTAAATTGTATTAAATTTGTTTGTCTTGATATTCATGTGAAAACTAGCTCGAACCATGAAGATTTCTTTTCTCCTCTGTGATTTCTTGAAAGACCCCTTCATGGGTGTCACTGCAAGTTGTAATTTTTGTATTTGAAATCAAACCCCAAATGTGGGTATATGGGAAACAAAATCTGTATATTCATTTTGCATTCAATTTATGGGCTCGACCCATCATGGTTGGTGCTTTTCTTTGACATTCTGTTAAAAAACCTCGCACAGGTATATGAAATTCTGAAAAAGGTCTCTTGCTGCTCCACAAAAATGACCGTATATTCTTTGAAAATTAAAATTTCTTTATGTGAATCTCAAACCAACTATGAGTAAATAGAAAACAACAAAATTTGTATGTGTAAAAATTTGGGCCCTACTCACATGGTATTTTTTGCTTTTCTTAGTTTTCTCCATGAGAATTCTAAAGAAAAAACCTGAAGCATATTGAAACTCTAAGTATCTGAAATTCTGAACCATATGTCTTGAATTCAATTTCTCAAATGGACCCCCTATACTTCAAATATACTGCATTTTACTTAAAACCCTGATGTGGTATTCAAAAAATGAAGGAAGTCATAACCCTGTCTCTTCCTGTAGATGACCTAAATGAGAAATCAGAACCTTGAAGAAACTTGGATTATCTCTCAACCAGGGCACACTGCAACATGATAAAAACAGAACATTAAATCTGAAGCTTCATATGAATACTTGATTGAGGTTGGGCACTTACTACATTCAACATTCTAATAAAGATCCCTTCTATATATCTGTATTTGTTTGAAGATCTTTCAACTGTCATATTCATACTGCTCACATCATCCTCTCACACATAAATCTCTTTGATTTGAGTCTGAAGATTTCTAGTCCATCTTGCTACTTATGCATTCACAATCATGCACCTTCACTCATGCTATGCCTAGTATGAGTTCTGTTCATTCTAGAAATGAGTTTTGTGTATTTAAATCCTTGAAAATAAACCTGATTGAGAACAAATTAATGACAAAAAAATTCCAGAACGGTGTACTAGTTTACTTCTTTTCAAAACAGTGATGCATAACCCACCTAATGTTGTATTTGCACCCTCAGCCAAACTGGAACTGACTATTTCATTTATCATTTGAATGTAATTCCTATCCTTTCATACTCTTAGGCTTCAACCTAGCACTCTTCATGCATTTTTATGCTCCACTTAATAAAATTTTTCGTAAATCTACTCTCTTCTGAGATGAAAATGAAACAATTCTCCTCATTGAGGCATAATGTATGCCTGTTCACTATCCTTGATTGTGAGAAAGACACTGTTGAATTGAACCTTGCATGACATATGATCATGATGAGAAAATAACACTGTAGCAAACGAACATGAACCATACAACAATGTTCAAGATGAATGTACTCAGTCAAGTCATTAAGCGAATTAAACTCACTATTCACCTGTAGCTTTCATAAAGCATTTACCTAATTGTTATGAATGCACAATTGGTTTAATAGCTTGATAGATAACTATGCTTAACTCCTTCAGTTGTATATCATTTCTTTTCTTGATGTATATGATGACGTTCTCTTATCAGCCCACTTGTAATGAATAAGGGCAGCATGCCGAGCTCTACCCTTGTGGGAGCCCGTTTTTCTCCACATGCTTGGTCTTTGAATAATAAACAACATCGTGATTTTCCCTATACCTGCAAAAGGAAACAAACAATGTTAGCATAAAAACAAGATATGATGATCATACTAATGTTTCTCCCTCAACTTATTTCTTTGCACTTTACTTGATTGTTTTAGTGAATGATTAGTAGCAGGCTGCACTATTGTTGGTGATTCATATAGGTATCTTCATAATCAAAGCCTCTAACATCCTTCTTCTTTCTCTTACAGGTTAACGGAGCTTGGGAAGACAAAAGGTGCACCATTTCAGCATCGACCATCAGCCAATCAAGTAATGATGATTATGTTGTTACTTATGTGATTTCTTCTTTTGCATCTTCCATAGTGTAGTGTGCTATTAATGATGCACTGTGATAGTCCCATCCACGACTTGTGTGGATATTTGATTTCATCTTATGCTTTTCATTTTGAAAAGAAAATGCATCTTAATGCAATGTTGTATTATCATTTGGATTCTTGCAATCAAATGAAGCTATGTAAATATGAATCACTTTATGAAATAAATGAAAGCATTTAAAATGCTCTGTTGTCTATATGCTCAATTATGTAATTCATTTAATTGTAAAACATTGAATAGCACTTTTGAAACTTTGTTTCTTCATTGTAATGCACAACTGTCACTTGACGAACAATGAACAAAGTGCAAGCAACACTTAAGCATAATGCAGAAATAATTGTAATTTCACTTTAAAATATAACAGCATTCAGCTAGCTTCACCAATTGAGTTATAGCAAAAAATTGGTAGCAATACCATACACCCAAGTTATGACTAAAAGGAAAAACATCTTCTTTATGGCCAAAGAAGGCTTGAAGGGGCCCTTGCCAGCAGTTCGTACTATTGATGTTGCCATGATGTCATGTTGATGTGAGTAGAATATTCCTAAGGAATATTTCCTTGATACCAAAAAAAATTGACCCCTTGAAAATATTGGTGATGGCATATTTTGAGGAAAGGCAGAATATTCCAAATAGTTATTGATCGAATAACAGAAAACAGTGTTGTAAAACAATCGTGGAGATAAGGAATATTCTAACATCGACGAAGGTAGGGCCATCAAACAGTTAACAGAGGTTTTCGTTGACAACCCAAAGTGCTCCAAGTTGTGGTCATACCCCTCATCATGGTGAAAAAGATACCACCACTATGGGTATGGGCCCATAGGCCTGTAGAGGAAGGTACCTACAAGTATCCCCCCCAAAAAAAAATACCGCCCCAAAATTTTAAACCTAGTCATCGTACGATCCTTGTACAAATTTTTGTTCAGAAAATGTGTCTCAACCTTGCAATTACATAAGGTATTGTTGATGCATAAGGTTGTTCATATAACAACAACCAGGGGGGCATGGGGGGGATCTCCCCCCACAAGGGTTTTGTTCATCATTATGTCTCATATCTAACAACCAATATTTTATTAGCTTGACTTGCCTTAGAAGGAAACCTCATTTTATGAGGGTGTTATATTATGGCTATGCATTGCAATGTATTCTAAGAGTTTGATAGCGGTTGTGTTGCCTCTAGATCTCTGAGTGGTGATACTCCTATGAGAAGCTTGCTCTGCAAGTATATTGTAATCTTTATGATTTCTGAATAATATATTGGGTGACTTTTGGAGTGTGGGGTCTTTCTCTTGAAAGGGTTTTCCCCACGTAATCACTGTTTTGTGATATGCATGATATTTATATGTCTATTTATATTTAAGTTTTTGTAAATGTTAAATATCTATAAAAAAATTGTAGTATTCTCCTCTCAAGATTAGTGTAGGAAATTGTTCTGCTACCTTAGATTCCTTACAATTACCTCAGAAGCTCCCGACGGGTAATATGGGTGAACAAAAACACTTTCCATTCAAGAGAGCTGCAAACAATATTATGCAATATCCTCGACAAGAAAAAGCTATAGAATTCCAAAGTGATAACACAAGGTTTGAGTGCTATATAGGAGAAAACCTAAATGATAAAGGGATTATATCATGACAAGTGTCAACATCTCATGCAATGAGATAGAATGATCTAATAAGAGCTCTCTAATTAACATAAAAAAGCACTCCTAAGTTTAGCTTAAGTGCATGAGAATAAGTTAAACTATTAATTAATTAATTATTAGCTAATTGATGTAGAGCAGAGAGGAAACCTTTCAACAATCACAACTCAAATTGTTTCAACCAACTTTCCAACCTTCAAAACCCTATCTTGGCAATTTTCTCAATTCTTTCATATTTCCCTTGTAGCATTGCAAATAGAGATTTTTCTACATATATCTCAAAAAACTCCTCAAACCTAAAAAATAAAAGGTTTTTTAGACACCCATTATCCTCTTCTTTAACATACCTTATTTGTGCATATGGTTGTTTTGAAACATCATCTCCAACAATTGACTGGTATGTTGTCCTAGACCCCAAATAGGTCACTTTTCCAAAGTAACACCTCTCCAAACCCTTTACCAAACCAAAAACTCTACTCCAATGATCTAGGAAGGTCTCAAATAGATTAAATCCATAAATTTTATCAATAGAAACCCTTACAAATTCACCCAACTCCAAAATCTCACTTTTGGCCTATTTAGGCTTGCATACAAGAGGGTTTATTGAAAATAAATACCCCAGGCCCTATCTCACCTTACCACTTCCTCAAACACATCAAAATATGTCTAAATATACTTAATAAGACATCTCCCAACCTCCAACAATGCAATTTCATCAAACTACAACTCCTAGCCATCCACTTTGAACCAAAAAACTCATGAAATCACTTAGGGCAGCAATCAAAAGCCCCTCCACACGCCTTCCCTCCTCAAAATAACCCCAAAAAAATATAAACCTTCCTACAAGTATCCATTCCACCAAGCTACAAGAAATTATAATGTTGGAATGGATCAATATTACATTTTGTTTACTTTCAAACCCTCAATCATGGTATACAAACCTGCCTATAGAAAAATGGCCACAGAACACTCAAATCTCTATGGAATTCAATAAAAAAAAAACCAAAGTAATGCTAACTCATATGTCCATCAATTAAAGTGAATTTGGAAGCCAAAACAAACTGTACAAGGCCATACAATGGCCTGGAGCAACAGATTTTGCTAGCAAAAAATATAAAAATGGAGTATTTTTATTGTTTCCTTTCACTAAAATGAACACCAAGAGCTTACATTGAGTTCCTTCAACATTTTTAAACTTGTCCCAACCAAAACTAACTCACAAACCGACTTCAACCACCTTTCTAACTCCAAATGACCTTTAGGATTCCAATATTTGCATTTTTGCAACTTTTCATGACAACATTTGAGAATAAAGAAACTTTTTGCAAAATACACCCTCTATGATCCTAGTTACATTCTAAATGGTTTATTATGGCCTTATTTGCAATACAAAAGACTAGACACCAAAAACCAACTTAAGACCTTATTTAACAAAAATTGTAAAATTGAACTAACATGGTGCCCCTGCACCATACACTCGGCCTGAAAAAGACCTCAAGTCCCTTTGAGGACCAAAAAGATGTTGCCTCTTATCATTCCATGATCTCCAACTTGCATATCCACCTGGTGACCCTTTCCAATGAGTCAAGTATTGGAAACTTGCATTATCTCTGCCCTTTGACCGATTCCTACTTTGAATATGTTGTTCTCCATTTGATGATTGTTGTCTAACTGTCTTTTGATTTGTAAATGTTGCTAAACCAATCTTCATACCTGCCAACATACCTTTATCAACTTTATCTTTGACTATCCTCTCCTCCACTCTTGTTGCAAACTTGAATCCACCCTCTTGTCCTTGCCAAACACTTTGTCTTATTCCATCTTTTTCCTTCATCACTATCCTCAATTCCTTTGCCCCTAATTTCATTGTCCTATTAGGTTTTGAAACCTTTGTCTTATCAGAAATTAACTACCCACTGACCTTTTTTGAAACCATAGGACAAAGTACTGTCCCAATCAAATTTTCTTAACCCATCTCGCTTTCTCACAAACAATTCATCCTTGACCTTCTCTAGGTCTGCATTTGATATCTTCTCATTTCCTTGTCTTCCCAATACTGAATCATTCCTCATACTTGTTGTTTTGACACTTTCAAGCCTTGAAGTGGCTGCAACCTCTACCTTATTTTCTTCCTCTCATTTCACAAACTCTTTCTTTCCCATCATGATCACTTTTGTTGCCTTGGTCTGCTCCTTAGCATCTTCTTGCAATGGTGTTAAGGTGGAGGTATTTCCATCCTTCTCAATCTAATATGTGTTGTCTCTCCCATCATAAATGGCATGTCTATCAAAATTCCATGGTCTTCAAGCAATAAATGGAAACAATCCATTGGAAAAACATCATAAAGAACCTTGTCCTTATATCCACCAATTTGAAACTCAACTAAAGCTTGCTCATTAACCAAAATGGACTGATCATCATTCAACCAAGATACTTTATATGGTGTTTCATGAGACACTTTTTCTAACTTTAGTCTGTCTACCATTTCATTTGATACCATATTATCAGTACTCTCTAAATCTACCACAACTTTGCATAATTTACCTTTGAATTTTTAGGTGGTCCTGAATAATGTTCTTCTTTGAGTCATCTCCTTCTCCTTGGATGCTTTCAGTAGTTGTCTTCTCACCATCAATGACTCTCCCACTTGTTGATGTGTTTTTATGCACTTCTCAACACGGGCAATGCATAGGTGCACTACCTCTCTTGAAAGACAATCTTCCACAATCAAATTGCAGAACACTATCCCAAGGTCTCTAATGTCAAGTCTTGACAGTGCTTGGAATATCTCAATTGTTTGATGTGATTTGCTGAAATCACAAGGTGGACTTACGAATGGGTTACAAAGCATGGGAAGTTGGGTCTTGAAATGGAGCTCCTAAGATGAAAGGTTGTTGTGCATTTGTTGTAGGTTCAAACAGCAGTCTTGAACTCCATTTTTATCCTTGGATTTAGCTTTACAATGTGCAATGAACCTTAGCATAGGTCACTCATTAAATAAAATGAAAAAAGGACAGGGAAGAGAGGAGGTTCTGGATCTGCAACTAATTGTGAAGAGTGATAATGGAGTTCCTGCAATGGACAACTTCTTGGAAACAATATTCCACTTAACCAGAAATCTCACAGTCTCATGGAATTTGTGCTATCTTCTAAGGTCTGCAAATGTTTCATCTTTCATTCACCATATGCATGCATGAACAAAGATGAAAGTTTGGAGAAGCTTTTAATTTAAGTCCAGACTAACTTTATACAGCTATCTACCATCAGTAAACAACAAAAAGTATGGACTAAGAAGGCATCTACACTACAAGGATTTTCATAATCATAGGACAACATTCCTAAAATCTATCAACGCAAGAGAACAGTTAACTAAAACAGCAATAAAATCTAAGTTAAACATCTAACAATGGAGGTTGAATCAAGCAACATGTGAGAAACTCAAAAAATGCATTGAGTCAATGTATTTTCATTATAAATTTTTGTAGCATGTCTTTACAACAACTCAACTCCCTTTGCAAATGAGAGGAGACCTCTATTTATAGTGCCCCAAAAGTTAAATGAATGGCCAAGATTAATTCTCATTGTGTGGCCAAGATTCATTACAAAATAGGGTTTCACCAACCCCCAATATTTTACAATTTTAAAAACAACATTTTTTCCTTTTCCCTATTTTGTCATCTAATGATGGCACTGTAGCAATTTTGTCTTTTGTTGATTGTTGTTTACTGTGGTTACTCCTTGGGGAGTTCTTTATCATCTACGGGGTTGTCTTCCTACTTCTTTGAGGCTGTGTATTCCATGAACTTTAGGACGACTGGTTGGAGCTTGTCTACCTCAATGATCTCACACCTCAATGCTTGGTAGCTCCATTCCTTTGCATTATCCTCTAGCCTTTTCCAGTCCTCATCGTATTTTGCGCCTTGGTCCCTGAATAGCTCTGACTGATCGAAAGCATGGGCAGCAAAACTCATGAACTCCACTGTCATTTCACTAGACATCCCATCCTCCATCTTCTTTTGGAAGTAAGGCTTCACCTTCTCTGGATCCATTTGCACTGCGAGCACGTCATACTCTGTCATCAGCTTGAGGTATCAGGCACATTCCACTCTGATTTCCTTGATCCATTCGATATCCTTATCCACTTTGTTCATTATTTGTTCCAACCTTTCTTTCCGATTGTCAAAGTCTTTCTGCCACACATCCATTAGCCAATGATCATCCCCATTGAACACAAGATCCTTTTCCCATGTGGCTTTTGGTAATGGAAGGATAGCTTCAATCTTAGGAAAGGTGGAGTCGTATATTGCATAAAAGTCGATGCAGAGCTTTCTCGTACCTTCCAAAGATTGTTGCAAGTCTAAGAACTTGTTGGTTGTCCGAACAGCCCAGCTAATTCCCATTTCCCGATGTATAAGACTTGTCAGAACTAGCTTTTTGTAGTTCTTTCCAAGTTTTTTCTCCTTTCCATCTTATCAATCTATTCTTTGGATAGCAGTTGGGGTGCAGTTGTGGATGTGGTGGGCAGGTCATCCACCGAAGACCATTGTTGAATGTAATTTGTCAAAGCAGCTACCTGTGCTTTGAGCTCATCTTTTGAAACCTTGTCCTACTTTATCAAATGTACCACCGTGGCCACTGACTCCTCAAGATGCCCCACCTTCTATTCTCTAGTGGCAGTCCCCAAGTCAATGGTGGAGATGTTGTAAGTTATCCCTTCCTAACCCATTACTGGCATTGCTATTTGCACAACTCGAGACCCAAAAGCATCCATCGTTACCCTGGATCAGGTCTTAGGCTTCTTTTCTTTCTTTATTGTGATATGAGCTTGGGCTAAGATAGCCTCTAGTCTCACCCTCGTGTCCTTTACTATGGGAGTTCTCCTTTCAAGCTATTTTTCTAACCATTCAGGCACGATAGACTTGCCCTTAGGTGACTCACAATCATCCTCGCCCCTCTCGGCCAAGGCCAAGTTTTCTACCCTCTTATCTTCTGAAACCCTATCTTCCTCCTTGGGGGCATCTTCTTCTTCTTCATCGGAGTCCTGGATGAACACAAGGTGTTTAATAGGAGGTTTGGCAGATAATTGCTGCTAGGGACTTTCTTTCTCTTTCATTTCCCCTCTTTTCTCTCTCTCAATTTGTTCAACCTCGTGCATATGTTCCTTGAGCTATTCAATTTTGAGGCTCTCGTTTGCTTGAGCCTCACTCTCAGGTTTGTCTTCTTGCTTCTGTCCTTCTTCTTCAAGGAGTGACCCTTCTACCTTTTCCTTAGTATCCTTCAGTTGTTGGGCCATTTCTTCCTCTAGGTCATCATCGAAGGTCTGCACAATGACCTTACCACCAGCGTCGTCCTCCTCATCCCCTCTCTCAGAGGAACTAGATCCTTCTTCTTCATAGGACACCTTGTAAATAGTGCAATGTTCATATTCCAGGTGCTCGTGGTATTCATCGGCCTCCTCTTCAAAGGGCTTTGAGCCCTCTTGTTCTCGCCTCTCCCACTCCTTAGAGATTAACATGGGGGCTTCCATAGCTGGTGGCCCTGTCAGAGGTTGTGAAGGTTTGGCAGTAGCGAGGACCTTAGCTAAGGCTACTTGAAGAGTGGGATCCATGAGGATCTGGGAGAGCTCGGAAGGGATATTATGCATATGCTTTGAGAAGGCTTCAGGCAAGGTGGGAGCGGGCATTGGTGCAGCCATCGTAGGTAATGGGAGTGACATGGTGGGTGACATGGCAGCAGAGGAAAGAGGAGTAGTTATGGTAGAGGAGGAGTCAATTATGATCACCGGCTCGGTCGGGGGAAAAGAGGCAAGATGGACAGAGATGTCCACCGTCGGCAGGGATGTAGTGACCATAACCAGAGAAGCAAGTGGTGCAATAGTCAAGGCAGGGAGAGCCAAGAGGGGTTCTAATTTATTTGTACCCTTTACTTCTTCCTCTTGGACTAAGTGCTGCTCTGTGGTACCCTCTATCTGCTTAAGTCTTTTGGAGGGTGAGCCTCTTGTTTCTTTTCTTGTATAGACCTTAGGGTTAGGAGAATGTTCTATTCCTGTCTCCTTCCTCTTCTTAGACCTGGTGACCAAAGGAGACTTGGACATCCTGCCAATTGAAGTGGTGGCAGTAGCATCCTCCGTGGCACTAGGTTCACTCTTGAGCCCTTCATAAGTTAAAATTACCTCCTACTATCTTAATCGGGCTACCTGTCTATCAACCCATTCCTTGGTATGGGCCAAGATTGGCTTGGTTATGATATCGAGGTCATCGACCTCCTGCTCATCCCAATTGATTGTTGGTAGTGGAAAATTAGCAACTGCGGGGGTACCTAGGGTCCATTATGGTACTATCATCTTCTTTGACTTGGTCTGGTATGGGAAAATGTTGCACCTTCCTTACAAAATTTGCAGTCATCCACATATAGTGCCTTGCACGTACCTCTCTATAATCTTGACAATCCCCCCAAAAGTTTTCAATGTGGTGGAGATGAGCAAATCCCAGTCCTAGTGCCTTCCTTACATGCCCATATAGATCCATTTTAGGGCAAGCAATGTGTAGATGAAAGTGATAATCCTTTAGTTCCTTCTCAAAGTTACCAGTGCACTGGGAAGTTTGTAGCTTATACATGCCCTGGCCAAGAGTCATGGGATAAGAGATCCCTGCTATATGTTTGCCACTAAAGATCACCTATATGTGTTGGAGCTGCCGAGAAAGCTCCAATAGGATGATTCGCTCATTGGGGTATCGAGGAAACCTGTTTGGCCTTTCGGTGAAGCCTTGGGAATATATGTATGTGAACTTCGGGTATTGAATGAAGAAGAAGGCATATTGCTTCAAAAAAGACCGAGCAGTGTGGGAAACTCTTCTTTTGAAATCCCTAGCAATCATTCTAACAATAAGGCCGATGAAGGTGTCATTTACTCTGCAATACTCCCTCTTGAAGTTTTGGTACTGGAGCTAGGGGTATCTATCATAGGCTTTGAGTCTTCGACCCTGATCTTGATTAGGCACCACAAATAACCCATTGAACTATTTTTGATTTGCCAAGGAGTAGACAAGGTATGAAGTCATATAGAATTTGGAGCTTTTCTTCACATCGACGAACTGCTCATGGAAGTAGTTGCTTATTATACCTCCCCAATAAAATGTGATCTTTGTGGTAACGTCTTCATTCCCACAAAGGATTTTCTCAATGAAATACACCATCCACCCCTGAAAGAAGGCTGCCATTGGAAGACCCATAACCCTGCTTAGCATAGTGACTAGGTCGTGGTAATCCTCATGGAAATCACTACGGAAGAGTTCATGAGGAACCTTTGCAGTGTTGCCCCGCTTTTCCTTGAGCCAATGCTGATTTATTAATTTCCTGTAGCCTGTAGGGTTACCATCCCACACTGCCTGGCACTCCTCAATGGTAGGAATTTCCATTTCTTGAAACGTGGGAATATGAAAGGTTGTTGTGATTCCTCCAGCCGATATGTCAGCAAGAATGTTACCATCAATGTCAATAATTGTCCTAGTGTTGGGCTAATACACCTATCGACAAGCCATGACCAATTCAGGGGCCACGAGGGATGGGGGAAAGCCTGCAACTTTTGCGATTCCACTTTGTCTTATCAATCTTGCATTTTTTGTTGTTGGATTGACCCTGACCCTTTGTGTAAATTCGTCAATATTGACATGGCCTATGTTGGTGTCAGTGATCTCCTTCCAATCCATGGTAACCTTTGAGTGCAGAGGCTCACCCTGGAATTGGTGTTTCATTTGGTCCTTGTCTTCTTTCCCCAATTATTTTTTCTTGACTTCTTTCCTTTGTCCCTTTTGACAGTGCCCCTGAAGGTCCTGCACCCGATTCCATATATTTTGCAAGCACAGGAGTAGTAAGTGCAATTGATCATGAAAGCATTCATGTTAGTCAAAATCCAAAAGATGAAATCCATTTTAAATAATCTATCAAGCATAACATGATACTTTTAGCCCCTGATGTCATTGGTCTTTTGATTGAGGGCTTTGGGACAGTTCAATCCTAGAGGGCTGGACTTCCCTGGAAAGAATGTTGTTTGGCAAAGCGAACGGGGTGGAATAATCCTGGGGATTCTTTCCAATTGATTTTTTGATAATTTAAAAGGTTCGCAATGGAGAGGACCAAAATTAAGCACGTGGGTCAGGACTAGATTTCAAATTTGGGCTCACTTGGACTGATCTAGGAGCATCCAAAGGTCCAATGCCAGAAATCCATCTGGAGATGGCTGTTCAGGACGGCTGAGCAGAAATGGAGTCCCGAAGACAAAACTCTAGGGTCTGGGGCCCTGTGGATCAAAGGATGGCCATCAACTTACAATTTTCAAGTGACCCAGGCCGAAGGTGTTGGGATGTTGCAGAGCCATCGCCGTTTGCGACATCAATCATTGGACAGAAGTCCGGAGCTTTGGGCCTGGGATGGGAGGAAGCCATCAGGAGTTTTTTGGTTTTTAATGGGATGGACGAAGCTCATTTCACCGATAGCCCAGTGGTGAGACATCACCCATTTTCCCAGTGACCAAAAGTTTCTAGTTGGTGTGAAAGTATGCCTCAAAGAAAGGTCTCAGTGACATCTGAATGTCTTGCCGACTGAGCATGTCGGCAGGAAAACCTTTCGATGAAGAGACATCATGGCAAGATTTGAAAGTCCTGCCGACCAATCGAGGAGAATGCCTAACGGTGAGAGATATGTGTCTTTAGTGAGAGGTATCACCAACTCCCTCATGTCTCACCAAACAAGCATATTGACAAAGGGTTGAACCTCAGTGTGAGGTCTTGGCGACATCTGAATGTCTTGCCAACTTCCAAGAGGTGTACCAGGCCCAGCGTTAGTGTTTGCCACTAGATTTTCTGATTGAGTCTTTATGGCAATGGGAAGCCAAAGCTAGAAGCTTGGAAGGCTGAAGAGGATTTCCCTTTTCAGAACGATGGAGGAGGGACGGAGTCCCGGATGGCGGAGCCCTGCACGATTGAGGACGTTCAGTGTTTACACGGGTCTCCCAGCAGCGAAAGGAGGTCCGGGACTTGGGGAACAGAAGGATGTCAGGCATTTGCCATTCATGATGGCGAAGATCACACAAAATCCTGGGGATGAAAGTCTAAGAATTAGGACCCGACAGATCAAAGGGGGGTAGTGAAGTTTTCACCAACAGACGGTGATGAGGAAGGTGGGCCCCAGAGCTCAGGTGGTCAGGGCAAGATCTCTGTTTGAATTTAGCAACATCTTCGCAGACTTTTGGTCATAGAAGTTTGATGGCTAGGGCCTGAAGATGCAAAGCGCCAACCATATTTACGTTTAAGTTACACTCGACGGCCGGGGAAGGACGAAGGTTTGAAGATCTAGGCCCGGAGGGTCAAATTGTCATTTTGAAGATGTTCATCATTTTAGCTTCTTTGGCAAAGAGAGGACCCAGGGCCAGAGGGGACGAATGCCCCTGCATAAAGAACAGCCACGGCAAGGTGGAGCCCCGAATTGATCATGAGGGTACCTTCAATGGCTTTCTCAAGTTTTTAAGACATTGGTTTTGTTCGTTATATCATATTTCATCATCTACATGTCTTTTGATTGCTATTGTTCATTTTAATCCTTAGAAAATCATGAAAATGATGTTCAAGAAGATGAACGAAAAAACCTACCTCGAACACTCAATGCGAGGAGGCACGCAACCCACAAGCAGTCGGTAAGCAAAGGCAACGTGCGTGAGCATGAAGGTCTCGAAGATGGTTGGCTCCTCTCTAGCAAGCTCTGATCTCTCACTGTGACACCAACGAGTGAGAATGACAGGCTTGGGCAAACAATTTATACCCCAACTGCCATTAATAGCCACAATAAATGAAAGTACAGTAGACACTTGGGTTGGTGTATTTAAATTTACTAACGACGGCAGGAGACCCAGGTTCTAGAGGCCGGGAGGGCGCAGGGCAGCGGCCGTTTCAAAATTTCAACTCGGAGGGGTTGGCGGTGACAAAGAGGGAGCTAGGGCCCAAAGGGCGAAGTTCTACCAGAGGTCCGCCGTTAGGAACGGTGAAACCTTCACAAAATTTTGAACACAGAAGTCTAGAAGTTCGGGCCTGGAATGTTCGAAAGCAACCATGATTTCCCCATAAACTTTTAGACGGTGACAACGGAACTAGGACCCGGGGTTCGGGAAGATGCAACTCATCCGTCATCGAGAATGGTGGATACAATAGGGAAAACCAGCCAGGGAAATCCGAAGGGGCAGGCCCAGCCGGGTCCAAGGCCGCCGGAAGAGGAAAACTACCAGAGGGAGCCCGTAAGGCACCAAAACTAGACAAAACGAGCCAAGGGGAAGCATGGTCAACCTATGATGAAACTTTTGGAAGAACATTGACTACCCGGGGCACAAAAATAGGGCACGCAAAAGGAGATGGTGACAAAAAAATGACCCGGAAAGGTGAAAGAAAAAGAGGGTCCCCTTTCAGAACGGGGTGTGTGTGCCAAGGGCACAACAAGTTGTAGATACAAAACCAATGAAAGTCAAGGATGCACAAACAGTTGAAGAGATAAAGCAATAAGTTTAGAAAGATGGTCTATGGGCCATGAATTTTGATGGAACCTTCTCAAAAGAAGGGTCAAGAGCAGGGGTGATACTCATGTCACCAAGAGGTAAGTCTTACAAATACTCATTCTCACCCAAGTTTGGATGCACAATAATGTTGTTGAGTATGAGGCTTTACTCCTAGGACTTAAAGTCATTGTCAAGCATGGAATTAAAATGCTCAAGGTCTTAGGTGATTCTGAATTAGTTGTTTCCAAAATAAAAGAAAAATATGAGTCTAAGAATAAAAGGTTAAAGCAATATAGGAATGTTGTTTTGGATTACATTGAAATGTTTTGACACATTTTCCATTGATTGGGTAGAGAGGTCAAAAAATGTCATGGCATATTTCCTTACCAGTATTACATTGAGATTGAATGATATTACCTTCTCTGGTATATCAAAGGTTGAGACTCAAGTGAGGCCTTCTATCCTAGATAACATTCAAAGTTGGCAAGTATTCAATAATAATGAGGACTTGTTGAAGTCCTTGCATTGTGTGGATTTATATCACAACTAGGAAATTGATTTCTAGAGTTTTGTGGAGAAAGTGGATGGAAAGGATACTATTTTGGAAATGAGGTCATTCAACTAGGACCAATAAAATCCCAAAAGTATTGGTAGCCCTAGAAAGAGTTTTTTATAACTCTAATAAGTGTAATATGAGGAAAAATTCTACACATGAACAAGACTTAGAGGAAATAAATTTGGGAATAAAGAATGTACCCAAGAAGGTGTACATTAGTAAGAGGCTCAACCCTAAGGTTAGGGAAATGTTAATTTCTTTGCTAAGAAAGTATAAACATGTGTTTGCATGGTCATATGATGACCTAAAGGCTTATAGAGAAGAATTTTTCCAACATGAAATTCCTTTGAATCCAGATGCAAAACCTTTTAGGTAGAAGTAGAGGCCAATAAATCCTATATTGGCACATAAGATGCAGCAAGATCTCATGAAGCTTCGATATGGTGGAATCATAAATCCTACCAGACATTCTACTTGGGTATCAAATTTGGTACCAGCAAGGAAAGAGAATGGAGATATTAGATTATGTCTTAATTTTAGAAATTTGAATATATCTTCATTAAAGGATAATTACCCATTGCCTAACATGGAGGCAATGTTGCACAAAGTTATTGGTTGTGAGCTTTTATCCATGATGGATGGGTTTTCTAGCTACAATCAAGTAAAGGTAAAAGAATATGAGCAATATAAGACAACTTTTACTACACCATGGGGAACACATTTCTATGTTAGAATTCCTTTTAGCTTGACTAATGTTGGAGCTACATTTCAAAGAGCTATGAATTTTTCTTTTCAGAATTCATAGATGTTTTATGGCTATATATCAAGATGAACTCATAGCATATTCCAAGAAGGAGGTGGAGCATTGTATGCATCTAGAAAAGATATTCATAAGAGCAATATAATTTGGTATTTTATTGAACCCTAAGAAATGTACATTTGAGGTTATAGAAGGAAATTTTCTAGGGCATATAGTTTCAAAGAATGGGATAATAGTTGATCTAGAAAGAGTTGCAGGAATTGATAGGATCCCAATTCCCAAGTCAATAAAGGGGATTTAGTCATTCTTTGGCCAAATTAGTTTTGTCAGAATATTTGTTACAAACTTTATTGAAACTACAAGGTCCATTTCCAAGATGTTGAGAAAGAAAGAAATAGTTGCATGGGGCAATGATCCTGTTAAAGCATTTGATGACATTAAAAAAGTTATCAAAGAGGCATTGGTGCTCAAATCACCTGATTTTTCTAAGCCTTTCCAATTGTGTTTTTTTTGCATCATTCCATATTGTTGTTGTTCTAATACAAAATAATGATGAGGGATATGAACAACCCATTTCTTCCTTTAGAAATTCACTTCAAGTAACAAAATTGAAGTATGATATCATGGAAAAATAAGCCTATGCTCTATAGAACCAAGATCCTAGTACCTGCAAAACACAATAAACAAACACATTAGAAGATTCAAATGCAATCCAAGATCAAAGTTCCCCATAAAATCCATTAGCAATGCTCAAAATAGGAATAAAAAAACAAGAACACAATGAAAAAGCAAGAAGATAGATCAAATCCTATTAAAAACATGCAAACTCTTAATCTTATGGGGGAGTTGGTGCCAATTTGATGTGGAAATTGGCCCTTTCCCAACTCCTATGATGCAATGTTGATGAGTGATGAAGAGTGATCCACTTTGTTGAAGATTCAAGTGTGCTCCAAGATGAAAAACTTGCATAACCTAGCTAAGACTTGATGAAATGGATGAGAATTGTTATGCTCAGGTATGGATTTGAGTATAGTAAGTTTGCTCAAACTGTGGGTGATGAAATGAGGAAAGAAGCCTCTTATTTATAGAATGAAAAGTTGGAGAAATGCCCAAAAAGAAGCAATGTGGGACTAACTTTCAACCAATGGCAAGGTGTCACTTGTCAAGAGATGGGTGGATGAAGGATGTGCACATTTTGATGAATGGGCCCCATAAATGTATTTAGGTGGATTTTGAAAATAATGAAATGACATGTAAGAGGGAAAATGGAATGTCTTAAATACCACTTGGCTCAATGCAAAGATGAAATAAATGTCTTGTTTGAAGGACAAGGTCCACTCATAAAGATTTCAAATTTGGAAGAATATTCCTTTATCATGCCATGTTGAGAGAAAATAGGGATTTAATAAATGAATTAAATCTATTTTCATGTGGAAGTAGCAAAAGCTAGAGGATGGGACATGTATTAGGATTAAATTAATCAAGGGTTAATTAATTTAATGAGGGATTAGATGATGTGAAAAATTTTACTTAGATTTATGGGTTGATTTAAATCAAAGATGAGAGGAATGTGATTTTAGAGATAGTTAAGTAAATATTTTGATTTATTCAGCTAAAGGGGATGATGGTTACATTAAATCAAATAAAGGTTTAATTTATTTAATTTAATGAGATGATAGACTTTGGAGATTAATTAAATAAAAATTGATTTATTTAATTAAATAAAGGAGCTAAGGCTAATTAGATCAGATTGATTGATTTAATTAATGAGAGAGAATGACTTAATCAAATAAATGATTTATTTAATTAAGAGAGGAAAATTGATGAATTTAATCAAATAAGGGTATTCAATTAAATGGTTAGACTAAGGGATGATTAGGGATGAAATGGCGTTAGTAGTCAAGATCAAGTGTGTAATGCCAATCAGTACATTTTACGTGTCTACATGCTCTGGTAAAGATGGTGAATAATTTTAGGACCTATTTGGTAGGTGCTAAGATAGTGGCTTATGTACCTAGTGTCGCAGTCAAAGACATTTACTCATCAAGAAGTCATAGGTAGGAGGTACAGATGGATCAAAAAATTCAAGAATATAATAATGACATTCAGAACACTACACTTCTTAGAGGGCGGGGTTTATCCAAGTTGATGGTTGAATCAAATTTGGAAGTCAATTAGATAAGTCAAATAGGTGAAAGTGTTCATGAAAAGGAGTGCATTGTTCAGAAATGTATTTGGTACAAAGATATTTTGTATTATCTGATATATATGTCTTTCCTTGACCATATGACTGATAATCAAAAGAGGGCCCTGAAGTTATAAGAAGTCAAATAGGTTATGATTGAGGGTATCTTGTACTAGAGAGATATGGCTAGTGTGATGTTGTGGTATGTTGATGAGAAACAGGAAAAGAGGATTCTTGAAGAAATGAATGGTGGAGTTTGTGAAGGTCATTATGCAGCCAAGACAACTACCTATAAGATCCTAAGGTTTGAATATTGGTGGCCTTCTCTCTTTTCTAATACACATAAAATGGTAAATAAATGTGATGCTTGCCAAAAGTTTTTTGGTAAGTTAAATTTTATGGTGCTTTTCCCTTTAGAACATAGGATATTGAGGCTCCTTTTCAATAGTGGGGCATAGATTTTATTGGTGATTTTAATGAGAAATATAGTAGTGGTCATAGTTGGATACTTGTTTCCATAGACTGCTTCACCAAATGGGTGGAGGAAATTCCTACAAGAAAGGAAACTAGTAAAGTTGTCATTAATTTCATTATGGATAATATACTGATCAGATTTGGTACTCCTACAAAGATAATCATGGATAATGTTATGTGTTTCAAATCTAAAGAATTTACTGATTTCTATAGTAGTTATTAGATTTCAATGTCATATTATTCCCCTTAACGCCCACAAGGAAATGGACAAGCTAAGTCCAACAATAAAATTCTCATGCAGATCATGAATAGGGTTATGGAGAAAAATATAAAGGCATGGGATTCAAAGTTGAAATTAGCATTATGGGCTGATAGAACTACCATAAACAAGGCCACAAAGAAATCTCCTTATGAACTTGTGTATGGATAGGATGCAAGAATGCCAATGAACAACTTATTGTTAGTATATAAATTCATCCAGGAATATGGAGAAGATATTGATGATAGTATGACTAGCAGGATTAATCAATTGACAGAGTTGGATGAATCAAGAAGAACAACATAAGATACTAATTTAAAGAAGCAGTTGCATGTCAAATATCTATTTGACAAGAAAGCTACAAAGAGAATTTATTGTAGGAGATTTTTTTTTAACATGGAATGCAAGAAATCAAGATAAGGGAAAACATGGTAAGTTTGAGGCCCTTTGGATTGGCCCTTATGTCATCTAGGGAAATCATGGTGAGAATTCCTATTGTTTACAAAATATGAGTGGTGAAATATTGGAATTTCCAATGCATGGAAAATTCCGCAAACCATAATTTTCATAAATAGGGCATATCCATGCACATTGTATTATAGTTTCTTGTTTTGGTCACTATTGTTTTAAGTTTTTGGTGGTCTTCTCTCCCAGAAATGTCTAAATTCTCACTTTTCTTTGTCAAGCATATGTCCCCAACTAGAGCCACTGGTGGAGCTTGCAAAATACAAGGCTAATTTTGAATTTTTGTGATCCCTAAGCTTTTGAAATTCCTTAATTGTATCTAATTAGGGTTCTAAATTATGCATAGGGCTTAAACCCTCCTAAAACCCTAATCATTTCATGCCTTGAACCTTTTTTATCTTCACTCGTTGACCTCTTGCTCCTAATTCCTAATTGGCCTAGTTATTACTTATGTCTTAGGTGGTTGTTCTTTAACTAGCCCCTTTGCCTTGTCTTCTAGTCATGGCCTCGTTCAAAAATTATTTCCATTAGCGGGGTGTGTATTCGTTGCATCAGTGGGACTCATGTTATAGTCCTAATATCCTGCAATTTATTTGACGTCACTACATCGGCGGGACTCTAAGGTGCCTCCCCCTGATATTTTACTATCTCTTCGATGAACTGTGAGTGGTTGGTGGTGGCGTATGATGACATATGGTGGGAAATTGGTGGCAACCCACTAGCCCATGGTGTTCTAGTGGGCCCTTTGCTTTGCTCAACTAGGGAGCGGGGAGGTGATATGTGGTGTGGTGGGACCCGACATGGGTTAGGACCGGTGTTTTTTTTCATTGAATCGGGGGGAATCTAGTGTTACTCCCCCCTATATGTTGAGGAATTTCTATTCATTCCATTAGGGAGACTCTAAAAGGTCTCTCTCTGATATATGGCTATCTCCTTGATAATGTTTGATGGTGATTGACGTAGCATTTTTTGGGTCCATCAGACACATGGTGATATATTGCTTGGTCACTTCATATTGTTGTTATGAAGTGAGGCGATAGGGTGGTTCTCATGATGAGTGATGAATGATTGATATTTAATGAAGATGGTGGTGGGGTCTAGTTTCAAATGGTGACGATGTAAAATTCTCACAAGTGTCCAAGATAATAGATGGTAAGACTTGATTGCATTATGTAAGGTATTTACATAACTATTTCATGTTGAGGGGCTCATGTCAAATGTGTGATGTGTAATGAACAACCTGGATTTGAAGATGGAAATCAATAGTTTTTTTTAAACCTTCATTCGAGATTTGATCTTGTCCCTCCATCTTGCATCCTATAGACAAAATTCAAATGTTAACGACTAGTTACCCCATTTCATAGGTAAACACAGAAAAATAATGGTGTATCTGCATTTCAACTACCAAATCGAATCAAAACTACTCCAGATTGAAATTCTATGCTTCTCCAAAGCCAAATTGATGACTGAGCAGCACCATTTATTCCTTGAAGTGTTGCAAAGGTCAAGATATTTTTTAGGATTATTTTTTCTTGATTCTGATTGCAAATTTCCTAGGATCCCATACCTCCATTCATGAGTTCCATCAAGCTAGAGTGTGCTCGAGGTGTCAGGGGATTTCATGACTGGTTGTTGCTATATTTTCGAGGCAATTTTGTTGTTTTCAATCTAATTAGGGTTCTTTTTCCTATAACCCTAGTTGGAGTTAGGGTTAGGATTTTAAATTTGGATTGCAATTATGCTTGCTCTATAAAGGAAAGTTTTGTAATTTTTGTTTGGGTTCCATTTTCTTAGAATTTTGTAAGTCTTTTTACTTAGTTTGTATAGTGTTTTCTTCTTCTACACCTTGAAAGGAGATGTAATTTTTTCTCTATAATAATAATAGATGACCTAAATGTTCATTGTTGTGGACATGAAAAAAGTAACCCTTCTACTTTTTCTTCCTATTTAGGCCCTCCTTGTAATTTTGGACTTAATTTTTCCTTGATTTAATGTTGTGATGTGTTTTACACATCCACATTAGGTCTTGGGTCCTAGAAAAATGAGTAAAATACATTTCTTGTAAAGGTGTTGTAAAGTGTTGTAAAAGACTTTCACACTTTTTTAGATTAATGGACCTATTTTCCCCTTAATTCAACATTGTAAAATGTATTTTCCATTCTCACATTAATTTGGAAGACTTGCAAATTAAACCTAATTCTAATCTAGTGTTGTAATGTGTTTTACACATTCACATTGGATGTTGTGCCTTTCTAGGCTATGTGGAACTCATTTTAATGTTGTAAATTGTATTTAATCACACTTTCACATTGAAATTTGTATCCTCAGCCATAATTTCCCTTTACATCATCATTAATTGGCCTCTATGGCCCCATATTCTGCATCCCGAAGCTTAATTTGATCAAAGACCTGACTAAGACAACATAAAAACTGAAATTCTTCATTCCCTGATAATCCAGTTGGCAAAAGAGCCCCCATGGGAATAAGTTTCCCAACTTGGCGACTTTGTCCCGTTTGGGCTATTTTCAAGGTTTGAGCAAGAAAAAATGGATTTTAATTTTATTTTTCCTTCATGTCAACCTTGGGGATCAAATTAACATGAGTTTTAGATGGATTTACTATATAAACAATCCTTTAAACCCTAATTCATAACTCATTCATTATTCATCCATCATTCACCATGTTCTTACATCAAGTAAGCTAGGGTTTTAGCATTCTAGGTCATCAAGATAGCATTCTAAGGCATTCAATGGCAGATTCTTCATCCATTGTTGCAAAAATTCAAGATCAATCATCATGGAAAGTTTCTAATCCCTTCATTTCATTTTCATGATTCATCTTATTTATCCATTTAGTTTAATTACCTAAAAGGGGTTTGACCAAGGCAAACCCCTATTCCCTAGCATTCAACATTTCTCTTTCTTTCTTTGTGTGTTTGCAGATTTAGGTGCTTGGATGGCTTGAATATAATTGAAGGATAAGTTGCAAAATTTTTGAATACATATCATTGTTGGATAGGTCAAGATATCAACAAAATTCCACTTATAGTGCCAAAAATTAGAGTTTCAAAACCCAACACCTAGAGGAGCAGAAAGTGCAAACCGAGGGCTTTCGTTTCCACTTTTAATTTTTTTTAGAAAATCCAAAGTGGAAAAAGTCACCACCTTGGGAGACTTAGTCCCACTACACATGTCTTTTATATTTTTGTGTAGATTTAGATACCCATTTGGCTAAAATGAGCTCTAATGCAATTTTCCTAATCTGGGACTAGGTCGCCTAGAATGGTGTAAGTATCCCAATAGGTCAAAATTTTAGGATCAACAACATTTATTGTCTCCATTCTAGTTTGAAACACATTTCCAAGTGCACATTTTCTTTTTTTCTTCCCTTTTCTATTTTATTTGCATTTCTATTCATCTTTCTAGGTTTTCTTGCATACAACACTATGTTTTCAAACAAGGTGCATTTCATTAGTTTTCATTTAATAATCAATATATTTTACCAATTTTGTGCATTTAGATCATTTAATTTAGACATATTTCTATCATACTTGAATTAATTTTTAGTGGGGACATTGCCCATTTTGGCCTACCTCTCTCCTTTTAGGTGAAAAACCCTAGAAGTGTTAGAGAGTCTTGTGGTGCCAAAATCTTTGTCCATAATTGCATTTGCACTTAATATTAATATTAGTTTTATCAATATCTCCACTATTGTACTCATTTCCTTTGAATCAATATAATCAAGGATTTTTTTATGATTGTCAAATCACATTTGTTAATCATGAATGTCTGGTTTATTATTTTTTGTTCAATGAGTAGACTAATCTCTTTCAATTCATATGTTAAGGTTGTGATGATATAATAAGTATTTAAAAGAAGTTTGATAGCACTACTTTTTTGTTGGTTTCTTGTTGCAAGGAAGTAAGTCTATTAGAATCCAAGGGTTGGTCTAGTGTAGGAGTATTACTTCATTTTTGGACTCTATGTGGATTGTTCAGAATGTGTGTCTTAAACTCACTATTGAAACCCTAGCTTAGTTTGGACCATACATCCCAAGGTTTTATGTTCAAGACTTTACCGCAATACCACAAGGTGCAACTAAGAGGGGTACAGGCTAGTGGTGTTACTCGCTATCCCATGGTACGATATAGGTCTTGTTGTCTCATGATGGTCAGATGAGATGAATGGCAGATTGGTGGTAAAGCTTCATCAATGAGACATCCTTCTATCAATGGAAGGTGTTACATGGTCTCTTCGATATCCCGATGGAGGGCGCTGGCAGTAATGAACACCTATGAAAGACTCATATCAAAGTGACAATAGGAGTTCAAAGAGATGATATTTCAAGTATCTTCGACATTCCAAAATAAATTCTTAGAAGTGGCAGTAACTGTTTAGTTCGGTATGGAATTTGAAACAACAATGCTTGTGAAGTTGTATGTAATGCAGTATTTCATTGAGTATGTTGATGATCAAAGTAATTGTAAAGTAATGCTATTGGATTCATTATGTGAAAGAGTATAGCTATGTGACTTGTATGTAATTTACGTTTTACTATAATACAAGAGGTCTTTGGTTTGGTGTGTGGGTTTTTTCCTGAAAGGTTTTTCCCATGTGAATCTAGTATTTTTATTTATTGTCTATTATGTTGTTCATGTATGTATATCTTAAATGAACTTTAATTGTAAATTTTTGTAAAAAAAATTGTATCTCTCCTAAAGATTAGTATTAGGAAGGTGTTTCTGCACTCTACTTTCCTTTCAATTGGTATCAAAGCTTGGCCACATTTGCTTTCCTTATGGATAAGATGAATTTTTTTTGTTGATCTTGTTTAGTGTGAGTTTTGCAGAAAAATATGGTTGGAAACTTATCACAAATTTAAGATGGTGAGCACATCTGAAAGAATAGAAATTGAGAAATTCAATGGAAGTAATTTTGAGTTGTGCAAACTCAAAATGGAAGATTTACAAGGTTTGATTAGACCCTTGTCTTTCTAGTCCTTTGCATCCCAGTCACCTTGCAAGGTTACTAGGATGCAAAGGACTAGAAAGACAAGGGTCTGATCATACTATACTTGGATGATTCAATTCTCTTAAACATCCATGAAGAGAAGACAGTGAAAATTTTGTGGAAGAAGCTTGGTGACATTTATCAAGGTAAATCTATGGTAAATAACATATTCTTGAGAAATAAGTTATACTCTTTGAATATGGAGGAAGGTGCATTTGTTGCAAATAATTTGAATGCATTTAACATGATCATTACTCAGTCGGCGTCTGTTTGTGTGGATATAGATGATGAGGATCATTTCATGCTCCTTTTTTGTCCATTTCCAAACACATGGGATCACCTGATAATGGCAATTGGGAGTACAAGAACCACTTTCAATATGGAAGATATGGTTGCTTCACTCCTTTTAGAAGACATATGGAGGAAATCTTCTAAGATGGATAAGGATTTCCTTGTTTTTCAAGGTTGATAAAAGGAGAGAGGAAAGAAGAAGGAAAAGAATTCTAAATCTAATTGGGAGGGGAGATCAGAGTCTATTGGTAAGAATTCCAAGGTGAAATGATGGAATTGTGGGTAGACTAGACACATCTGAAAATATTTTAAAGAGGAGAAGAAGAAGAAAAATAAAAATAGCTCTTTAGAAAATGAATCTTCTCATAGCGATGTAGATGCCTTCATAGAAGCCTTGGTGACTCAGGCATTAGATAATATTTGGCTGATCAACTTAGGTTCATCCTTTCACATGACCTCTCATTGAGGTTGGTTCTCAAAGTACAACGAGTATGTTGGTGGAAATTTGTATCTAGGTGATGATTCTCACCTATAAATTGTTGGTCATGGAAGAGTTAGGATTCAATTTCCTAATGGAAGAGTAAATGGAATCGATGATGTGATGCATATACCAGGTTTGGCTCAAAATTTTCTTTATGTAAGTAAGATTAATGATGCTAGTGTGCAATTCTCTTTCTTGAATGGTGTTTTTAGAATGACTAGAGGCTCTCTGGTGTTGGCTAAGGGTGCATGAATTAGAACTTTGTATAAGGTGGATGCATGTGCAATACATTGTAATAGTGCTTATGTAATGTCAAGCAAATCTGGTCATGTAGAGAAAGGAGGTGTTGTTCTCGAGGGTGCAAACTCTTTGGAGATGAAGCTCCCAATAGAGAAAATAATGTTGTAGCATCAAAGGATCAGCCACATTGGTGAAAAAGTATTAAAATCCTTGAAAAATAAAAGCCTAGTTGAAGTGTTTGATGATTGTAATCTTGAGTTTGATTTTTCTAAACATTGCATATATGGAAAGCAACACCATGTTTCATTTTATTCTACTCCTCATAAATCTTTTGTAATTTTGAATTATATTCATGTTGATGTGTTTGGTACAATTAATGTTCCTTCGCTTTTGAAATTTGTGTATTTTTTCCTTTCATAGATGATCATTCAAGAAGGACATTTATTTATTTTATCGAAAGTAAAACTAAATTTTTTAGTTAGTTTAAGGAATTTCAAACCTTGGTTGAAAATAAAGCTAGTAGAAAGATTGAGTGTTTGAGGATGGATAGTGGTGGTAAGTTTTGTTTAGTAGATTTTGATAATTTTTGCAAGGACCATAGAATTAAAAGGAATAAAATAACTCCTTACACTCCAGAAAAAAATAGAGTTGCAAAAAGGATGAATAGAATGTTGATGGAAAGGGAGAGAAGTATGCTAAGTAGTGTTGGTCTGGAATATAAGTTTTGGGTTGAGGTTGTAGCTACATCATGTTATCTGATTAATAGATCTCCCACTTTGGCGCTCGTGAACAAGACACCTATGGAAGTGTGGTCTAGTAAGAAATCCTCTTTGGGACATGTTATAGTCTTTGGTTGTGAGGCGTATGCATATGTGCCTAGTGAAAAGAGATCTAAACTAGAGAATAAGGTAGTAAAGTGTATCTTCATCAATTATGGAATTGGTGTGAAGGGGTAAACGCTTTGGAACCTAGTTACAGATAAGGTGTTGTATAGCAAAAGTGTGATCTTCTATGAGCTGAAACCTTCTACAGTCAATTTGTAGTCAGAGGTGAAAGAAGTAGAAAAAAGTAGGTAGTTGAAATTCCTCTTACACTAGATAAAGATGAACTACATACTCCTAGTGAACTTGTTAGTGAGGAGATCTCTAGTAGCTCTAAAATTTTATATCAAGATGAAGAACCTCAACCTCAACTTGTGAGGAAGTCTATGCATGTGAAGTGACAACTTGAAAGTTTTGGTTATTCTATGTTAGATTCTAGTTGTTCCTATGCTTTAATTGCTAACATTGATGAGCCTAGGAATTTTAGAGAGGCTATGGGTATATCTGATTCAAATTCCTAGTTGAAAGACATGAATGAAGAAATAGCATCATTGAAGAAGAATGAAACGTGGGATCTGGTACCTTTTCCTAAAGGACAAAATCCTATTGGATGTAAATGGGTGTTCAAGAATAAGATCGGTCTAGATGGCAATGTTGAGAAGCATAAAACAAGGTTGGTCACAAAAGGATATTTCTAGGTGCAAGGGATTGATTATGAAGAAATATTTTCTCTTGTAGCTAAGCTGACGTCTATCAGATTTCTATTATCACTTGCAACTGCATATGACTTAGAGATCAAGCAAATGGATGTGAAGAAAATGTTTCTTCATGGTGATTTGAAGGAAGAGATTTGCTTGTCCCATCCAAAGCACTTCATTGAAAAAGGTAAGGAAAACCTGGTTTGTAAATTAAACAAATCTTTGTATGGTTTGAAGAATTCGCCTAGAATGTGGTACCATAAGTTCGATACCTATGCGTTGACTTTGGGATTTGTGAGATCAAATTCTAACAATTGTATTTATTTTAAGACTAAAAAATGGCCATCTTCTTATTATTTCCATGTATGTGGATGATATGTTGTTCATTGTGAATAGTAAGGATATGATTTCTGAATTGAAGTCTCAATTAATAGCACAATTTGAAATAAAAGATCTAGGTTCAACTAGGTATATTTTGGGGATAGAAATCAAAAGGGATAGGGGAAATAGAAAGCTTTGGCTTAGCCAGAGAAAGTATATAAATTCTATCCTCGAGAGGTTTAATTTGACAGATTGTAGGTAGTTAGTTGTTCTAGTGTTGCATGGAATGAAACCTTTTGTTGAAGATTGCTAAAAATATCCTATTGAGATGGAGGACATGACCAGGGTGCCTTATGCAAGTGTAGTTGATAGTTTAATGTATGCAATGGTTTGTACCAGGCTAGACATTTCCCAAGAAGTGGGAGTGCTTAGTCAGTTTATGGCTAATCCAAGATGGCTGCATTGGGATGTTGTGAAAAGAGTATTCAGGTATTTCAAGGGTACTTCTAAGTATGCCTTATGTTATCATGGTTACTCCATTGGATCTCATAGTTTAGTTAGGATTCATGGGTATGTGGATTTTAATTTGGCAGGGGACATTGACAACAAAAGATCCACCAGTGGATATGTATTCACATTGTTCAGTTTTAGTTAGTTGGATGAGCAAGCGACAGGCTATAGTCACTTTATCCACTATTGAGGTTGAGTGCATGGAAACAACTCACGCTTGTAAGGAAGCCATTTGGATTAGAAGATTGTGTTCTAATGATGGTTTTGATGCATGGAAAATTGGTATTTGTTGTGATAGTCAAAGTGTCATTTGTTTGGCAAAAAATCCAACTTTTCATGCTAAGACAAAGCATATTGATGTGCAATACCACTTTGTTCATGATATGGTGGAGGATGAAAAGGTTAGTTTGGAAAAAGTTGATACTCTGGAAAAAAAATTTAATTAATTGATGAAGCCTAAGCATGAATAAGTTCAAATGGTGTGCTAGTTCAATGGGCCTTTAGGCCTAGAATATTCAGTGAGTTCAATCATTGGAAGGGGTTTAGTGAGTTCTTCGTCAAGTTGGAGAATGTTGAGAATGTGTGTCTCAAACTCACTATTGAAACCCTAGCTCAGTTGCTAAACATCCCGAGTTTTTGTGTTTAGGACTTTACTACAGTATTGCAAGGTGTAGTTAAGAGGGGTGTAGGCTAGCGATGTTACCCACCATCCCATGGTGGTCTCCATGAGCTTGTGCAATAGTGTATGAGGATTCCTAACCTGCAACCCCGCAATAGTTCATGGAGTGGCTAGCGATAGAGCGGTGGTTACCCTGCCACCCCGCAATAATGGATGGAGTGGTTGGCGAGTGTGCGGGCCATATGACCACCCCACGATTGTCTAAGAAGATGGCTTGTAGTAGTGCATACCATACTTCCACCCCACGAAATCCCATGAGATGGCTTGTGGTGGTGTGGTATAGGTCCCACCATCTTGTGATGGTTAGATGAGATGAACGATGGGTTGGTGGTAAAGCTTTGTCAGTGATACATCCTTCTATCGATGGGAGGTGTTACATGGTCTCTTTGATATCCTGATGGAGGGTGGTGGCAGTGGTGAACACCTGCAAAGGACTCATATCAGAGTGATAGTAGGATTTTGGAGAGATGGGATCTCAAGTCTCTTTAACATTCCAAAAGAACTTCATAGAAGTGGTAGTAACTATTTGGTTTGGTATGGAAGGTGAAATGACAATGCTTGTGAAGTTGTATGTAATACAGTATTTCATTCAGTATGTTGATCATCAAAGCAATTGTAATTTAGTGTTGTTAGATTCATTCTATGAATCAACACCTGAAAGAGCATAGCTATGTGACTTGTATGTAATTTTCATTTTACTGTAATACAAGAGTTCTCTACTTTGGTGTGTGGGTTTTTCCCGAAAGGGTTTTCCCACACAAATTTGGTATTTGTTCTTTATTGTCTATTTTGCTATTATTCATGTATGTGCATCTTAAATGAACTATAATTGCAAAGTTTTGTAAAATTTTATGTATCTCTCTCCTGAAGATTAGTATTAGGAAGGGGTTTTTGCACTCTGCTTTCCTTTCATGGATAAGGAACTAGTTAGTCTATGCCCATAAGCCTAAGTCTGAGGCGGATCCAATTTTAAAATCAAATCAAAACCTTTTTTTTTTGTATTTACTTTTATCTTTATTTCCATACTACCAAAAGTTATTAAAAATGTAGAAGGTTGTATAGATGATTTAGCCCATCAAAGGCCTTCCACTATCATAGTATGATGATCTGCTTTAACATATAGGGATATCCACCTTGGTCCTATAGAGCCTAAAGTGTAGATGAGAATCTTACCAATCATCTCTTGTGTGTTGGCCACTGACCTAGGGTCTCTAAGAATAAAGAGTAGCTACCCTTTAGGATAAATGAGACCATCAGTTGGAAACACCAACACAAACATTTTTGTAAAGTGAGGTGGAGAAGGTGGTGGTGAAGAAGGGGAAGGAGTTTTTGGTTTCACTTGTTGCATCTGAGGCTATTGATTCTACAACATCTCAACCATTATTTCCAGCTATGCAACCCTTTGCCTATCCTTATTATATTCAATTAGTAAATCATTATACAATTCTTAGTTTCTTGATCATACTTTTATTGTAATGATTCACTTGTTTCCTTACTAAATTTAGTAACATTCACAACCAATTTGGATACTTCAATTTCTTAAGTGTCAAAAACTCTTTTGATTATTAGGCCCCCTCTTAAATCACTAAAAGGCTCTACAACTGTGGGCTTATTTGTGTTTGGTACAAATGCCCAAATAGCTAGAGTATCCCACTTAGGGCTAAATTTTGATCCTTGTAGTGCACATAAGGCCTCCTCAATGGAAAATACATGAGCATCATGTTTTCTCTCTATATCAAGGGCTATATCAGATTCTATATCCTACTAAGGTAATAGGAGAATTCCACTATCCCTTACAATTTTTCTGCCCTCATCAAGGGTTTTTTCCTTTTGCTCAGATTTAATTTGTGCAATCAATCTTGTTGATATTATCTCCCTTGGATACTTAGGGAATTTAGAAATTTCCTCATTCAACTTCCTCTGATATTCATTTCTCTTGGTTTTCCAAATATTTTCTTTGAACACATCACTATTGGAAAAAGTGTCATCATCCATAAAATTCATGCAGGCTTCATCCCTAACATCGTCTGCATTGTCAACTCCTGTCAATACTACTTTGGTGACCCTATTTTTTGGATTTGGTGGATCATTCTCGCTCTATGGAGATGGTATGTGCTTCTCAATATCATTTGTGGTCACAACCACTTCATCATTAGAATCCAAAGGAGAATCCACAAGTCCAGTTGTGTCAAATCTTCTCTTTTTAGGGGAAGGTTCCCTTGGAGGTGAATCAATATCAATTACATTTTGTGGTGGGGATAGGGGTGCTTGAGGCACAAGGTTTGATGCTCTTGACTCCTTAGATTGTGTGGGGATGGTCTTTATCTTCTCTTTCATCACAATCCCCTTAGGTCTTCTAGTGAAAGCATGATTTTTTTGGGGGGGGAGGGTTGTAAGTTGGCATTTCCTCTATCATGGGGGATTTCCCCTTATCCTATTATTTCACTTTAAGTTTCCCCACAACTTGATCAAAGTTTTTTAATATAGCCTCAATTATCAAAAGTGGATATCAGTATCTGCAAAAACTCTCTTGAAGTTAGGATCCCTTTTTTCCTTAGCCTACTCAAGTTTCTCAAAGGAAATCCACTTCACTCTTTTTTCCTCAATTTATTTCAATTCATATCTATTTCTAATTATATCCTCAGCATAATCCATTCCATGCCAATATTTTGACCTATTAATTCTTATTCTCAAAGCACCAATGGATCATGCAAGGTCAAAAGTTCTAGCCATGCAAGGTTTCTTCTATTTCCATCCCTCTTTCCCCATAACAAAATCTAAAAACATAGTGACCAAGGGGAAGATATAACCTTTCTTTTGATTTGCTAAATGAAGTTCCTCAATCCATCCTAGCTACCACATCACCTCAAGAAAACTAGTTCTCTCAATGGTACAAATTTGGGAAAAACATGTGGGGCCACATTGGTCCCATACACCCTTAAAATGGTATAGTCATAATGCACAATAACATCACCCCAGTTATGCTTGATTCAAAGCTTAGGCTATCTTTCATTGGCCTCAAAAAATCATACAACTCCTTAGGAATCCTTGGTACTTCTCCCCTCAAATAGAATTTTACCTTTGCAACAAACAAGTTTGTGAACATGTCACAAAACTTAACTATGAGCAATGTTTGTCTAACAAATGTGTCCACATTTGGATAGGGAGTTCAACACCCTTTTCATCCTTCATTGTTATTTGTAATCTTTGGACCAATTCCTTATATCCCCAAGCCAGGAAAATATGGCACAAAAGTGAGTACCACTAGAAGACAACTCCCTTCTCTCCATTCTTTAAAGCTACCAATCCCTTATGGGTGGCATCTAACAAGTATGTGGAAAATTAATATTCTTCATTTACCATCAGATTATGTACATTAGCTACCATGAACACAAAAGATACTGGCATATTTTGCAAAGGAACAACCCCTAAAACTTGGAAAAGTGTGTAGTAAGTTTTAACAAAGTATCCCTCAAAACCATCAACTCGAAAAGGCTCTTGGTATACAAGGAAAATTTAGACCATTTTCATATTATTATCTTTCACCCAGAACCCTGGTAGTAGCATAATCCTATAGGTTCTCTTTTTTTGTCATATTCTCTTTTCAAATATTCAAGCTTGATAGGCTTATTGGCATTAGGGTTCAAGTTAAAGACATCAATTATTGACTTTTTGTCCAATTTTTCCATTTCAACCCCCTTGTGTTTCCTTAAAATTCAAATATTTTCATCTTAATTGGCCTCTATTTTTTTGAGCATGTCAATATCCAAGTACACATTTGGGATGGCCAATTTTCCTAAATTCATATTCCAACAATTACAGCTTGGGATTGAGGCATTCCTTTTCTCATACTAGTACTTGAAAAGCTCCTAGCTAGAAATTTTCATTTCCACATCCCCAACCCCAAATACATATCAACCAAAACCTTATCAACTCCAATGCCCTATAATTTTATCTTACGAATGACCCTATTATTTGTTGAACCAAGAAATTGGGCTAGAAGGTCATTGTGGATGGCTCATTTTTAGGTGAAACTAGAGGATTATGTTTTAGGAACATTTTGACAGTAGTTTGGAAAATACTAAGGTTTCAATGGTGATTTTAAGGTAATGATGCAATTACAGATGAAACTAGGAAAAACTACGAATACAGTAAATGCAAGCAATGAAATTCAAACCTATGCAACCCTAGAATGTAATTTTAGAATTAAAGCTTAGAAATTGTGTATTATTTTGCATATAATTGAGCATGTATTGAGAAGGTTGTAACTTACAAGTATATGAATGGTGCAAACCCTAGTTCTTCTCATAGAGAGCTCAAACTTCATAGAATTTGATCTCCAGATGCTTTCAAAATTCCTTGATGATTTAGAAATGTGTGTTAAAGCCAACTTTTATGCTAAAAACCATTAAATTCAAGCTCTATGGAATCTTGTTTTCCATTACTCTTCACTGACACAAACTGGAACAGATCCATCTACATGTTCTTTCAATTTTAAATTTCAATCGTTGATCTGGTGATGATCTGTGCATTTGGAAAACTCAGATGGAGTCAATCGAGTTTAAAAAACTTGATTGTCTTTGACTAGAATCTTGAGCCAATGAAATTTTTCCATGTAGAAAAGCTCACTACATGTCACTTTGGGCCCCACCACCTTTGGGAACATTAATGGAGCCGACATGTCATCTCCCTGTGCTCCCACACTCATGCATTGGGCAGTAGATCAATTCATGTGGAATGGTGAGGAAGGCCTCCAAATCTTGCCACATGTCCAAGATGCACACCTTTTATCTTTCCTTTGTAAGCCCCCTATACTTAGTGAAATTCTTCAGCTTGCTTTAATCCTCCATCAAATAGTTGAGAACTTTCCACTTGGAATCTTCTCACAGCCTTGCAATCAGCCAAGGTCTTTATATATGAACCCCTATGGAATGGCAAGGAGCAACCGTAGCCAATATGGTGCCACATGGAACTCTTAGAGCCTGTGGATCATGGGGCCCACCAAAAGTTTTACAAATCCTTTCTTGGACCACTATACAAGCTAGGCACATGGTGCTCTCCTACACCACTGCACATACCTTTTATTGAATATTTTATTTAGTGTGGGCTAGCGAGGACCAATAGGAAATGAATACATGGTATTGTGGGAGCAAGCAATGATCGACTTATGGAAAAAATTTAGCATGTGCTTCAAGTTATGACTTAGGAAGGGGCCATTCATTAGGTTAATGAAATGCTTTACACATAAATTTTAATTCAAATCTAGGGCTTAAAACATTAGACATTAGGAAAAATATTTCAAGACCCCACAAATATTTAATAAATGTTTTTAAAGGGGAAGAAACTAACAAGACTAGGACTTAGGGGCCAATAAACACATGATTTTAATGGCTTAAGTTGGAACTTAGAGAACCGATAACTACCTAGCACAAGTCAATGAGAAAATAGAATATGTTAAGGCATTCAACTATTAGGGTTTAAAGAGGGTTTTATCCCTATGGTGAACCCTAGACATAGGAATAGATAAATACTAGCTTGCATATGATCATCAGAACACTCAAAATTTTAAAATGAATGACCAAAACCACAAAAAAATTCATTTCCTATTGGAATTTATGTAAGTTACATACACGTAAAAAGTAGTTATGAAATAAATGGGTTTACATGTTGAAAGAAGGAAGTAAGAAATATTTAAATCTAGACTTGTGGTAATGGGATTTGCATCGAAAAAAGGTATTGATTTTGATGATTTTTTTTCTTCATTGTTAAAATGATTTCCATTCATACTATTCTCAGTCTTATGGTTGTAGAATATTTGCATCTTGAATTTAGCTAGATGTGAAAATATCATTTCTCCATGGGGATTTGGAAGAAGAAATATATATGTAGGAACCACATGGATTTGAGGTCAAAGATAAGGAGAATTTAGTGTGCAAATTAAAAAAAGTGTATGGATTTAAGCAAGCACCGAGGTAATGCTATTTAAAATTTGATATTTTTATGATTGAACAAGGTTACATTCGATGTCATTCAGACCATTATATTTATTTTAAGAGGTTAGATAAAGGTAGTTATATTATCCTATGTTTATATTTTGATGATATGCTTGTTGTAGGGTCTAACATGGAACATATTAATGAGCTAAAACCAAATTTAGAAAATCCTTTTGCTATGAAGGATTTGGGTGCAACCAAACAAATCCTTGGTATGAGGATTTCACGAGATAGGAAAAATAAAAAATTAACTCTATCTCAAAGTGATTATATTGAAAAGATGCTAAAATGATTTAATATGAAAAATGTCAAAGTTGTTAGCACACCTTTGCCTGGTCATTTTAAATTAACTAAGGAGATGTGTCCAAAGACACAAGAGGAGGAAGAAAAATGTATAAGATTACATATTCTTTAGTTGTTGGTAGTTTAATGTATGTCATGGTATGAGGCTAGATATTGCACATGTCATTGGAGTTGTGAGAAGGTACATGAGTAATATCAATTTATGGAGCATTGGAATGTTGTGAAATGGATTATCAGGTATTTGAGAGGGACTACAAATAAATATCTATGTTTGGGGGCTCAAACACTACTTTACAAGGTTATGTTGACTCCTATTTAGCAAGTGATATTGACACAAGGTGAAGCTCTATAGGCTATGTGTTTACTATTGGACGGACAACAATTAGCTAGATTTCAAGGCTGTAAAAGGTTGTTTCTTTATCAACCACAAAGGTAGAATATGTTGTTGCAGCTAAATCAAGCAATGAGACAATTTTGGTTGCAATTTTTTTTAGAGGAATCGGGAAAGTAGCAGGTCGATGGCTATTTATTTGTGGACAGCCAAAGTGTCATTCATCTTGCTAAGAATTGTTCCCTTCATTCAAAAATGAAACATATACAGCTAAGATATTATTTTATATGGTCAGTTTTAGAGGATGGAAAATTAAAGATAGAGAAAATTCATACAAGTAAGAATCCAATGGATATGTTTATAAGGTGGTAACGTGGGATAAGTTGATTTCCTCTTCAGCTTTTGTAGGTCTTCAAGATTAAAAATAATGGAAATAAAAATAATTGTATCTAGGGGTGTAAATTCTAGTGGGAGCTATAGGGGCAACGATGCTCGGAGATTAGTCTTCAAGTGGGAGGTGTTTTGTGTGTGATATTGTTGGAATGTGTAGCTTGATCATGTTGCAAGTTAATATTTTGGTCACTTTTCAAGGTGCAATCTCCCCACAAATTATTTAATGAGGGAGTGCAAGGGGTGGATCCCCTTCTACAAGGTTTGAGGAGACAACCCCCTAATGGGGGCCAAGGGTGAAGCCCATGGTGGGGGTCTAGGGGAAACACCAAGTTTAATCAAGGAAATTTTCTATCGATCTCCATTGAGAATCGGTTGAATTTAGTTTTGAAATTGCTTGAAACAATTAATAGTTTCTTGTTGTAGTTGGAAGTTGGAACTCATAGAAAATAGTGTATGGGTTAATGAAAAATCATAAGATGGAATTTGAGTAGTCATGGTTAAGATAAAAATACATGCAACAAATCACATGGGATTGTAGCAAAGTATTGTATTGAGCTCACAACAACATGAGGAATATAGATAGAGTGAAAATTGTTTTTGAAAATGTAGCATATTTTTTTCAAGTTAATGTAATTATATTTTGCCAGAAGTTTCATAAAAGTTAGAATAATTGTTGTTTGTGAATGTAGCCCAAAAGGGTGAACCATGTAAAAAACTTATCTTGTGCTTCTATGAATTTCATTCTCTATTCTATTATTAATTTTTCCATCATAATTTTTAAAATTCACTTATTTATTTTATTGCTCCAATCTTTCCCAAGATCTCCAATAGTTATAGATCCACCTAGTTTTTCATATATATTTCCTCAAGAAAGTGATTGGTGTTAAAGTGAATAATTTATCTATTCACTATAGCTTAAGTGTACTTAGGTTGATGAGGTTAGAAAACATCTTGTCTAACTGAATGTGCAACCTTTTAGGCCTCTAGAGGTTACCTAGTTGTTTGGTAAACCTCATGTGCATACCTTTGGAGGTTGGAAGAATTTCCATCTCACATCAAAGGTCACTTTTGTAGTCATTCAACACTTGTCACCAAGGTTGATGAATTGGTCAAATAGGTTCTTGGTTTGCACATTTTAATTGATCCAAAGGTTGACACCTATAGGACACATGTCTTCTTATCTGTGCCACATAATGGGGCACTTGTCAATCCACATGATAGGTGGATTTCCTCTTGCCTATATATGATCTTGGATAAAAATCCAAACGATTGGGACTACAAATTGAATTTCAACAGTGCTACCAATATTAGATGAGAATGGTTACATGGATGGAATTCTAGATCTATGTCGCACTTTAGGCCAACAAGACACTTATGTGGCACAAAGAGTTTTGGTAAAAAATATTTCACCTTAAAATATTAAAATGATAAAAAATTATATCAAGATTCAACCTAACTTCAATTTATATGGAAAGGTTTCAACTAGAAAAAGTTGGGCATGCTCAAAACTATCTATGTGGCAACCAATGTGATAGTTTAACTCTTCCTTGTAGGGAAATTCAACAAAAAATAAATTTCAAATTTGGATTTCTCCAGTTAAATATATTTTTCATAAATATCTAAAAATACCCTTTGGTAAGGCTTAGAATCTAGAATCTAGCAGTTTTTTAATATTTTAATTAGTTTCATTATTAATTTTTATAATTTACTACTAGTAGGTCACTATAATCAAACAAGAGGCTAGTCAAAATTAAAAAATATATTAACATGTACTTTAAAAAAAGAAAAAAGAAAAAAATGGTGCACTAGATGAGAGAAACCTCTCCACAAGGGTTTTTTGTGATTATTAATTTAGATAAAAAGGTTACATTCCATCAAAACTATATGGCATTTTAAGTAAATTTAAATTTAAATTTTATTTAAAAATAAATATTCATTAAAAATATATATTTTTCTCTCTCTATGCACTATATATTCAAGTTAGCTAAGTGTGAAAATAAATAAAAAATAAAATTTACTATATTTTTACTATGTCCCTTTAACCTTATTTTTTAAAATTATTTTCAACAATTAAAATATTCTTTTAAATTTATTAAAAAAATATTCAGCTAATTTTTAAACTATTGTAAACATAAAATACACTAAGAGCTTTACATTTCATTATTTTGTATCATTTTAAAATTTAAAACATACATGTCACTTTTAGGTGCTCCAAATTGAAACAATATATTTACGATGGTCATTTTCCTTATAAAAGTGCTACAGTCCTAAACTTTCACTCTTGGGTATGCATAGGATCATGATGGGCCAAAAAGTGGCAATATGATGGGTATGTGGCTAACAACTATTTTTTTGCCCAAAATTGATAAAACAAAAAGGGTTTTTAAAGGAGATTCTTAGCATTCCAACAATATAAATTATGCTTTAATTTGAATTTAATAAGTAATTATTATTCATTTTCTATTCAAATTACAACTAAAGTCCTAATTGATACGCTGATTGAAAAGCATCTATAGCTTTCAAACAGTATCACATTTTTTAATCCAAAACATGCATCACATTCTATTCTTCGCATACTATAGGATTAAAAAAGAAAAAATGAATTTCATAAAGTTTTGACTAAGTTAAGGTGGTGGACATATAGGTTTTTATATTTTTTTTAAAGTTGTAATAAAAAATTCATAATTAATTATCTACTTCAAAAAAAATTACAAAAAAAATATGCATCACATCAGGGAATGAGTCATCTACTTATATCTAAAATATTATAAAAGAATATTATCATTTTATTGTGGTTAGGGTGGTCAGACATACACCTACTTATTTTTTCCCTGAAATTTAAGTACCACTGCATTGAAATTTCAAATTTTCACCAAATAGATTTTTTTTTTTAAACAAACCTAGTAGTTTAGAAACTACATTTAATTTTCTATAGATTCTATTCTTACATATTTTTGAAATAATATAGATAACTTATTCAAATTTTTATGTTAAGTTGACTAACTCTTATTTTTCTGAATTTTTTGCCACTTAAGGGCCTATTTTTTCCATGATGATCTTGCACATACCCTCCCATATTTTTAGAAGCTATGATTATGCTACACAAGCACACCAAGCACCTTTGTGATTATTTTATTGAAAAGGTTCTAGTCCAATGGAAGGGGTTACAACCTAAATATACTACATTAGAGCTACCATCATTCTCTCCAAGTTCCCTCATCTCAAGCTTTGTGAATAAATCTTGCAGAAGAGGGAGGCAATGTTATGACCCATTCTATTAAATAGTAGTTATTATTAGTTGGGTGTATATACTTTATAAGTCACCCATAGGTAATGTTAATTAAAAGTGTAGATGCATATGTTTTGTAAGCCATCCCACAAATTAGTTAGAATAAAGTGATTATCCCCTATGCATGGAATAGCACTAGTTGTATTCACAAATATTCTATATATATTATAATGACATTCAAAATGGAAGGAATCTTGAATATTTATAACTAGAGTATATACTCTATTTGAAAGTTTCCCCATCGAAGTGACACTATAAAAATAATAAAAACATCATATTTCTCTCATTTTTGTCTATGTGTGTGTACTACTTTTATTTGTCTTATAGACCATTATACATGTCATATAAGCTTGTGATTATGTAAATGACTTAGGGCTTGTCCTTTTATACAACACCCTAGTACTAACATTTGAATTAAATGAATTACAACTATTTATGATCAAATTAGCTTTGGCCTATGATTAAATTTATTTTTTTTAAATGGGGACCAGCTTCCCATGTGGCCTTGATCTAGGAACAAGCTTGCTCTAATGATTGACCTAGAATTGACAACTTAAAAGATAAGGGTTATACTAATATCACTAGGGAATAGGGGAGTGGTTTATTTTAGGTTCAAGATGAATGCCAATTCTTACAAACAAATATATCATTTTGAGCACTAAATTATTACATTAGGAATAAAAGGTCAAACTAAATCCAAAAACAAGAAAATAAAAGAGCTAGGAATGCACTTTTCTCAAGTATACAAGAATAATTTTAATTACTTCAACCTTTAATATACTATTATTCCTTTGCATAAAAGCAGTGCACTACAAATCAAATATAACAAAATTATATCCTTCTCAATCTCGTCACACAAAAAAGTATAGGCCGCACACAAGTAGGTACTAGTTGTGAAAAAAAGTGCAAGTTGTGCAAAACAACAATCATGATATTCAATTCTACAACCTAATTATCCACACATGATGACTTCACCCACTAATCTACACATGCACATGCAAAAAAAAATTCTACCTAAGTTATTTCATTAGAGTCAAAATTATAACTCGCCAATTATTTAAGTGCTTCCAAAAGATACAAAAAGTAAATTTGAGTTTTGAAAGTGGGGACCAAGGCCTCTCATGTGGCCTTGACCTAGGAACAAGCTTTCTCTAGTGATTATGACCCAGAATTGAGAACTTGAAAGATAAGGGTTATACTGAAATCACTAGGGAATAAGGATGCAGTTTAGTTTAGGTTCAAGATGAATGCCAATTCTTACAAAGAAATACATCATTTGAGCACTAAACTATTACATTAGGAATAAAAGGTCAAACTAAATCCAAAAACAAGAAAATAAAAGAGCTAGGAATGCACTTTTGTCAAGTATACAAGAAGAATTTTAATTACTTCAACCTTTAATATATTATTATTCCTTTGTACAAAAGAAATGCACTAAAAATCAAATACAACAAAATTCTATCCTTCTCAATCTCATCACATACAAAAGTATAGGCCTCACACATGTAGGTGCAAGTTGTGCAAAAAAACAATCATGAGATTCAATTCTACAACCTAATTCCACATTGAGGTCTTAATCCACAAACATCGGGTCAAGTGTGTTCTAATAGATGGTGGAGCTAGCCTAAAGATCTGTACTTTGAAACTTGACTGTGCACTGGGATACTTAGAAAATGCTATTGATCCTAGAAGGAAAATCACAATAAAAGCATATGATGATGAAGAGAGATCTTCCCAAGGGTTGATAGTGCTACCTATTCAAGTGGGACTAGTTTTCAAGGACATAATCTACCAAGTGTTGGAAAAATAATTAATATACGACATACTCTTGGGACGTCCTTGGATTCATGAGATGCAAGCGGTACCATCAACTTGTCATCAGTACTTGAAACTTCCTTTCAATGGACAATAAATCACTATTGTAGCTAACTCCAACAATCCCCAATATTGCAACACACTTAAAACAACTCAAGACACTTTTGTGCCACATAACAGGGAAGCTCCTAATCATATCTTATCAAACAATGAAAGACAATTGAATTCCTTGTCAAATTGGGTTGAGAAGAAGGGTCGGTCAAAAGACAAAGGTGTTGGTAATTCTACTACACAAAATCAAGAAGGTCAACTCAATGCCTTATCAAAATAGGTTGAAAAGATCCAATTGAAAGACAATGGCATGGGGGAATACTCATTTGAGCAATGCTTATGTTTATCACAACTTTCATATTCTCCTAAGTCATATGGGTAGCCATCAACATCAAGACAACAACCATCACAACCAACCACACTCTTTGATGGAAAGTTTGTAAAAGTGGGCACATTAGTGGATGAATTAGAAGACAAGAAGGTTTTGAATTGGCTATACAAGGACGAAGAACAATCATAAGCATCAACCTACACTATACAAACAAAGCAGTATGGAAAAGGGAAGGAAATCCTAGGAAAGATGGGATATGATGGAAAAGGTCTTATTGGTAAAAGAAAAGAAGGCATCATAGAACCAATACAGCCCATCACAATGAATTCCAAGGACAAGACGGGAATAGGATATAGAGAAGAATCAAAAGAAGAAACCAGACAATATGTTGTTGAGAGAATCCTCCAATTAAGAGATAGTTCTGAAATGGATTCCAATGAATATGAATGGGATTCCCTCTCTAAAGAGTCTTGTCATGATAAGGAAATTGATGTGATACAAAAGTATACACCAACACATATGGAGAGACAGAGATCGAGTTCTAGACCACTTAAAATTGGATCACTACATATCGATGACTCAAGTGAAGATGATCATGCTTCAAGCGAGATAGATACTTTGAAAGAAAGTAACATCATAGACCTCAATATTGCTATCAGACACTTTGATGATGTCACCATCATGACACTCACCCCTTTTGACCTTCGCCAATCTGACTATTCCTTGTCATTGATACACCCTGAACTAATTGAATGGGACCAAAATGAGCTACTTGACATACCAGTCTTTCCAAAAAATGACGCTATTGTGAATTTCCTTTGTTTTGATAACCCTGAAACATGTTCCATCATCGAATCTCATAACGAAGCTTCATACAAGGGGAGTGCCAAATCTTTTAGGTAAAAAACAATGAATATTAAAAATGGATCTAATGGTGAAAACCATCCAATGGCAGCATTAGATCAAGAAAAATTAAAAATAAAGAGCGCATATGATGGTGAAAACCTCTCTGAGGAACCAAAATATGGGAGATTTGACACTCTTCCCAAGTATTATCATGAGAGATCATTAGTGTTGATTGAACCTATGTAATCCATCAACGTTGGTACAAATGAAACAGTCAAGACTCTACATTTGGCAACATCCATGACAGAGGAAGAGAAACCAAACTTCACTAAGTTCTTTGAAGAGGAAAAGCAACTTTGCATGGTCCTATGTTGACATGCTAGGTATAGATCTAGAGCTCATCATGCATCATTTATCACTACCACTTGGAGTAAAACCAGTGAAACAAAAGTTGAGGAAAATGCATCCACACATCACCCTCCTAGTAAAAGTTGAATTGAAGAAGCTACTAGATCTGGGATTTATCAGACCTATTGACTATGTTGAGTGGATATCAAATATTTGGCTAGTTTTGAAACCAGAAAAAGCATCAGAATATGCACGGATTTTAGAGATCTCAACATGGCTTTCCCGAAAGATGATTTTCCTCTACCTAACATTGACATCATCGTAGACTTGATAGTTGGACATAAAATGCTCTCACTTATGGATGGATTTTCTAGTTACAATCAGATAAAGATAGAACTTGAAGATCAAGATAAGACAACCTTCACATGTCCTTGGGGAACTTTCTGTTGGAATGTAATGCCTTTTGGGTTGAAAAATGTTGGAGCCACATATTAGAGAGCAATGACCACCATCTTCCATGACATGATGTACATTTTTATGGAAGACTATGTAGATGAATTATTGGTGAAATCATTCACTAGAGAGGGAATCTAGAAATTTTAGACAAGATCTTCACCAGACTGGAGAAATTCAATGTGAGGTTAAATCCCAAGAAATGTGTATTTGGTGTGACATCAACTAAAATTTTGGGATACATTGTATTAGCTAAAGGCATTGAGGTGGATCCCGTGAAGGTCAAGGCTATCATGGAGATGTCTCCTCCTAAGAATATCAGTCAACTCAGATCATTACAGGGATGATTTCAGTCCATCAGGAGGTTCATCACACAACTGGCTGATAAAACTCATCCTTTCAATCATTTGTTACACAAGAATGTTTCTTTCAAGTGGGATGAAAAATGTGAAGCTACTTTCAATCAACTCAATCAATATCTAATGTCACCACCCATACTATTGCCACCAACCGAAGGAAAGCAGTTATTACTCTATATTGCAACAACTAAGATATCTTTGGGTGCTTTATTGGCACAGGAAGATTCTGCAGGAAAGGAAAGGGAAATTTATTAAATCGGCATGACCCTAAATGGCTATGAGATCAATTATACCTTTATTGAAAAAGCTTGTCTGGTGGTAGTATTTTCTACCCAACAGCTAAGACATTACATTCTAACTCACACCCTCAAACTCATCTCTAAAATTGATTCATTAAAGTATCTACTTAGCAAAGCTGCCCTGACAGGAAGACTAGCCAAGTGGGTAATGATATTGAGCGAGTTTGAAATCTAGTATGTGGACAGGAAAGCAATCAAAGGTTAAGCCATAACAGATCAGCTAGTTGAAGAACCATTACCAGACGATCATCCAACGAGCATTGAATTTCCAAATACAGATGTCCTAACAGTGTCAACATGACAATGGATGTTATATTTTGATGGCTCTTACACACAACATGGATCAGGCATAGCAATCTTGTTTATCATGCCTCAAGGACACACCATTCCAAGATCTTAAAAATTAATGTTTCCATACACTAACAACATAGCTGAATATGAGGCATTGATCATTGGAATTAAAGTAGCAGTCGAGTGGAAGATCACAAAGTTGCATGTCTATGGTGATTCCCAACTAGTCATTAATTAGGTGAATGATGATCACCAAACAAAGGATGATAAATTTATTCCATATAAAAGAATGGTTGATGACTTCAAAAAGTACTTTGTGGAGATCAAATTTGAACAAATTCCAAGAGGTGACAACAAAGTTGTTGATGTTATGGAAACCATTGCTTCTCTCTTCCAAATACCTAAAAAATGAGCTCATTATGAGTTCATGGTGGATCAATTGCTTAACCCCGCCTATGAGAACCTTGAATCCCAAGTCATCTACCATCTAGTTGAGACTGACGCTTCTACCTACCAGAAAATCTATGCATATCTAAAAGACAATACCCTCCCACCTGATTTATCTTGAAACCAAAAATGAAACTTTATTCGAGAAGTAGTTCAACATACCTTGATAGTTGATGTACTTTACCAGCGAGGTCTTGATGGTACTCTCCTTCAATGTATTGAACATATCGAAGCTAAAACCACTTTACACAAAGTTCACAAAGGTATTTTTGGCACACATTCAAGTGGCCTAACTTTAGCTAAGAAACTCCTACATCTTGGTTATTACTGGTCGAATATGGAGGAGTCATTTCGATATGTCAAAAAGTGTCCAAAATTTCAAATTCATGGAAGCCTGATACATGCACCAACACAAGAGTTGCAACCATTTACATCCACATGGCCTTTTTTTCAATGGGGTCTTGACCTCGTAGGGAAGATTCATCCATCTTCATCCAACAAACACAATTTCATCATCATAGCCACAAAGTACTTCACAAAGTCGATTGAAGTTGTTGCTTTGACCACCATCACAAGAAAAAAAATTGCATCCTTCATCCTGAATTATATCATTTGTCGATATGGAATTCCTCAATCCATTATCATAGATAACGATAGATCTTTCAAGAATTAGGATTTCCAAGAACTGTGTGAGAGGTTTCATAGCCAGCATCAGTTTTCTACACCATACTATCCTCAAGGAAATGGCCAAGCAAAGGCCTCAAACAAAACTATCCTAAAAATACTGAAGAAAACTATCAATGAGGTTGGACGTGATTAGCATGTTCAATTGAACCTTGCTTTGTGGGCTTATAGAACTAGTATCTGCACCCTGATAGAAGCTACACCCTATGCCTTAGTCTATAGATCAAAGGCCATTCTACCTATTGAGGTTGAGCTACCATCACTCTGTGTGCCACTAAAGGGGATCATTTCAGATGAAGACTATCAAGTCTTGAGGTTACAAGAGTTGGAACTGTTGGATGAATTTCATCAACATGTCATGGCTCACCTAAAAGCCCATCAATAGAGGATATTCGGAAGTTACAATCATAGATTAAAGCCTAGAACATTTCAGGTAGGTGACTTAGTCTTGAAGGAAAATCCTCGTAATCAACAAGATCGAGAAAAGAAGGGGAAATTTGAACCAAATTGGCTAGGTCCCTTTTTCATTGTATCATTCTTCGGATTAGGAGCATATCACTTGTCCACACCGGAAGGGGATTTATTTGATGAACCCCTCAACAGCCTACATCTCAAGAAATTCTACACTTGATTCATCTAGTGCATTGGAAAAATTCCTAAAAAAATACAAAAACATCATAAAATGCCTTGAAAAAAATGGTTACCTTGATGAAAACCTGGCAAGAAGGAATCTTGGTAATAAAAAACAAAATACAAAAACAAAATACAAAAAAAGTGAAAAATAAATAAATAAATAAATAAATAAATCATAAAATCAGAAAAAGTGCAATAAAAACTAGTGAAAACCTAGCAAAAAGTGCTATTTGTGATAGGTTATCTTTTCCATCTATTTGAGCATACCGACCATTCACTTTCTCCATCAATCTTCCTATCATTAGAAAGCCTCATGTACATATCCTGGCATTGTGGTCGTGTCTCACCCTAGACTAGAGGCATAATCCTAAATTCACTAGGCGCAATAAACTTTGAGCTTAAACCAATAAATGAACAACAGTAGGACAACACAATGATCATAGTGCAATCCAACATTGAACATAAATCACCATCAGTACCACATCAACAATCCAAATCAAATATCCAAATCAAGCAAATCAAAGAAAACTTTAAATGGATGATGTTTCATCTTAATCATGGCTTTATCATGTTAAGCATGTCTATTCAACTATTGTACTTTGATTTTTGTTGTCATATCTCTAGAGCAACTCGATAAGGTATTGAACTAGAGTAGCTAGGAAGGAGTATGATTTTTCTTTATCTGCTGTTTGTGAGTTGATCACTACTACTGTGCAAATTTTTGTGAGATGTGCTCTACAAAGTATCACTGATGACATTTAGAATTTGCATAGGAAAATGATTAACTCTTGTCTATTTACGCGAGGAATGCTTAGGTCATATCGGTTCAATTATACCTAGATGCTTACAATGTTAACTTGCACTATCAAAAATCATGGAAGTAGTACTTAGGTCATCATGGTCTAATTATACCATCGATGTTTGTACTGACTTTCAACATTTTAAAAGCTCAATGATGATAAAAAGCATGGCAAATTGACTGTTGTGATGACAACCTGTGCATATTAGATCTGCATGTTTAAGTTAGATTGCATTCATATCAGTGTTGAATCTATAGATATGGGGTTTCCAAAGCTTGAACAATTTCACAATGAGGTTATCTCTCTTATTAATGGATTGAGTACATTTGACATTACAAAAAACACATTAGTTGCATCATCATTTGCATACATTAGAAAACACATCAGTTCCCTCATCATTTGCATTCATCCATCCATGCATCACATCATCACATCATCATCAAAAAACACAAAAAGAAGTGTGTTGCATCTCACTTGCATAATCAAAATCATTTCATTAAGAAGATTGAAAGGCATATCCAACAGAGTAAGATTTCTACAAAGAAAAACATCTCTATTTTAATAGATGCATAATTGAACTTGATGCATCACTTAAATCATTTACTCCTTTAAATAAAATGGATCTTGGATTCACTTAAGAAGATTGAAAGACATATCCAGCAAAGTAAGATTCCCAAGAAGAAAAAGTTGCTGAAGAACATGACTGGTAAAGATATAATGCCATTGTTATGAACATCTAAAACTAATAGTGAAGATGAATTTGTTATTACTCAAATCCAAGACTGAAAAAGAACTCACTGGATAAACATCACACATCATTTCCATAATCAAATATCTCACATAGTATAAAACATCATCCATAAATCATATAGAATCATCAATCATGCATTATCATATCATCATTACATAATCATCATAATCATCATGATCATCATGATCATCATCATATAAACATCATAAACACATAGAACTATGCACCATCATGTGATCATTCCATCCATCATTCATCCATTCATTACATCATTTATTTTCATTAGAAAAATACAAAAACATAAAATCCATCACATGGGCATCATTCATAAAGCATCATAGAATCATAATCATCATCATCATCATCATATAGAACATCACATAGCATATATAATAGAAATTAAATGTGTCCATCACAATCATCATGATCATCATTATATAAACGTCATAAACACATATAGACACATAGATCAATCATCATCATCATTGCATATCATATAACCTCAAAATCATAATGTCAAGTGTACAAGGATATCCAAAGATATAGAGAGATACATTAATATAAAAAATGGTAGTACATCATAGTGTCTCAACTAAATCAAGAAGTATATATCATGTCCAAAAATATAACAAATCTGTCATCACATCGGAGCTATGTCGTGCTCCCCCATATGGTGTTGGCATCACTGGACTAGTACCTCCTACACTAGGATCTCTTCAATCTCCTAGAAGTGGTTGTGTAACAACTCTTCTAGTGGTCTGAGACTAGGACCTACCAGATTGGGATTGTGCATAACTCTCTCGGCACTCTGGAGGAACTACATCATGATATCTCACTTTGTAAAACTCAGCCTCCTACATGGTACGTCACATCTCTCTAAAATAGTCTATTGAACCCGTGGCCTTTGCAGCTCTCTATAGTCTCTCGACAATGCCCTTTTCCTGACCCACATGTTGTCTCAGAGTGTCCCTCTCTACAGTAAGCGTAGCAATCTATGCTTGCATCTAAGTTTGTGCCTGAACTTGGGCCTATGCCTGTTGTACCTACTATCTCACAACATCTCTATCATCAATATAGTAATTTGGCCCTATGTCTATGGTAGCAAAGCCTACACCTACTCTAACTGACCCTACAATGTCTGAACCTGCACTCGTAAAGCAGATATCTATGTTTGCTATTGTTGCAAGGGTAATCTGATCTCTACATGCTACTAGGATGCCACAACCAATGATCACCTCTTCCAAGGCACTTTGAACTCTCCAACATCAGGAACTAGGCCTTCTCCACCCTCATCTCCACCACCATCACCTTCATCTCCATCGCCTCCATCTCCATCACCCCCATCACTATCATCTCCATCTCCATCCCTATCATCACTACTCTTCACCTCCACCTCCTCCTCATCTCCTCCACCTCTCTATTGCCTACACCCATGACCTACTACCCTCTCCTCCTCCTCTAACAATGGTACTGGCTCGTCTAGGGTGGTGAATGGATGCAAGAAAAGGTACTGGGAATACTCCTATGATATCAGAGCCTCAATGATCTCTAGATGAATGTCCCAAATAATGGTCTGTAAACCCTAGAATGCCTGCACTGTTGCATCATATGACAAAATAGGACCCCATTCTATCACATCCACTCATCGTCATGCATAATGGGCCACTCCCTAGGGCATCCCCTGCACTCTACCATACTTCCTCAATATTCTCAATAGCAAGAATCTCTCACATTTGATAAATCGGGTCTGCCCAATTAGGTACATGGACTAACACAAAAATGACATCTCAGTGTCATCCTCTGACCACTGCTCATAATCAAGATACAACTGCCATGTCACTGACTCTAAGTCATCAAGAATCCTCCTCCAGTACTCCAGTTTACCCAATCTAGGCTAAGCAACTAGACTTGCATAAACATGTACATATGGTCTCATCGTAGGTCACTATCTATCTCTAATTGGACGGGTGATCGTTATATTCTCCCAGGCCCAAATCTGAAGCAATGTGACCCTAGATAATAAACTAGTCCCTCAGAGGTAGACCACTTGGTGTAAATCATGGTATAGATGAGAAATCATGCAACATCTCCAGGCATATTGGGTACCCTGAGCGATCGTGCTCTCAAGAATCCTGCCCCATCCAACTAAAAGTCCCTTTGACCTATGATCAGGACAAAAGAACCCTCCAATGAATTTGGCAAGTACAAACAGCAATGTGGCATAGGCATCAACCATCTCTCTCCACAGAATCTCATAACCACATATCCGGTCATCCTAGAATACTCTCCTCAGTGCATCGGTCCCACCCTCCTTAGTCAAATCATATAAGACAAGCTCCCCAACAACAGGAATCCACAAAATCTGATATACATCCTTTGGCGTCACTGTGATCTCGCTAGTGGGAAAATGAAAGGTGTTATGCTCACTATGCCACCTCACTGCTAAAGTTGTCAACAAACCCCTATTGATCCTAATCTGGGGCATATCAATCAGAGAGGATAATCTGCATTGTGTGATAACAACTACCTTAGGCTATGTTCAGTGGGGTATCGATTCCCATGTCTTGGGGAAACACCCTCGAATCTGCAGACTTGTCAAAGGCTCCTATCATCACAAAATCACAAATCATCCAATTAATCAACCTGTCAATCAATCAAAATCAATCTTCCTATCAATCTAATCAACTCTGGTGAGACTTTGATCAAATCTTGTGAGCATCAATCTATCATTCAACCTCGTGTATCATGAGGTTTATCAATCAATCTATCATTCAACCTCGCCTATCATGAGGTTTAGCAATCAATCTATCATTCGACCTCATGTATCATGAGGTTTACCAATCAATTCAATCTTGCCTATCATGAGGTCAATCAATCAATCAACCTATCATTGATCCTCATCTATCATGAGGTCAATTATCATCATCCTATCATTGAATCTCACCTATCATGAGATCAATGAACATCTAATCTATCAACATCATCAATCATCATCAACATCAAGGAGTCTAATCAAAAAAATCATCAATCTGGTCTAAATTTCACCAATGCGCTAGAATAGTGCTTCAATGTGCTATAACAGATTTCTATGCGCTGAATCATCCTATGTGCTACATCATCTCATCGATGTACTAAATCAATTCACCTAAGTGCTAAATGCACGTATGTGCTAGAATAATTCTTCAATGCACTACTTTAGGCAACCGATGTGCTACATGAACCTATGCACTAAAGTATTAACCCTATGCAATAAAGCCCTAACCCTATGCGCTAAAAGTTCCAATGTGCTACAACAAACATCCTATGCACTACCGTGGTGCTTGTATGCGCTAAAATAATGAAAACTGAATTTGAACGTGAAAAAGAGCCAAAAAATGAATTGCACAAATTACGAGGAGGTTTTTCAGGTTACATATCAGAGGTCCATATGTTGTCGGGCGGTTGTGACGCCTAATGTGCTCGAACCGATGCGTGTGGTAAGGTATCACCATTTTGCTCCAAGTTGCTAGATCACTCAATCACTCTCAATTTCAAAATCCACAGTGCACAAATGAACTTTTAATCCACCTCTTTAACCTTTTAAAGGTTAATTAAGAGGGATTTTTATGGGGTTGTTTTATTTTATTTTTCAAAAGGGGATTAATTAATCAAATCATCACATGGTGGCTTACACATCATTTTTCGGGAGATAAATTGCTTTTGGATCATAAAACTTTGAAATCATCATCAAATCATCGAAAAATCATCAAAATTTTCAAAAAATTCAAAAAATCCTAAAAATTCAAAAATTCACCAATTTATCTCCTGAGGGGGCATATATTCGTCATCACCTAAAAATTAGCGTATGGGGCATCAAATTTTATTTTTTTTGTCGACATCAGCAGCAAATTATTCTTTGAAGCAACGTGTAAACACATTACTTCAAAGAAGGGAAAAATGTATACACCTAAAATCGGTCAAGACAATTAATTAATTAAATACTAGTTATTTAATTAATGACCCCTTTTATTTCATCTACTTATAAATAAATTCTCAATTTATTTATATAGTTCACACTTTTCTAAATTCTTCTTCTAAAACCAAATTCTTCTAAATTTAATTAAATGAACAAATGTCAATAGTTTGTTTAATTAAATATCTTCTCACTAAGTTTGAATAATTTCAAATTCAAATTTAGTCACATGTCTACAACACTTTTTGGCCACATCATCAAGTGTCATATGTATTTAAATATGACTAATATTTAAATTACATTATTTTCAACCAATTTCATAACAAACTTTTGACACATGACTTTCTCACACACTTTATTCTCTCATACATTTGGCATGTTTCCTTTGGTCAAGGGAACATCCTTCATGATTCTTCCATCTCCACCATTCATATCTCATGTTTGAATCTTGACCGTCGATTGCTGCCACATCACAAGATGCTTTGGAAATCCTATAAATACAACCTCTATCTACAACATTTTACATCACATCTTTGAGTAAACTTATTATGCAAGAATAGCATTGGAGCATTTGGAGCATTTAGAGTTTGAGTTTAGAGTGTTTAGCATTTATCATTTGAACATTATACTATCTTGTTAGATTAGAATCATGTCTTAATCCATAGTTGCATTTTAGTTATCATCTTAGTTTCCATACAACATTTGCATCATAGAATTTATCATTATCCATTGTCAATATCACCATTATCATTTGCATCATGCAATACTATGTAGGAACTTAGATTCTTGCATTTACAATGTCTCATTTCTTAAGTTGTCATCCAAACCAGTCATAGTGCATACACAAAATCTAAGAGCACTAATGATTTAAAGGATCTTTGAGAATAGAGAACAATGGAACATTTTTAGAGATTTGTTTTGCTACAAGTAAATTAGTTTTAATGACAAATCTTTAATGTAATGTGTCTAATTGATGTTTGTGTGTTTTATTATTGATTTACTAACTCTCACAATTTCACACTTACAGGAGGCAATGTTATGACCCATTCTATTAAATGGTAGCTATTATTAGTTGGGTGTATATGCTTTATAAGTCACCCATAGGTAATATTAATTAAAAGTGTAGATGCATATGTTTTGTAAGCTATCCTACAAATTAGTTAGAATAAAGTGATTATCCCCTATGCATGGCATAGCACTAGTTATATCAAAGATTCTATATATATATTGTAATGACTTTCAAAATGGAAGGCATCTTGAATATTTATAACTAGAGTATATACTCTATTTGAAAGTTTCCCGTTGAAGTGACACTATAAAAATAATAAAAGAATCATATTTCTCTAATTTTTGTCTATGTTTTTGTACTACTTTTATTTGTCTTATAGGTCCATTATACATGTCATATAAGCTTGTGATTATGTAAATGACTTGGGGCTTGTCATTTTATACAACACCCTAGTACTAACATTTGAATTAAATGAATTACAACTAGTTATGATCAAATTAGCTTTGGCTTGTGATTAAATTTGATTTTTTTAAATGGGGACCAATGCTTCCCATGTGGCCTTGATCTAGGAACAAGCTTGCTCTAGTGATTATGACCTAGAATTGACAACTTGAAAGATAAGGGTTATACTAAAATGACTAGGGAATAGGGATGTGGTTTAGTTTAGGTTCAAGATGAATGCCAATTCTTACAAACAAATACATTATTTTGGGCACTAAACTATAACATTAGGAATAAAAGGTCAAACTAAATCCAAAAACAAGAAAAGAAAAGAGCTAGGAATGCACTTTTCTCAAGTATACAAGAAGAATTTTTATTACTTCAACCTTTAATATATTATTATTCCTTTGTACAAAAGTAATGCACTACAAATCAAATACAACAAATTTATATCTGTCTCAATCTTGTCACATACAAAAGTATAGGCCTCCCACAAGTAGGTGCAAGTTGTGCAAAAAAACAATCATGAGATTCAATTCTACAACCTAATTATCCAGACACAATGACTTCACCCACTAATCTACACATGAGCATGCAAAATATTTTTCTACCTAATTTATTTCATTGGAATCAAAATTATAATTCACCAATTATTTAAGTGCTTCCAAAAGATACAAAAAGTAAATTTGAGTTTTAAAAGTGGGGACCAAGGCCTCTCATGTGGCCTTGACCTAGGAACAAGCTTGCTCTAGTGATTATGACCTAGAATTGACAACTTGAAAGATAAGGGTTATACTAAAATCACTAGGGAATAGGGGTGCAGTTTAGTTTAGGTTCAAGATGAATGTCAATTCTTACAAACAAATACATCATTTTGAGCACTAAACTATTACATTAGGAATAAAAGGTCAAACTAAATCCAAAAACAAGAAAAGGAAAGAGCTAGGAATGCACTTTTGTCAAGTATACAAGAAGAATTTTAATTACTTCAACTTTATATTATTATTCCTTTGTACAAAAGCAATGCACTACAGATCAAATACAACAAAATTCTATCCTTCTCAATCTCGTCACATACAAAAGTTTAGGCCTCACACATGTAGGTGCAAGTTGTGCAAAAAAACAATCATGAGATTCAATTCTACAACCTAATTATCCAGTCGACACATGCGCATGCAAAATATTTTTCTTCAAAATTATAACTCACCAATTATTTAAGTGCTTCCAAAGATACAAAAACTAGTGGACAAGACACAAATACAGAGACAGCTTTCAAACCTCTCAATAGAAGAGCCTTCTCTGAATAACTCTCCTTGATTGAACTTTTGTGGACCTATACACCCAAGTACAAAAGTTAGGCGACAAAACACGAGTATAAGGACATCTTTCACGCCTCCTCACATTATGGCTCTCCGTGTTGAACCTTTGGGGACCTATATAAAGAAAATTTCTAAACGAGGAAATTGATGGGTGGAATTTCACGGCCTGTATAACGTATACTTTTTGCACTCATTATTATGGCTTGAATTTTATGGGCTGCCTCCGTATTTTGTTCACTAGTGGTTGCAAGCGGTTGCAGCATTATATATTGTTCTGGTCCCAACACTGGAAAAGAAAAGAGCTCCACTATGTGTGGACAGTGGAGGGAGCTTGATTTTATAGGCAACCGTATTAGAAAAAGGTGTCAGCAATGAGGAAAAAATGTCCTTTGAAACACGAAAAGAATCTTAATAAGCTTGAGCTCACAAATGCCGTGGGCATCTAAACATCTACGTGGTTAGACTATCCATCATTAGTTTCCAATAATTTCCCTCAATTGGTGATTGATATAAGAGCCATTTACCAAAAATGAATTAAAAAATATCAGTCAGGAATGATACTGCCAATATTCTGTCAACACTTTAGATCTTTCCTTTCAGTCAAAGGTGCCTGAGTTATTGGTGAGAATTGACACAACACCAACCTTGCTTTTGAGGCTTTGAACGACTAACACTTCACAAATATTTCTGAGTGCCTGATTGGTGTGACAGTTGTTTATTGTACTTTTCTCAATTTCCTTTTCCCTGCCTTCACAGGCTAGGTATTGCCTGCTTTCATTGCATGTTTGAAACTTGACTAAGGCTAATAATATTACTTGTCCACAGATAATATCCTTGAATTTCTTTCAAGAGGATGAGTATTTGTACGCTAAATCCTTTCACTTGTGAAGACGTGACCACAGTCAGCGAACGTGGAAGCGG
>VDFB02000003.1:622483497-622539437 GCA_007258455.2 Sequoia sempervirens | reverse complement strand
CTCGAGAACAACACCTCCTTTCTCTACATGACCAGATTTGCTTGACATTACATAAGCACTATTACAATGTATTGCACATGCATCCACCTTATACAAAGTTCTAATTCATGCACCCTTAGCCAACACCAGAGAGCCTCTAGTCATTCTAAAAACACCATTCAAGAAAGAGAATTGCACACTAGCATCATTAATCTTACTTACATAAAGAAAATTTTGAGCCAAACCTGGTATATGCATCACATCATCGATTCCATTTACTCTTCCATTAGGAAATTGAATCCTAACTCTTCCATGACCAACAATTTATAGGTGAGAATCATCACCTAGATACAAATTTCCACCAACATACTCGTTGTACTTTGAGAACCAACCTCAATGAGAGGTCATGTGAAAGGATGAACCTAAGTTGATCAGCCAAATATTATCTAATGCCTGAGTCACCAAGGCTTCTATGAAGGCATCTACATCGCTATGAGAAGATTCATTTTCTAAAGAGCTATTTTTATTTTTCTTCTTCTTCTCCTCTTTAAAATATTTTCAGATGTGTCTAGTCTACCCACAATTCCATCATTTCACCTTGGAATTCTTACCAATAGACTCTGATCTCCCCTCCCAATTAGATTTAGAATTCTTTTCCTTCTTCTTTCCTCTCTCCTTTTATCAACCTTGAAAAACAAGGAAATCCTTATCCATCTTAGAAGATTTCCTCCATATGTCTTCTAAAAGGAGTGAAGCAACCATATCTTCCATATTGAAAGTGGTTCTTGTACTCCCAATTGCCATTATCAGGTGATCCCATGTGTTTGGAAATGGACAAAAAAGGAGCATGAAATGATCCTCATCATCTATATCCACACAAACAGACGCCGACTGAGTAATGATCATGTTAAATGCATTCAAATTATTTGCAACAAATGCACCTTCCTCCATATTCAAAGAGTATAACTTATTTCTCAAGAATATGTTATTTACCATAGATTTACCTTGATAAATGTCACCAAGCTTCTTCCACAAAATTTTCACTGTCTTCTCTTCATGGATGTTTAAGAGAATTGAATCATCCAAGTATAGTATGATCAGACCCTTGTCTTTCTAGTCCTTTGCATCCTAGTAACCTTGCAAGGTGACTGGGATGCAAAGGACTAGAAAGACAAGGGTCTAATCAAACCTTGTAAATCTTCCATTTTGAGTTTGCACAACTCAAAATTACTTCCATTGAATTTCTCAATTTCTATTCTTTCAGATGTGCTCACCATCTTAAATTTGTGATAAGTTTCCAACCATATTTTTCTGCAAAACTCACACTAAACAAGATCAACAAAAAAAATTCATCTTATCCATAAGGAAAGCAAATGTGGCCAAGCTTTGATACCAATTGAAAGGAAAGTAGAGTGCAGAAACACCTTCCTAATACTAATCTTTAGGAGAGATACAATTTTTTTTACAAAAATTTACAATTAAAGTTCATTTAAGATATACATACATGAACAACATAATAGACAATAAATAAAAATACTAGATTCACATGGGAAAAACCTTTCAGGAAAAAACCCACACACCAAACCAAAGACCTCTTGTATTATAGTAAAACGTAAATTACATACAAGTCACATAGCTATACTCTTTCACATAATGAATCCAATAGCATTACTTTACAATTACTTTGATCATCAACATACTCAATGAAATACTGCATTACATACAACTTCACAAGCATTGTTGTTTCAAATTCCATACCGAACTAAACAGTTACTGCCACTTCTAAGAATTTATTTTGGAATGTCGAAGATACTTGAAATATCATCTCTTTGAACTCCTATTGTCACTTTGATATGAGTCTTTCATAGGTGTTCATTACTGCCAGCGCCCTCCATCGGGATATCGAAGAGACCATGTAACACCTTCCATTGATAGAAGGATGTCTCATTGATGAAGCTTTACCACCAATCTGCCATTCATCTCATCTGACCATCATGAGACAACAAGACCTATATCGTACCATGGGATAGCGAGTAACACCACTAGCCTGTACCCCTCTTAGTTGCACCTTGTGGTATTGCGGTAAAGTCTTGAACATAAAACCTTGGGATGTATGGTCCAAACTAAGCTAGGGTTTCAATAGTGAGTTTAAGACACACATTCTGAACAATCCACATAGAGTCCAAAAATGAAGTAATACTCCTACACTAGACCAACCCTTGGATTCTAATAGACTTACTTCCTTGCAACAAGAAACCAACAAAAAAGTAGTGCTATCAAACTTCTTTTAAATACTTATTATATCATCACAACCTTAACATATGAATTGAAAGAGATTAGTCTACTCATTGAACAAAAAATAATAAACCAGACATTCATGATTAACAAATGTGATTTGACAATCATAAAAAAATCCTTGATTATATTGATTCAAAGGAAATGAGTACAATAGTGGAGATATTGATAAAACTAATATTAATATTAAGTGCAAATGCAATTATGGACAAAGATTTTGGCACCACAAGACTCTCTAACACTTCTAGGGTTTTTCACCTAAAAGGAGAGAGGTAGGCCAAAATGGGCAATGTCCCCACTAAAAATTAATTCAAGTATGATAGAAATATGTCTAAATTAAATGATCTAAATGCACAAAATTGGTAAAATATATTGATTATTAAATGAAAACTAATGAAATGCACCTTGTTTGAAAACATAGTGTTGTATGCAAGAAAACCTAGAAAGATGAATAGAAATGCAAATAAAATAGAAAAGGGAAGAAAAAAAGAAAATGTGCACTTGGAAATGTGTTTCAAACTAGAATGGAGACAATAAATGTTGTTGATCCTAAAATTTTGACCTATTGGGATACTTACACCATTCTAGGCGACCTAGTCCCAGATTAGGAAAATTGCATTAGAGCTCATTTTAGCCAAATGGGTATCTAAATCTACACAAAAATATAAAAGACATGTGTAGTGGGACTAAGTCTCCCAAGGTGGTGACTTTTTCCACTTTGGATTTTCTAAAAAAAATTAAAAGTGGAAACGAAAGCCCTCGGTTTGCACTTTCTGCTCCTCTAGGTGTTGGGTTTTGAAACTCTAATTTTTGGCACTATAAGTGGAATTTTGTTGATATCTTGACCTATCCAACAATGATATGTATTCAAAAATTTTGCAACTTATCCTTCAATTATATTCAAGCCATCCAAGCACCTAAATCTGCAAACACACAAAGAAAGAAAGAGAAATGTTGAATGCTAGGGAATAGGGGTTTGCCTTGGTCAAACCCCTTTTAGGTAATTAAACTAAATGGATAAATAAGATGAATCATGAAAATGAAATGAAGGGATTAGAAACTTTCCATGATGATTGATCTTGAATTTTTGCAACAATGGATGAAGAATCTGCCATTGAATGCCTTAGAATGCTATCTTGATGACCTAGAATGCTAAAACCCTAGCTTACTTGATGTAAGAACATGGTGAATGATGGATGAATAATGAATGAGTTATGAATTAGGGTTTAAAGGATTGTTTATATAGTAAATCCATCTAAAACTCATGTTAATTTGATCCCCAAGGTTGACATGAAGGAAAAATAAAATTAAAATCCATTTTTTCTTGCTCAAACCTTGAAAATAGCCCAAACGGGACAAAGTCGCCAAGTTGGGAAACTTATTCCCATGGGGGCTCTTTTGCCAACTGGATTATCAGGGAATGAAGAATTTCAGTTTTTATGTTGTCTTAGTCAGGTCTTTGATCAAATTAAGCTTCGGGATGCAGAATATGGGGCCATAGAGGCCAATTAATGATGATGTAAAGGGAAATTATGGCTGAGGATACAAATTTCAATGTGAAAGTGTGATTAAATACAATTTACAACATTAAAATGAGTTCCACATAGCCTAGAAAGGCACAACATCCAATGTGAATGTGTAAAACACATTACAACACTAGATTAGAATTAGGTTTAATTTGCAAGTCTTCCAAATTAATGTGAGAATGGAAAATACATTTTACAATGTTGAATTAAGGGGAAAATAGGTCCATTAATCTAAAAAAGTGTGAAAGTCTTTTACAACACTTTACAACACCTTTACAAGAAATGTATTTTACTCATTTTTCTAGGACCCAAGACCTAATGTGGATGTGTAAAACACATCACAACATTAAATCAAGGAAAAATTAAGTCCAAAATTACAAGGAGGGCCTAAATAGGAAGAAAAAGTAGAAGGGTTACTTTTTTCATGTCCACAACAATGAACATTTAGGTCATCTATTATTATTATAGAGAAAAAATTACATCTCCTTTCTAGGTGTAGAAGAAGAAAACACTATACAAACTAAGTAAAAAGACTTACAAAATTCTAAGAAAATGGAACCCAAACAAAAATTACAAAACTTTCCTTTATAGAGCAAGCATAATTGCAATCCAAATTTAAAATCCTAACCCTAACTCCAACTAGGGTTATAGGAAAAAGAACCCTAATTAGATTGAAAACAACAAAATTGCCTCGAAAATATAGCAACAACCAGTCATGAAATCCCCTGACACCTCGAGCACACTCTAGCTTGATGGAACTCATGAATGGAGGTATGGGATCCTAGGAAATTTGCAATCAGAATCAAGAAAAAATAATCCTAAAAAATATCTTGACCTTTGCAACACTTCAAGGAATAAATGGTGCTGCTCAGTCATCAATTTGGCTTTGGAGAAGCATAGAATTTCAATCTGGAGTAGTTTTGATTCGATTTGGTAGTTGAAATGCAGATACACCATTATTTTTCTGTGTTTACCTATGAAATGGGGTAACTAGTCGTTAACATTTGAATTTTGTCTATAGGATGCAAGATGGAGGGACAAGATCAAATCTCGAATGAAGGTTTAAAAAAAACTATTGATTTCCATCTTCAAATCCAGGTTGTTCATTACACATCACACATTTGACATGAGCCCCTCAACATGAAATAGTTATGTAAATACCTTACATAATGCAATCAAGTCTTACCATCTATTATCTTGGACACTTGTGAGAATTTTACATCGTCACCATTTGAAACTAGACCCCACCACCATCTTCATTAAATATCAATCATTCATCACTCATCATGAGAACCACCCTATCGCCTCACTTCATAACAACAATATGAAGTGACCAAGCAATATATCACCATGTGTCTGATGGACCCAAAAAATGCTACGTCAATCACCATCAAACATTATCAAGGAGATAGCCATATATCAGAGAGAGACCTTTTAGAGTCTCCCTAATGGAATGAATAGAAATTCCTCAACATATAGGGGGGAGTAACACTAGATTCCCCCCGATTCAATGAAAAAAAACACCGGTCCTAACCCATGTCGGGTCCCACCACACCACATATCACCTCCCCGCTCCCTAGTTGAGCAAAGCAAAGGGCCCACTAGAACACCATGGGCTAGTGGGTTGCCACCAATTTCCCACCATATGTCATCATACGCCACCACCAACCACTCACAGTTCATCGAAGAGATAGTAAAATATCAGGGGGAGGCACCTTAGAGTCCCGCCGATGTAGTGACGTCAAATAAATTGCAGGATATTAGGACTATAACATGAGTCCCACTGATGCAACGAATACACACCCCGCTAATGGAAATAATTTTTGAACGAGGCCATGACTAGAAGACAAGGCAAAGGGGCTAGTTAAAGAACAACCACCTAAGACATAAGTAATAACTAGGCCAATTAGGAATTAGGAGCAAGAGGTCAACGAGTGAAGATAAAAAAGGTTCAAGGCATGAAATGATTAGGGTTTTAGGAGGGTTTAAGCCCTATGCATAATTTAGAACCCTAATTAGATACAATTAAGGAATTTCAAAAGCTTAGGGATCACAAAAATTCAAAATTAGCCTTGTATTTTGCAAGCTCCACCAGTGGCTCTAGTTGGGGACATATGCTTGACAAAGAAAAGTGAGAATTTAGACATTTCTGGGAGAGAAGACCACCAAAAACTTAAAACAATAGTGACCAAAACAAGAAACTATAATACAATGTGCATGGATATGCCCTATTTATGAAAATTATGGTTTGCGGAATTTTCCATGCATTGGAAATTCCAATATTTCACCACTCATATTTTGTAAACAATAGGAATTCTCACCATGATTTCCCTAGATGACATAAGGGCCAATCCAAAGGGCCTCAAACTTACCATGTTTTCCCTTATCTTGATTTCTTGCATTCCATGTTAAAAAAAAATCTCCTACAATAAATTCTCTTTGTAGCTTTCTTGTCAAATAGATATTTGACATGCAACTGCTTCTTTAAATTAGTATCTTATGTTGTTCTTCTTGATTCATCCAACTCTGTCAATTGATTAATCCTGCTAGTCATACTATCATCAATATCTTCTCCATATTCCTGGATGAATTTATATACTAACAATAAGTTGTTCATTGGCATTCTTGCATCCTATCCATACACAAGTTCATAAGGAGATTTCTTTGTGGCCTTGTTTATGGTAGTTCTATCAGCCCATAATGCTAATTTCAACTTTGAATCCCATGCCTTTATATTTTTCTCCATAACCCTATTCATGATCTGCATGAGAATTTTATTGTTGGACTTAGCTTGTCCATTTCCTTGTGGGCGTTAAGGGGAATAATATGACATTGAAATCTAATAACTACTATAGAAATCAGTAAATTCTTTAGATTTGAAACACATAACATTATCCATGATTATCTTTGTAGGAGTACCAAATCTGATCAGTATATTATCCATAATGAAATTAATGACAACTTTACTAGTTTCCTTTCTTGTAGGAATTTCCTCCACCCATTTGGTGAAGCAGTCTATGGAAACAAGTATCCAACTATGACCACTACTATATTTCTCATTAAAATCACCAATAAAATCTATGCCCCACTATTGAAAAGGAGCCTCAATATCCTATGTTCTAAAGGGAAAAGCACCATAAAATTTAACTTACCAAAAAACTTTTGGCAAGCATCACATTTATTTACCATTTTATGTGTATTAGAAAAGAGAGAAGGCCACCAATATTCAAACCTTAGGATCTTATAGGTAGTTGTCTTGGCTGCATAATGACCTTCACAAACTCCACCATTCATTTCTTCAAGAATCCTCTTTTCCTGTTTCTCATCAACATACCACAACATCACACTAGCCATATCTCTCTAGTACAAGATACCCTCAATCATAACCTATTTGACTTCTTATAACTTCAGGGCCCTCTTTTGATTATCAGTCATATGGTCAAGGAAAGACATATATATCAGATAATACAAAATATCTTTGTACCAAATACATTTCTGAACAATGCACTCCTTTTCATGAACACTTTCACCTATTTGACTTATCTAATTGACTTCCAAATTTGATTCAACCATCAACTTGGATAAACCCCGCCCTCTAAGAAGTGTAGTGTTCTGAATGTCATTATTATATTCTTGAATTTTTTGATCCATCTGTACCTCCTACCTATGACTTCTTGATGAGTAAATGTCTTTGACTGCGACACTAGGTACATAAGCCACTATCTTAGCACCTACCAAATAGGTCCTAAAATTATTCACCATCTTTACCAGAGCATGTAGACACGTAAAATGTACTGATTGGCATTACACACTTGATCTTGACTACTAACGCCATTTCATCCCTAATCATCCCTTAGTCTAACCATTTAATTGAATACCCTTATTTGATTAAATTCATCAATTTTCCTCTCTTAATTAAATAAATCATTTATTTGATTAAGTCATTCTCTCTCATTAATTAAATCAATCAATCTGATCTAATTAGCCTTAGCTCCTTTATTTAATTAAATAAATCAATTTTTATTTAATTAATCTCCAAAGTCTATCATCTCATTAAATTAAATAAATTAAACCTTTATTTGATTTAATGTAACCATCATCCCCTTTAGCTGAATAAATCAAAATATTTACTTAACTATCTCTAAAATCACATTCCTCTCATCTTTGATTTAAATCAACCCATAAATCTAAGTAAAATTTTTCACATCATCTAATCCCTCATTAAATTAATTAACCCTTGATTAATTTAATCCTAATACATGTCCCATCCTCTAGCTTTTGCTACTTCCACATGAAAATAGATTTAATTCATTTATTAAATCCCTATTTTCTCTCAACATGGCATGATAAAGGAATATTCTTCCAAATTTGAAATCTTTATGAGTGGACCTTGTCCTTCAAACAAGACATTTATTTCATCTTTGCATTGAGCCAAGTGGTATTTAAGACATTCCATTTTCCCTCTTACATGTCATTTCATTATTTTCAAAATCCACCTAAATACATTTATGGGGCCCATTCATCAAAATGTGCACATCCTTCATCCACCCATCTCTTGACAAGTGACACCTTGCCATTGGTTGAAAGTTAGTCCCACATTGCTTCTTTTTGGGCATTTCTCCAACTTTTCATTCTATAAATAAGAGGCTTCTTTCCTCATTTCATCACCCACAGTTTGAGCAAACTTACTATACTCAAATCCATACCTGAGCATAACAATTCTCATCCATTTCATCAAGTCTTAGCTAGGTTATGCAAGTTTTTCATCTTGGAGCACACTTGAATCTTCAACAAAGTGGATCACTCTTCATCACTCATCAACATTGCATCATAGGAGTTGGGAAAGGGCCAATTTCCACATCAAATTGGCACCAACTCCCCCATAAGATTAAGAGTTTGCATGTTTTTAATAGGATTTGATCTATCTTCTTGCTTTTTCATTGTGTTCTTGTTTTTTTATTCCTATTTTGAGCATTGCTAATGGATTTTATGGGGAACTTTGATCTTGGATTGCATTTGAATCTTCTAATGTGTTTGTTTATTGTGTTTTGCAGGTACTAGGATCTTGGTTCTATAGAGCATAGGCTTATTTTTCCATGATATCATACTTCAATTTTGTTACTTGAAGTGAATTTCTAAAGGAAGAAATGGGTTGTTCATATCCCTCATCATTATTTTGTATTAGAACAACAACAATATGGAATGATGCAAAAAAAACACAATTGGAAAGGCTTAGAAAAATCAGGTGATTTGAGCACCAATGCCTCTTTGATAACTTTTTTAATGTCATCAAATGCTTTAACAGGATCATTGCCCCATGCAACTATTTCTTTCTTTCTCAACATCTTGGAAATGGACCTTGTAGTTTCAATAAAGTTTGTAACAAATATTCTGACAAAACTAATTTGGCCAAAGAATGACTAAATCCCCTTTATTGACTTGGGAATTGGGATCCTATCAATTCCTGCAACTCTTTCTAGATCAACTATTATCCCATTCTTTGAAACTATATGCCCTAGAAAATTTCCTTCTATAACCTCAAATGTACATTTCTTAGGGTTCAATAAAATACCAAATTATATTGCTCTTATGAATATCTTTTCTAGATGCATACAATGCTCCACCTCCTTCTTGGAATATGCTATGAGTTCATCTTGATATATAGCCATAAAACATCTATGAATTCTGAAAAGAAAAATTCATAGCTCTTTGAAATGTAGCTCCAACATTAGTCAAGCTAAAAGGAATTCTAACATAGAAATGTGTTCCCCATGGTGTAGTAAAAGTTGTCTTATATTGCTCATATTCTTTTACCTTTACTTGATTGTAGCTAGAAAACCCATCCATCATGGATAAAAGCTCACAACCAATAACTTTGTGCAACATTGCCTCCATGTTAGGCAATGGGTAATTATCCTTTAATGAAGATATATTCAAATTTCTAAAATTAAGACATAATCTAATATCTCCATTCTCTTTCCTTGCTGGTACCAAATTTGATACCCAAGTAGAATGTCTGGTAGGATTTATGATTCCACCATATCGAAGCTTCATGAGATCTTGCTGCATCTTATGTGCCAATATAGGATTTATTGGCCTCTACTTCTACCTAAAAGGTTTTGCATCTGGATTCAAAGGAATTTCATGTTGGAAAAATTCTTCTCTATAAGCCTTTAGGTCATCATATGACCATGCAAACACATGTTTATACTTTCTTAGCAAAGAAATTAACATTTCCCTAACCTTAGGGTTGAGCCTCTTACTAATGTACACCTTCTTGGGTACATTCTTTATTCCCAAATTTATTTCCTCTAAGTCTTGTTCATGTGTAGAATTTTTCCTCATATTACACTTATTAGAGTTATAAAAAACTCTTTCTAGGGCTACCAATACTTTTGGGATTTTATTGGTCCTAGTTGAATGACCTCATTTCCAAAATAGTATCCTTTCCATCCACTTTCTCCACAAAACTCTAGAAATCAATTTCCTAGTTGTGATATAAATCCACACAATGCAAGGACTTCAACAAGTCCTCATTATTATTGAATACTTGCCAACTTTGAATGTTATCTAGGATAGAAGGCCTCACTTGAGTCTCAACCTTTGATATACCAGAGAAGGTAATATCATTCAATCTCAATGTAATACTGGTAAGGAAATATGCCATGACATTTTTTGACCTCTCTACCCAATCAATGGAAAATGTGTCAAAACATTTCAATGTAATCCAAAACAACATTCCTATATTGCTTTAACCTTTTATTCTTAGACTCATATTTTTCTTTTATTTTGGAAACAACTAATTCAGAATCACCTAAGACCTTGAGCATTTTAATTCCATGCTTGACAATGACTTTAAGTCCTAGGAGTAAAGCCTCATACTCAACAACATTATTGTGCATCCAAACTTGGGTGAGAATGAGTATTTGTAAGACTTACCTCTTGGTGACATGAGTATCACCCCTGCTCTTGACCCTTCTTTTGAGAAGGTTCCATCAAAATTCATGGCCCATAGACCATCTTTCTAAACTTATTGCTTTATCTCTTCAACTGTTTGTGCATCCTTGACTTTCATTGGTTTTGTATCTACAACTTGTTGTGCCCTTGGCACACACACCCCGTTCTGAAAGGGGACCCTCTTTTTCTTTCACCTTTCCGGGTCATTTTTTTGTCACCATCTCCTTTTGCGTGCCCTATTTTTGTGCCCCGGGTAGTCAATGTTCTTCCAAAAGTTTCATCATAGGTTGACCATGCTTCCCCTTGGCTCGTTTTGTCTAGTTTTGGTGCCTTACGGGCTCCCTCTGGTAGTTTTCCTCTTCCGGCGGCCTTGGACCCGGCTGGGCCTGCCCCTTCGGATTTCCCTGGCTGGTTTTCCCTATTGTATCCACCATTCTCGATGACGGATGAGTTGCATCTTCCCGAACCCCGGGTCCTAGTTCCGTTGTCACCGTCTAAAAGTTTATGGGGAAATCATGGTTGCTTTCGAACATTCCAGGCCCGAACTTCTAGACTTCTGTGTTCAAAATTTTGTGAAGGTTTCACCGTTCCTAACGGCGGACCTCTGGTAGAACTTCGCCCTTTGGGCCCTAGCTCCCTCTTTGTCACCGCCAACCCCTCCGAGTTGAAATTTTGAAACGGCCGCTGCCCTGCGCCCTCCCGGCCTCTAGAACCTGGGTCTCCTGCCGTCGTTAGTAAATTTAAATACACCAACCCAAGTGTCTACTGTACTTTCATTTATTGTGGCTATTAATGGCAGTTGGGGTATAAATTGTTTGCCCAAGCCTGTCATTCTCACTCGTTGGTGTCACAGTGAGAGATCAGAGCTTGCTAGAGAGGAGCCAACCATCTTCGAGACCTTCATGCTCACGCACGTTGCCTTTGCTTACCGACTGCTTGTGGGTTGCGTGCCTCCTCGCATTGAGTGTTCGAGGTAGGTTTTTTCGTTCATCTTCTTGAACATCATTTTCATGATTTTCTAAGGATTAAAATGAACAATAGCAATCAAAAGACATGTAGATGATGAAATATGATATAACGAACAAAACCAATGTCTTAAAAACTTGAGAAAGCCATTGAAGGTACCCTCATGATCAATTCGGGGCTCCACCTTGCCGTGGCTGTTCTTTATGCAGGGGCATTCGTCCCCTCTGGCCCTGGGTCCTCTCTTTGCCAAAGAAGCTAAAATGATGAACATCTTCAAAATGACAATTTGACCCTCCGGGCCTAGATCTTCAAACCTTCGTCCTTCCCCGGCCGTCGAGTGTAACTTAAACGTAAATATGGTTGGCGCTTTGCATCTTCAGGCCCTAGCCATCAAACTTCTATGACCAAAAGTCTGCGAAGATGTTGCTAAATTCAAACAGAGATCTTGCCCTGACCACCTGAGCTCTGGGGCCCACCTTCCTCATCACCGTCTGTTGGTGAAAACTTCACTACCCCCCTTTGATCTGTCGGGTCCTAATTCTTAGACTTTCATCCCCAGGATTTTGTGTGATCTTCGCCATCATGAATGGCAAATGCCTGACATCCTTCTGTTCCCCAAGTCCCGGACCTCCTTTCGCTGCTGGGAGACCCGTGTAAACACTGAACGTCCTCAATCGTGCAGGGCTCCGCCATCCGGGACTCCGTCCCTCCTCCATCGTTCTGAAAAGGGAAATCCTCTTCAGCCTTCCAAGCTTCTAGCTTTGGCTTCCCATTGCCATAAAGACTCAATCAGAAAATCTAGTGGCAAACACTAACGCTGGGCCTGGTACACCTCTTGGAAGTTGGCAAGACATTCAGATGTCGCCAAGACCTCACACTGAGGTTCAACCCTTTGTCAATATGCTTGTTTGGTGAGACATGAGGGAGTTGGTGATACCTCTCACTAAAGACACATATCTCTCACCGTTAGGCATTCTCCTCGATTGGTCGGCAGGACTTTCAAATCTTGCCATGATGTCTCTTCATCGAAAGGTTTTCCTGCCGACATGCTCAGTCGGCAAGACATTCAGATGTCACTGAGACCTTTCTTTGAGGCATACTTTCACACCAACTAGAAACTTTTGGTCACTGGGAAAATGGGTGATGTCTCACCACTGGGCTATCGGTGAAATGAGCTTCGTCCATCCCATTAAAAACCAAAAAACTCCTGATGGCTTCCTCCCATCCCAGGCCCAAAGCTCCGGACTTCTGTCCAATGATTGATGTCGCAAACGGCGATGGCTCTGCAACATCCCAACACCTTCGGCCTGGGTCACTTGAAAATTGTAAGTTGATGGCCATCCTTTGATCCACAGGGCCCCAGACCCTAGAGTTTTGTCTTCGGGACTCCATTTCTGCTCAGCCGTCCTGAACAGCCATCTCCAGATGGATTTCTGGCATTGGACCTTTGGATGCTCCTAGATCAGTCCAAGTGAGCCCAAATTTGAAATCTAGTCCTGACCCACGTGCTTAATTTTGGTCCTCTCCATTGCGAACCTTTTAAATTATCAAAAAATCAATTGGAAAGAATCCCCAGGATTATTCCACCCCGTTCGCTTTGCCAAACAACATTCTTTCCAGGGAAGTCCAGCCCTCTAGGATTGAACTGTCCCAAAGCCCTCAATCAAAAGACCAATGACATCAGGGGCTAAAAGTATCATGTTATGCTTGATAGATTATTTAAAATGGATTTCATCTTTTGGATTTTGACTAACATGAATGCTTTCATGATCAATTGCACTTACTACTCCTGTGCTTGCAAAATATATGGAATCGGGTGCAGGACCTTCAGGGGCACTGTCAAAAGGGACAAAGGAAAGAAGTCAAGAAAAAATAATTGGGGAAAGAAGACAAGGACCAAATGAAACACCAATTCCAGGGTGAGCCTCTGCACTCAAAGGTTACCATGGATTGGAAGGAGATCACTGACACCAACATAGGCCATGTCAATATTGACGAATTTACACAAAGGGTCAGGGTCAATCCAACAACAAAAAATGCAAGATTGATAAGACAAAGTGGAATCGCAAAAGTTGCAGGCTTTCCCCCATCCCTCGTGGCCCCTGAATTGGTCATGGCTTGTCGATAGGTGTATTAGCCCAACACTAGGACAATTATTGACATTGATGGTAACATTCTTGCTGACATATCGGCTGGAGGAATCACAACAACCTTTCATATTCCCACGTTTCAAGAAATGGAAATTCCTACCATTGAGGAGTGCCAGGCAGTGTGGGATGGTAACCCTACAGGCTACAGGAAATTAATAAATCAGCATTGGCTCAAGGAAAAGCGGGGCAACACTGCAAAGGTTCCTCATGAACTCTTCCGTAGTGATTTCCATGAGGATTACCACGACCTAGTCACTATGCTAAGCAGGGTTATGGGTCTTCCAATGGCAGCCTTCTTTCAGGGGTGGATGGTGTATTTCATTGAGAAAATCCTTTGTGGGAATGAAGACGTTACCACAAAGATCACATTTTATTGGGGAGGTATAATAAGCAACTACTTCCATGAGCAGTTCGTCGATGTGAAGAAAAGCTCCAAATTCTATATGACTTCATACCTTGTCTACTCCTTGGCAAATCAAAAATAGTTCAATGGGTTATTTGTGGTGCCTAATCAAGATCAGGGTCGAAGACTCAAAGCCTATGATAGATACCCCTAGCTCCAGTACCAAAACTTCAAGAGGGAGTATTGCAGAGTAAATGACACCTTCATCGGCCTTATTGTTAGAATGATTGCTAGGGATTTCAAAAGAAGAGTTTCCCACACTGCTCGGTCTTTTTTGAAGCAATATGCCTTCTTCTTCATTCAATACCCGAAGTTCACATACATATATTCCCAAGGCTTCACCGAAAGGCCAAACAGGTTTCCTCGATACCCCAATGAGCGAATCATCCTATTGGAGCTTTCTCGGCAGCTCCAACACATATAGGTGATCTTTAGTGGCAAACATATAGCAGGGATCTCTTATCCCATGACTCTTGGCCAGGGCATGTATAAGCTACAAACTTCCCAGTGCACTGGTAACTTTGAGAAGGAACTAAAGGATTATCACTTTCATCTACACATTGCTTGCCCTAAAATGGATCTATATGGGCATGTAAGGAAGGCACTAGGACTGGGATTTGCTCATCTCCACCACATTGAAAACTTTTGGGGGGATTGTCAAGATTATAGAGAGGTACGTGCAAGGCACTATATGTGGATGACTGCAAATTTTGTAAGGAAGGTGCAACATTTTCCCATACCAGACCAAGTCAAAGAAGATGATAGTACCATAATGGACCCTAGGTACCCCCGCAGTTGCTAATTTTCCACTACCAACAATCAATTGGGATGAGCAGGAGGTCGATGACCTCGATATCATAACCAAGCCAATCTTGGCCCATACCAAGGAATGGGTTGATAGACAGGTAGCCCGATTAAGATAGTAGGAGGTAATTTTAACTTATGAAGGGCTCAAGAGTGAACCTAGTGCCACGGAGGATGCTACTGCCACCACTTCAATTGGCAGGATGTCCAAGTCTCCTTTGGTCACCAGGTCTAAGAAGAGGAAGGAGACAGGAATAGAACATTCTCCTAACCCTAAGGTCTATACAAGAAAAGAAACAAGAGGCTCACCCTCCAAAAGACTTAAGCAGATAGAGGGTACCACAGAGCAGCACTTAGTCCAAGAGGAAGAAGTAAAGGGTACAAATAAATTAGAACCCCTCTTGGCTCTCCCTGCCTTGACTATTGCACCACTTGCTTCTCTGGTTATGGTCACTACATCCCTGCCGACGGTGGACATCTCTGTCCATCTTGCCTCTTTTCCCCCGACCGAGCCGGTGATCATAATTGACTCCTCCTCTACCATAACTACTCCTCTTTCCTCTGCTGCCATGTCACCCACCATGTCACTCCCATTACCTACGATGGCTGCACCAATGCCCGCTCCCACCTTGCCTGAAGCCTTCTCAAAGCATATGCATAATATCCCTTCCGAGCTCTCCCAGATCCTCATGGATCCCACTCTTCAAGTAGCCTTAGCTAAGGTCCTCGCTACTGCCAAACCTTCACAACCTCTGACAGGGCCACCAGCTATGGAAGCCCCCATGTTAATCTCTAAGGAGTGGGAGAGGCGAGAACAAGAGGGCTCAAAGCCCTTTGAAGAGGAGGCCGATGAATACCACGAGCACCTGGAATATGAACATTGCACTATTTACAAGGTGTCCTATGAAGAAGAAGGATCTAGTTCCTCTGAGAGAGGGGATGAGGAGGACGACGCTGGTGGTAAGGTCATTGTGCAGACCTTCGATGATGACCTAGAGGAAGAAATGGCCCAACAACTGAAGGATACTAAGGAAAAGGTAGAAGGGTCACTCCTTGAAGAAGAAGGACAGAAGCAAGAAGACAAACCTGAGAGTGAGGCTCAAGCAAACGAGAGCCTCAAAATTGAATAGCTCAAGGAACATATGCACGAGGTTGAACAAATTGAGAGAGAGAAAAGAGGGGAAATGAAAGAGAAAGAAAGTCCCTAGCAGCAATTATCTGCCAAACCTCCTATTAAACACCTTGTGTTCATCCAGGACTCCGATGAAGAAGAAGAAGATGCCCCCAAGGAGGAAGATAGGGTTTCAGAAGATAAGAGGGTAGAAAACTTGGCCTTGGCCGAGAGGGGCGAGGATGATTGTGAGTCACCTAAGGGCAAGTCTATCGTGCCTGAATGGTTAGAAAAATAGCTTGAAAGGAGAACTCCCATAGTAAAGGACACGAGGGTGAGACTAGAGGCTATCTTAGCCCAAGCTCATATCACAATAAAGAAAGAAAAGAAGCCTAAGACCTGATCCAGGGTAACGATGGATGCTTTTGGGTCTCGAGTTGTGCAAATAGCAATGCCAGTAATGGGTTAGGAAGGGATAACTTACAACATCTCCACCATTGACTTGGGGACTGCCACTAGAGAATAGAAGGTGGGGCATCTTGAGGAGTCAGTGGCCACGGTGGTACATTTGATAAAGTAGGACAAGGTTTCAAAAGATGAGCTCAAAGCACAGGTAGCTGCTTTGACAAATTACATTCAACAATGGTCTTCGGTGGATGACCTGCCCACCACATCCACAACTGCACCCCAACTGCTATCCAAAGAATAGATTGATAAGATGGAAAGGAGAAAAAACTTGGAAAGAACTACAAAAAGCTAGTTCTGACAAGTCTTATACATCGGGAAATGGGAATTAGCTGGGCTGTTCGGACAACCAACAAGTTCTTAGACTTGCAACAATCTTTGGAAGGTACGAGAAAGCTCTGCATCGACTTTTATGCAATATACGACTCCACCTTTCCTAAGATTGAAGCTATCCTTCCATTACCAAAAGCCACATGGGAAAAGGATCTTGTGTTCAATGGGGATGATCATTGGCTAATGGATGTGTGGCAGAAAGACTTTGACAATCGGAAAGAAAGGTTGGAACAAATAATGAACAAAATGGATAAGGATATCGAATGGATCAAGGAAATCAGAGTGGAATGTGCCCGATACCTCAAGCTAATGACAGAGTATGACGTGCTCGCAGTGCAAATGGATCTAGAGAAGGTGAAGCCTTACTTCCAAAAGAAGATGGAGGATGGGATGTCTAGTGAAATGACAGTGGAGTTCATGAGTTTTGCTGCCCGTGCTTTCAATCAGTCAGAGCTATTCAGGGACCAAGGCGCAAAATACGATGAGGACTGGAAGGGGCTAGAGGATAATGCAAAGGAATGGAGCTACCAAGAATTGAGGTGTGAGATCATTGAGGTAGACAAGCTCCAACCAGTCGTCCTAAAGTTCATGGAATACACAGCCTCAAAGAAGTAGGAAGACAACCCCGTAGATGATAAAGAACTCCCCAAGGAGTAACCACAGTAAACAACAATCAACAAAAGACAAAATTGCTATAGTGCCATCATTAGATGAAAAAATAGGGAAAAGGAAAAAATGTTGTTTTTAAAATTGTAATATATTGGGGGTTGGTGAAACCCTATTTTGTAATGAATCTTGGCCACACAATGAGAATTAATCTTGGCCATTCATTTAACTTTTGGGGCACTATAAATAGAGTTCTCCTCTCATTTGCAAAGAGAGTTGAGTTGTTGTAAAGACATGCTACAAAAATTTATAATGAAAATACATTGACTCAATGCATTTTTTGAGTTTCTCACATGTTGCTTGATTCAACCTCCATTGTTAGATGTTTAACTTAGATTTTATTGCTGTTTTAGTTAACTGTTCTCTTGCGTTGATAGATTTTAGGAATGTTGTCCTATGATTATGAAAATCCTTGTAGTGTAGATGCCTTCTTAGTCCATACTTTTTGTTGTTTACTGATGGTAGATAGCTGTATAAAGTTAGTCTGGACTTAAATTAAAAGCTTCTCCAAACTTTCATCTTTGTTCATGCATGCATATGGTGAATGAAAGATGAAACATTTGCAAACCTTAGAAGATAGCACAAATTCCATGAGACTGTGAGATTTCTGGTTAAGTGGAATATTGTTTCCAAGAAGTTGTCCATTGCAGGAACTCCATTATCACTCTTCACAACTAGTTGCAGATCCAGAACCTCCTCTCTTCCCTGTCCTTTTTTCATTTTATTTAATGAGTGACCTATGCTAAGGTTCATTGCACATTGTAAAGCTAAATCCAAGGATAAAAATGGAGTTCAAGATTGTTGTTTGAACCTACAACAAATGCACAACAACCTTTCATCTTAGGAGCTCCATTTCAAGACCCAACTTCCCATGCTTTGTAACCCATCCGTAATCCCGCCTTGTGATTCCAGCAAATCACATCAAACAACTGAGATATTCCAAGCACTGTTAAGACCTGACATTAGAGACCTTGGGATAGTGTTCTGCAATTTGATTGTGGAAGATTGTCTTTCAAGAGAGGTAGTGCACCTATGCACTACCTGTGTTGAGAAGTGCATAAAAAACACATCAACACAACTTTAAAGTTGTCCATATCTATATCAATGAAGTGCACACTCTCATGTGGATAAACATCTTCAATTGTATGTTGAACTCTCTTCTCCCTGAGTAACATAAAATATTTTCCATTCATAGGTATGGTAGCATAAGAAAGGTATAGCTTCATGCTCCCCCCAACAACTGCTGCCCACCCTCTTGTTAGGAGAATACCATATTGAGTTGGAATGTAACAACAGTTACACTCATAGAATAATTCTTCTTAGGGAAAGAAACCAATTTAAAATGAATCTCATTTATAACTCCAAACATAGGGACTCCCCTTGAATCCATGGAAAGACACTTACCATATGTATGAATTGCTTGTAACCCAAGCTCCTTCATGATTGTTAAAGGCATGATATTGGTTGAAGCACCAAAATCTATCATGAAATTTCTAATCAACTTATCATTTACTTGCAAGGTTACATAAAATGGTTCTATCTGATTAGGGCTCATAGTTAAGGTGGTGTCTAGAAACACTTTAGAAAAATCAATGTGGATTCTTTCAGGCTCAACATCTTTCCCCTTTTCTTTCTCATTAGGGACATTCATCCTCTCCTTACCACCAAAAATAGGTGTACCAACAATAAGGGCTAGTGCCTTTTCCTTATGTTCTTCTATTCTCATCATTTCCAAAAAGGGAACTTTTACTTTGATCTATGAGAAGATCTAATTCATGTCCACTGCATTATACTTTGGGACATCACAACTTGAAGCAATCTATTCTTTCTCATATTTTTTGTTTTAGCAACAATAGCTCCTTTGTTCCCCTAATCATTTTTTTCTTTTTGACATTTCTCTTTAACAAGGAAAACCACAATCTAATTTTCAAGCTTCTTAGGTTCATTTTCTTTGATGTTCCTATTCTTTGTAGGGGTTTTCCCCTTTGCATTACAATTTCCCTCTTTTATAAAGAGGTTGCCATGGTTACCTTGGTCTTCATTGATTGTTCTATTTCTCAGATTGTAATTACTTCTAGCTTGTGCAACAACATCATTAGTCAACAATCTGATCTCTTCATCTGAAGGCCTTCTTAGCCTCACATCCTCTTCTAATTCTAGGTTATTTACCTTGGCAGTGTTCTCATTTTCCAAAGTAAAGAAAACTTGTTGATGAAAAGAATTAGTCTCTTGTCTTCGGTCTTGAACATCAATTTCTGAACATCCCTCCTTTAAAGAATATTCACCAGCATTTGTACTCATTCCAAACAACATATTTACATCTTGATCCTCCATTTGTGATTCATCAAAATCATCATATGATTCATGGCTATCCTCCAAGGATTGAGCAACCATACATTGCAAAGAAGAATTTGGCAATTGACAAGGGTCACACCAAGGAGCATCCTCCACAAATTTTGCATTATTTCTTTTTAAAGGATCAATAGTCTCTTTGTTTTGCATATTTCTCAGATTATTTTGAAAAATCCTACCATTATGCCAATTTGTGTTATATGGCTGGTTTGAAATCTTAGGCCTTCTTTTTTGTCTTTGATAATTTTGTTTATTGGGTATGTGCAAGATCATCATGGAAAAAATAGGCCCTTAAGTGGCAAAATTTTTAGAAAAATAAGAGTTAGGCAACTTGATGTAAAAAATTTGAATAAGTTATCTCTATTATTTCAAAAATATGTAAGAATAGAATCTATAGCAAATTGAATATAGTTTCTAAATGACTAGGTTTTTTTTTAAAAAAAAAAATTCTATTTGGTGAAAATTTGAAATTTCAATGCAGTAGTACTTAAATTTCAGGGAAAAAAAAGAAGTAGGTGTTATTCTTACCACCCTAACCAAAATAAAATGATAATAATTTTTTATAAGATTTTAGACATAAGTAGAGGACTCATGTCCATATGTGATGCATATTTTTTTGTAATTTTTTCCAAGTAAATAATTAATTAAGAATTTTATTACAACTTTTAAAAAATATAAAAACTCATATGTATGACCACCTTAACTTGGTCAAAACTTTATGAAATTCAAATTTTTTTTTTTAATCCTATAGTATGTGAAACATAGAATGTGATGCATGTTTTGGATTCAAAAAATGTATACCGTTTGAAAGCTATAGATGGTTTTCAATCAACCTATCAATCACGAATTTAGACAATTCAAATAGAAAATGAATAATAATTTTTATTAAATTTAAAGTAAAACATAATTTATATTGGTGGAAAGCTGAGAATTTCCTTTAAAACCCTTTTCATTTCATCAATTTTGGGTTAAAAAGAAGTTGTCAGCCACATACCCTACAAATACCCATCATATCGCCACTTTTTGGCCCATCATGATCCTGCACATACCCTATTATGAGATAAACCTCTATCATTTTTTTTACCTTGTAGGTCAAATATTCTATGGTAGTCATCATTTTATCTAGTTTTTCTTTTTGCACATCAATCTTTTCATTATGATGGCCCTTGGAGTTCTTGAGAAGTTTTACATCTTCCCTCCTTCCTATCTTACCGGAAGCTCTTTTGTTGCTTTCAATATGAATTGCAACCTTATATGTCTCTCTCAAGGTTAGAGGATTCTTATCTCTAAGATGGTATCCCATTTTATAATGAAAGGCATTACAATATGTAACCAAACAAACATGCTCATTCAGTATCAAATGGCCTGGGAGCCTAGACATAGCCTTTTTAAATCTAGTGTTAAATTCTAAAACCATCTCATTTTGACCCTTAGAAATATTATTGAATTCATTCAGCATGAATCTTGGGTCAATATTATCACCATATTTCTCTTTGAAAACCATTATGAATTCCTCCCAAGATACAAAACTAGCCTCCAAAATATTTCTATACCAATCCCTTACATCAACAGTTAAAGACTACATGAATAACTTAATAATCACATCCTCATGTTCTACTTCAAATTCACTTAACAAGTTCATAAAAGCACCCAAGCATTCCTCACTTGTCATGACATCACTTCCAAAGAACTTAGAAAGGAACTACCTTACTTCAATGGGAACTTGATTGGGGTATCCAGGATTCCCCCAAAATCAAGCTGTCTATATGTATTCATCTGCAAGGGTCTTCTTCTAGACACATTACCTCCAAAGTTTTGAAAGCCTCCTTGGTTGTGAGGAATATTTTTTTGTACATATGTTTTTTGTGATATGGGGATATATTGGTTTCCCACATAAGGTGGAACATTTCCTTGCACCTGGGGACTAGTCTGAAACTTTCCCTAGGTGTTTGGTATATAATTTCCAACTCCTATATTTTGTCCCACAAATGGTGGCTAAGACACATTTCCCATATTTGTGTTTTGTTAAAAATATTGACCTTGTTTGGGGTTTATTTGAGGTCCAACTAAAACATTAAAACTCATAGGCATAGAAATCATTCCTAGATTACTCAATGAATTGGAAGGGCTTGCATTTCCAGATGAAGCACTCCTCATATAGGCCACACTATTCACATTTTGTGTAGTAATATTTGGTCGAGGATTAGTCCATGTGCTCACATGGGAAGTGCTTAAGGTATACTTATTTGAATACCATTTCTGACTTGAGTTTGAGGTGTAGGTATAGAGGTGCTAAATTTTTTTTATGTCACTCTCAAATCATGAAGTTCCTTCCTCATATCATCTCTTTTCCTTATTATATCTTCTCTAGCCTTTTCTTGTTTTAATCTCTCATTTTCTAACAACAATTCTTGAGTTTCTCTTAGTAGTTCTTCCTCAGTTTGGATTGTATCACTAGGGGGATAAAAGCACTAAGTTGTGTCACATTTTATAAAGGAAATGACCAACACTGATCCAACTTTTAAACTTGAATCACTAAAAAGTGGCATATATGTTTTGAATTTTGAAATGATGTAAACTAGTAAAATATGTATTTTTTTGTATGTTTTATGTTTGATTTAAAAAAAAAAATCATTTAAAACTAGTTTTTAATAAATTAAAACTAATGATAAAATGTTGAGAAATGAAGTTACATGAGATGTCAAATACTTTATAGTAAATTTTATTATTTTTCTTTCAAATTTTTTGTGTGTATTTATAACTTGAAACTTTAGTGCATGGATATATTTTTTGGAATTTTGATAAATATATATTTTTAAATAAATATTAAAATATTTGTGAATCCAAAAACAGTTGTTTCAATGGGACATCAACTTTCATGTTAAATATTTATCTAAAATGGAGAAAAAATTATACCATATTGAAATAGATTCTTTTATCTAGTGCATCATATTTTTTTCAATTTTTTTTAATAAGGTTTACTATTTTTCCTTGGCATAGTAATCAACCTAATATTTTTTGCTGATAACCTAATTTTAGTAAAAATAAAAAATAAAATATAAATAATAATTAAACTATTAAAATAAATATATTTTTGAAAACTTCACTGATGAATCTACAAAAGGGTATTTTTATATTTTTTTAAAAATGTTATTTACATTAGTAAGAGTTATTGAAACTTCAAGTTTTTCAAATAATTTTTTTTTTTTGGTAAATTGGACTCAAAGTGGTGCTCCATATATTTTTAGCCAACACTTTTAGTTGAAAAAGTTGTCGAAGTATCTAACTTAGCTAGAATGAATCTTACTAGATCATATGTTTGACCAAAATTGATTTTTAGTTAGAAATACTTAAATTTAGTTTTACTGATAATCTAGCTAAAAGTGTGAGACAACTTTATGCTTTTACCTAGGAGTAGGGACCTGTGAATTTTTTGGAGGGGCTTGAGTGGGGACTTTAGAAGGCATAATAGTGGTATTTTGGGGATTAACTGGGTTTTTAAAGGAAAAAGTATGGCCTTTTGAAGTAGTAGGATCACCATGCAATTGTTGTATCACAAAATTTCCAAGGGATGGGTTTTGATCCAAAATCTCTTGAGAAGGGTCAACCCTACTCTGATCTATATTTCATGTTTTCCTTTCTCTTCTCTGATATTTTATAGGTCTTATCAATGGTGTAATCAATACTTCTTCTTTTATTAGAGCATATGCTTCTTGAGAAAAATCAGAACTATCCTCATTGTGTAAAATATAAATAGCATTTTTATCAAAAGTAGGATCAACCTTACTTGGATCTTTTTTCTTCTAATTTTTATTCTTATCTCTCCAAGATGTTCGGCCTCTTGTGTATCCTCCCTCTATTCTTTTTGAAAGTTCAACATTGTGGACTAATCTTCTATCGTGCATGATTGCAACTTATTTTTAACTGGTCTTTAGAGTGTAGAGTCGCCACTCAACTTAATGGGAACAATATTTCTTTCCTTCAATGCACTTCGATAGAAGCCTTCAAATTTGAAAACTTTTAGGATTTTTTAACAGATGGATTTGGATAAAAATCTTGAATCAACCCACTAGGACATAGAAAACTAGTAGAATTCTTCCCATCTATCCCCAGTGGAGTCACCAATCTGTTGGTGTTTCCAATTGATGGTCTAGTTTCTCCTAAAGGGTAGCTACTCCTTATGTTTAAAGACCCTAGGTCTATAGCCAATGAACATGAGATGACTGGTAAGACTCTCATCTAAAATTTAGGCTCTATAGGACCAAGGTGGGTATCCCTATATGTTAAAGCATATCATCATACTACAATGGTGGAAGGCCTCTAATGGGATAAATCATCTATACAACCTTCTATGTTTTCAACAATGTTTGGTAGTATGGAAGTAAACATAAAAGTAAATGCAAGAAATTAAAAGGATTTGATTTGATTTTGAAATTAGATCCACCTTAGACTTGGGATTATGGGCATAGATTGACCAGTTCCTTATCCACACAGAGCCCAAAAATGAAGTAACACTCATATAATAGACCAAACCCTGGCTTCTAATAGACTTAGTACCTTGCAACAAGAAACCAACAATAGAGCAATGCTATAAAACTTCTTTGAAATCCTTATTGTATCATCACAACCTCAACATATGAATTGAAAGAGATTACTCTACTCCTTGAATAGAAACTAACAAATCAAAAATTCATGATTAGCAATGTGATTCGAGAATCAGAAAATAATCCTTGATTATATCGATTCAAAGGTAATGAGTACAATAGTGGAGAGATTGATAGAACTAATATGAATATTAAATGAAAATTCAATGAAACTTAGGTCATCTATTGTTATTACAAGGAAAACATTACAACATCTCCTTGTTAGTAGATGGTCAATGCTCCCCTCAAGATTCATGACATGGAGTAATCGCCTCTTGTGGATTTGTTAACTCTGGAAGTTGTATCAAGAATTAAAAGGTTGATCTTTTGGTGCAACAACAACTGTGGGCCAACAATTGGTATCAGGGACAAAGGTGTCGAGATTGAATCCCCTCGGGTAACGCTAAGGGAGAGTTTGTTGACAGATGGTCAACACTCCTCTCGGGATTCGTGACATGGACTAACCACCTCCCATGGATTTGTTAACTTTGGTAGTTGTATTGGGCATTAAAAGGTTGATCTTTTGGTGCAATAAAAATTGTGGGCCAACAATCCTTTCTAGGTGTAGAAGAAGAAAACACTATATAGACTAAGGCAAAAGACTTACAAAATTCTGAGAGAATGGAACCCAAATTTTTTTATAAAACTTGCCTTTATAGTGTAGGCATAACTATAATCCAAATTCAAAATCCTAACCCTATCTCCAACTAGAGTTAAAGGAAAAAGAACCCCGATCGGATTACAGACAGTAAAATTGCCTCTAAAATAGAGAAACAACCAGTCATAAAAGCCCTTGAAACCTAGAGCACACTTCAACATGATGGCGCTCATGAATGCAGGTATGGGCTCCTAGGAAATTCATGATTAGAATAAGGAAGAAATACCCTAACAAAGACCTTGAACTCTACAACACTTCAAGGAATAAATGGCACTACTCAACAATCAATTTGGCTTGGTAAAAGTGTAGAATTTCAAACTAGAGTCATTTTGAGTCGATCTAGTAGTTGAGATGTAGATATGCCATTACTGTTCTTTGTTTACCCATGAAATGGGGTAGATAGCTATTAAAATTTGAATTTTGGCCTTATGATGCAAGATGGAGCGACAAGATTAAATCCCCAATGAAGGTTTAAAAAGAAGTTGTTGATTTCCATCTTCAAATCTAGGTCATTTTTCATGCATCATGCATTTGAAATGAGCCCCTCAACATGAAACATTGATGTGAAGACCTTCTGCGATGCATTCAAGTCTTATCACCTGTCATCCTAGACACCTGTCAACAGTTTAGATCCTTGCCATTTGAAATTGGACCCCACCACCATCTTCGTTAAATATTATCCATTCATCACTCATCGTGAGAACCACCCTATTGCCTTGCTTCATAATAGTGATGTGAAGAGACCAAAAAATATATCACCATGTGTTTGATAGAACCACAAAATTCTACATTGATCACCATCAAACATTATCAAGGAGACAACCATATATTAGAATGAGACATTTTAGAGTCTCCCTGATGGAATGATTGGAAAGACCTCAACATATCAGGGGGAGTAACACTAGAGTCCCCTTGATGTAGTGAAAACACACACTGGTCCTGACCCACATCAGGTCCCACCATGCCACATTTCACCTCCCCACTCCCCCACCAAACAAATAAAATGACCCACCACAACATCATGCGCTAGCAGGCTTCTGCCATCTGTCCACCACACATCATCATACCACACCATTGACCAGTCATAGTTCATCGTAGAGATAGTAACATATCGAGGGGAGGTGCCTTAGAGTCTCACTAATGGAACGACATCAAATACATCACAGGATATATGAAGGACTATAACATGAGTCTTTTCGATGCAATGAAAACACACCATGTTGATGGAAAGAATATTTGAACAGGGATATGATCGAAAGACAAGGAAAAGGGGTTGGTTAAAGAATGATTGCCTAAGACATAAGTAATATCTAGGCCAATCGGGAATTGAGAGAAAGAGGTCAACAAGTGAATAGAAAAAAGGTACAAGGCATGGAACAATAAGGGTTTTGGGAGGGTTTAAGCCCTGTACACAATTTAGAATCCTAATAAGATACAATTAAGGAATTTCAAAACATCAGGGATCACCAAAATTCAAAATTATACATGGATTTTGCAAGCTCCACTAGGTTGTTTATGATGAAGATAGGCCATTAGTTGCAAGAACTTCTACTGTTCCACCATCCAAATTAAGGATCAGTAGAAAATATTTGATTAAAGGGTGTTGCCACAATAGCATGTCTCACTTTTGGGACATGCTCATTTTTTCCTAAAATCATTTTTTTAGAAAATCTAATGATTTAAGCCATGAGAGGTTCCCTCTAAATGGTTTTAAATGAAGAGGGATAGATAAGACCCCCTTAGATCAAACCTTCTTGGATATAACCCCTCTAGTATTAAATCATACCCGCAATGGAGTCTCCTTTGCACCTATCAAAATGTTGGAAAAAAAACACTTTTTCTTTACCTTTTGAGGGATTAAATAGTGCCATTTAGAAAATATATTTTGCAAGATTGTAGCTCTCAAAATGAGCTTTCCAATAAGTATAGTTTTGATATTTTTTAATTTTATCATGTATTTAATTTTTAATTTTTACTAAAAATATGTTTTTCTCCAAACATCAAGTTCTTCATTCTGCAGAGGTGAAAAAATAGTAAACCATTGTAAAAAAAAAAAAAAACCCTTTCCCTAGGTATTGATGTCCTTATTTCACCAAAAAAATAAAATTGGATTTTGATATATACACAACAAGTTAAGTTAGAAAACACACACATATGTCCAAATTATAGTTATAGTGACTTCATACATTAATTAAAAAAAAGGTAACAAAAAATTATGAAAAAATATCCTTGCCCTAGATCTTGATTTTGAGAATCTATATTTCAAAAATTATAATTTTATCCTTTATAGAAAAAAAATTATGTTGTATGACACAAACACTACTTTTTGAAACTTTTATTTGAATGCATGCAAATGATATCTAATAAATATACATAAAACATAAAGCTAAATCTAATCAAATAAACATGAAAATCTCAAAGAGTAAGAGTAGTGTGTAAGAGTTGGATTGATTTGGATGTGGTTGATCTTACTCCAAATGATAATAAGATCAATCGATATTTTTGCAGCATAACATTAGCATATGAGATGTGTTGGAAATGAGATGTAAAGCCTCTCATTTATAGAAATGAGAGGGGCTAAATCAAGGTCCAAGATTGAATGGTTAATGAAGGGTTGAGATTGAAAGAAGGATGAGGTTTGGATCTAGGACTCAAGATTGATTAGCCTTGTGACAAGTGTCACAAGATGGAAAGGGGTGAAATGGGGAGGCATGCTCACACATGTTTGAGAACACATTGGGAAGAGAGGAAATAAATGTGTGTAAGAGATAGTGGGGGTAGGTGAGATCTCACACGTGTGAGAAGAGGCTAGAAGATAGTCTACGACACTTGTCACTTTGTGACAAGTTTGGGGGGATGTGTAGGAATTTAAAATTAGAGGATATGATAATGGAGATTAGTAATGAGGGTTAAATTAACTAATCAAAGATTATTTAATTCAATGGGGTAGGTTGAGTAAATAAACCAAGGGTTTATCTAACTTGCTAGGTGGAGTTAAATTTTGGAGAATGGGATACGATGGAATTAAATAATAGGAAAATGGTAACGGAGGTTAGGAAGGGGATAAAGCTAATTAATCAAGGATTAATTAACTTGAGAAAAGTTAGGGGATTTATAGGAAAGTGGGAAAAGGGTTAGTCTTTAATTAAATAAATGTATATTTATTTAATTAAAGGTGGTGGCATGTGAGGATAATGGGGAAATTAATTAAATAAATAATGAATATTTATTTAATTGTTAGGATAAGGGAAGTGGGTTAAACTAAATAAATAGCAAGCATTTATTTCATTAAGTATTATTTTGGTTGACTACATTTTGGACCTCTTTGAGATGATGTTGTGACTAAGAGAAGTAACATCATTTCAAAGAAGAATAAAACGTCATGGCTAGGAATGAGATAAAGACTAGAAGCATGATTCCTCAGTCACTAGGAAGTATGAGGAAGGATGATGATGAGGTAGTATGCCCCCTCAAGAGGACATGTGGGTTAGGAGGACACATGTGTTCTCTCGAAATGGATGAGAGGTATAAATGATAAAAAGATGAAAACCATAAGTATGGATGGGAGAAATAAATATTATGGAGATATGGATGGATGATCATCATGTTGGTGCTCCAAATCAATAGATCAAATGAATCCTAAAGACTAGCCAATTTCTTATGTTCAGATTCAAAGATGGGTTTGGCCAACTGACATGAAATGGGATTTGAACACATTTCCCCTGCACTTCAAGCTCTATAGGACCTAGGGGGTGACCATTTTGCAACATCTAAAGATTCAAACAAATACTTAATAAGATATTTCTTAAAAAATAATGCTCTCACTAAAATATGCTAAGAAACATAAAATACCACTCAACATTGGCTAAGACATTGAGTGAATTTCATTAACTAGCACGGAGAACATGGCAAACACAACACAAAAAACATAATTGAAATGATTTTGATTTAATAATTTGGGACCAAGCTGAAAACATAAGACATTTTCACAAGGCTTAACCAATGCCAAAAGAAAGGGCTATAGAGTCATATAACCAACATTTCATCATGCAATGTTGAACATGTTTTGAAGATCTTTGCAATTGTTATCACATTATGATAACAAGACCACTGAAGCTTTATCATATGACCATTCTTACAAATCCATTTGAAAACATAACACTCTTGTTACAATTATTGAAGCAATTACACTATCCTTTGAACAATAGGTAATAATAATTGTAGTTGGCATTCATTAAAGCAATTACACTATTCAATGAACAAAAGGAAATAACATATGTAACTCAAATACAACAAATGTGCATGAAAAAACCCATGTAATCTTTGATTATTGAATTCAAAGGAGTATTACATTTCAGCCATGGAGACAGTCATAGAATAAAATATAAATATGAAGTTCAATTCATAACACAATAACACTCCAGATTAATGACTAGCAGTTATTATTCACCCTAGTTTTACAATTTACCTAGAGCTTCTGTCGGCCTTGCAAAAAATTTCAGAAAATGGAACCCCTTACAATGAGCAAAGAATGAGAATAAGAATCAATAGAAGAAACATGAGTAGCCCTAAAATAAATCTGTAGAAAACACTCGGTAGCTTCATCTCCATTAATCTGCAATAAGAATATTGAAAATCCTCTCTTCTCACTTCCCTTTACACAACAAACTCCCACCACTAAATTTTTCCCATTTTACCTATATTCTTCAACAATAAATTCATTTTCCTATGAAATTATGCACCTCCATTGTTCATTTTTACCCCTGTAGATGAAAATAACTCCTTTGTGAAAGCCCTATTTTTCTACCCTTTACTTTGTTGCACTTTACATGCCCAACCAATAAAATATTTCACAAATAGTCCCCCATGTAGTTTCACGTGCAATTTATATTTTTTACTCCATGCTCTTTTGTTGTTCACTTTATGGTGAAATATTAGATATCTCACTTTGTGCTCAAATTAAAACATTTTCCTATGCCATTATTTAAAATTTTCCCCCATGCTTTTACCTTAAAATGTTTGATTCTCAAACAATAAAGGCCAATCAGATTTGCATTGGGTAAAAAAAATTACCCATCCCCCTTTTAAATGCTTACTCCAACCATTTTAAAAATGGAAAATCAATTTTTTGGGTAAAATAGAATTACCCACATCCATTTTACTTTACCTTACATTCCATAAAAAAAATGCCTTTAAAAAAAAATTGAACCCACACCACTTATCCCACAACTTTAAAAAACTTTAATTTTTCCCTCTAGAAATTTTCCCAGGCCCAACACACATTTTCCCTCTAGCATCACTCATCTCCAACATACAGTGCATCGCATGACCAAGCAACAAAATAGGAACCCAATTGGTGATGAGCGATGAAAGTTATCACTCATTTCCAATTCAATGTGGAAAATGAAGATCGGAGTGACGACGGGCGACGAGGACAAGATGCCCTAATTTATGTTGCATCCTCCACAATATGGATCTCGAGCATTCTTCATCCTTTGCATGGCAATTGCAACAATCTTAATTCTTTCTTTGCTTCAAGCACAAATAGTTCCTCTATTGAGACCTCCTCTGGTTCGTGCTCAGTTTTCCTTAACTCTCATCCTCTGGTTCATGCTTTGATGGGTATCCACAGCTCGACTTGTGGTTTGTGTCTTTCAACAAATCTATTTAGTGTATACTCTACAACACATATCAATTCCCCAACAACATAATAGAATTCCCTCAAAAAAATTAAATACACTCTTTGTTAGCATGGAGGCTTCCCCAGTGCGTCATGTTCACAACAATATTTTCCTTTTTCGTTCTCCATACCCTGATGAATATACCTTTTTACTTGCTTCGATATCATCCATGAAGCTATTGCAATCTTCATTGCCATAATAGCAGAGCATTGGATACCGTACAAAAATTTCCTCCCATAATAATGATAAAGTTCCAAATGCGTTGAAAATCTCTTTGTCTTGTAGGTGCAAACTATCTTCCTTTGCATTTTGAATTAAATAGCTTTCCTTCACTTTGGTTGTGTGGTGGAAGGAAAATACATGAACTCCTGAGAACCTTAGTCCATCGCTCAAGATACATGGATTGCTAGTTTGGATTCTCCTTCTTACCTAAAAGCCGCAATGAGTGATCGTGTGAAAACTTTGAAGATTGTGGAAAAAGTTTCAAACCGATGAACATTAAATGAGCCTATCCAATAGAGTAACCATCACTAGAGAATATTGCATTGCTTATTTCCTCCATTTTCATTTAGAATTGACAATGGGTGATGAGTTTTTCCATGCACAGTGAAAGTCGTGAAAGCTGCCTCTGGACCAATCAGAGCTAAGAATTAAAATTTTTCTGGTCCAAAAACATTTGAAATGTGTTTTATATTTGCTCCTTTATATTTGCACAATATTTAAAATATTCAAAATATTTTAAATATTAGCATTTGAAAATTTAGAAAAAATTGTGACTTCTAATTACGCCTATAGGCTAAATGGAAAAATTTACTGTGTGCAAACTAGGACACCTGGAGTCATGAAATTTTGTGTGATCATAATAAATTATTTAGAGAAAACCCATTTCCTCCAATTTTTCCTAGCCCTTAAAATTTGGGTGCCTCCTTTGTAAACTGGCCCTAGGGACGTGTTCTCCGCAACAAAAGTACATTAAAATAATGTATGAAATGACCTCTGATCTTGATGAAAATGGAGTTGCAGAGGTTTTAGACCTAAACAAGAAATGGGTTGTCATTATATTTTCAAAATTTGACTTTTTGAGACACCATTTTTGGCTATGTTGCGATAAAAAAAATTAAATAGCCCATCAAAACTTATCCTGGAGGTATGAAATTGAATAGGCATGTAGAAATTTCACCTAGGAATGTAGTGCAGCAAATGACTTAGAAAATGGATCCTGAGGTGAAAGATATTAATTGACAAAGTTGCTCACTCGGGCATTTCTGCAATTTCACCTATTCAGAACCAATCAAGGCTCTCAAAGTCACCACTTTGAAAAAATATCAAATTTTTTTTTGGGAGGTTTCCATTGGAAAAAAAGCTCATTTAGGTACCAAAAGTATGTGCACAAGAGGTATTTCCTTCAATCATCAATTTTCACAAGATATTAGGGGTCAAATTTGACCGCCTTGAAACACTGTTAGAAATGCAAATGTAAAACTAAACAAACTGCATTTGCTTTTGATCTCAAAAAAATAGCAAATCAGATTGTGAGGCTTTGAAATTGGACAAGGGAGTACATGAATTTATGGATAATGGAGAGAAACAACCCTTTCATTATGAAAATCATCTAGTTGTAAAATACAAGCTCGAATAGGAGGCCACTTTGCAAAACATAGAATTTGCAAACAATAGAAAATTGTCAAAACCTTCTAGCTTTGCTTTTTAAAACCTTGTCAAAACTCATCATAGGAAGTTGAAAACTAACATGCATGTTCACATATGTCACATGAGTGTGTCAACAAAATGGTTTTGCATGAAAATAAATAGGCTCTAAATTATGACCCTCCAAAGTAGGCCATTTAGAAAAAAAATGCAGGTGCACTTCTGAGAGTGTAGAGGCAAAAATTTCAAGCTAGGCACTTCAAATTTGAAAAATTTGAATCATGCTGCAATAATAAGAGGAACCTCGATTTTATATTACACTTTACATTATGCACTAAGGTATGAGGAACCATGATGACATATAACCTCTTAAAATGGGGCTATTAAGTGCTATCGTATGGTTTAGAACTTAGAGCACACCCACTTTCAAAGCTATTCCACTGAAGGATGACCCTAGAGATATGAATGCAAAGGAGAATGAGATCTTGAAATAGGGGCTGACCTAAGGGCTGAATATGATCTAACGAGAGGGGTTCACCACCAAGTAAGAACCTGGAAAGACTAATGCAATATAAGATGCAACACTAAACCCTAGTTTGATACAATGACCTACAAAATGACCCAAAAAGTGTATAAAATGAAATAGAAAGTTTCAAGAAAAAATGTGTACACCTAGAAAATTTTAGAGACTAGAAATCCTGCAAATCCTAAAATTTTAGCCTATTAGGACACATTCGCCATTCTGGGCGAATCAATCCTAGTTCTAGATTTCTGCATAGGAGCAGGTTTCAGGAAAAAGGGTATCCAAAACTACAAAGACCTCTGAAAAACACCTATAGTGGGACTCATTCTACTCTTGTGGTGAATGAGTCCACTTTGGATTTTCTAGAACTTCAAAGTTTTGATCCACACCTCTCAGTCTACTCAATTTGCTCCTCCAAGTTTCTAAATCTGAAACTTTGATTTTGGGGTTGTAGATGACCTTTAGTGAATATTATGACCTTGCAAATGGGGATAAAACTCCAATAATCTCGTAGCCTAATCTTCAATAATCTTCAAGTCTTCAAAGCACTTAGATATGCAATCATACAAATAAATAGATAGAAAAAGTGTTGATTGTTAGGGAATAGGGGTTTGCCTTGGTCAAACCCCTTGTAGGTAATTAAACAAAATGATGAGACAACGAAATGAAGGTATGAAACATGAAACAAAGAACATGAATCATGGACAATAATACCTTGAATGATTCCTTGTAAATGATTTCTTATAAGTCTGCAACTCAACATGAAATGGCCATGAAGGATGTAGATCTTGATCTTGACAATAGGTCTAGAACAATGCTTGATTTTTGATCCTCAATGCTACATCACAACACTAGCTCAATAACATGCTTGATGCTTGATATGCTTGACATGATGATGAATCTTGAATTGGTGCAACAATTGATAAAGAATTCTACCCTTGAATTCCTAAAAAATGATCTTGAATGCTCTCTTGAGGATCTTGTGAAGTCTTGGAATTATTAACTCTTGCTTAGTTGACTTGATAACATGAATACTTGATGATATAATGATTTGAAAGATTTTTTATATAGGAAATGCACTCAAATGATCATTTATTTGATCCCAAAGGTCAACATAGAAGAAATTTGAACTTAAAACCTAGTTTTTCCCTCTCAAACCTCGAAAATAGGCGAAATGGGACTCATTCGCCATTTTGGGCGAATGGGTCCCACTTGGATGGGACTCATTTTTCCAAAGTAGAGAATCGGTCCCACAAGGGCTATTTTGATTGTTAGAATGTTGGGGAGTGTGCAAATTAAGTTTATATATTGATATTGTCATGTTTTTGATTGAAATATGTCTTGGGATGCACAATATGGGGTCATAGGGGCCTATTAATGATGATATTAAGGTCATAAATGTAATAGGTCCCAAATCCAATGTGAAAGTGTAAATAAATACCCTTTACAACATTAAAATAAGAAAAAAATGGATCTATTTAGCTTAGAAGGGTCCTAAATCCCATGTGAATGTGTAAAACACATTACACCACTAGATTAGGTCCACCTTAGTTTACAAGCCCCTCAATTTAATGTGAATATGTAAATAAATAAATTTTACACATTAAATTAAGGTAGAGTTAAGTTTATTTAGCTTAAAAAGAGCCCAAGACCTAATGTGGATGTGTAAAACACCTCACAACACTAGATCAAGGTGACATTAAGTCCAATTTATCATTAATTATTCTGAAATCAAGTAAGGAAAAGGAAACTTTTTTCGTTGTTCCATCTAGCTCCCACTTTAGTGAGAGGATGAACTTGCTTCAAACTCACACTAAGGTAGACATTCAAGAGGGATCCAAGTGTACCAATGTGGATGGTCTAGGATAAGAAATATTGAGGAAGTGGTCAAGCCCCCAAGATCCAAGATCCTACATGAAACTGACATAAGTACGAAAGGACACACACAAGATGTGGGTATGTGCAAGATCATCATGGAAAAAATAGGCCCTTAAGTGGCAAAAAATTTAGAAAAATTAGAGTTAGGAAAATTGATGTATAAATTTGAATAAGTTATCTCTATTATTTAAAAAATATGTAAGAATATAATATCTAAAAAATTGAATGTAGTTTCTAAACTACGAGGTTTATTTTAAAAAAATCTATTTGGTGAAAATTTGAAATTTCAATGCAGTAGTACTTATATTTCAGGGAAAAATTAAGAAGTAGGTGTCTATTTGACCACCCTAACCACAATAAAATAGTAATTTTTTTTAATAAGATTTTAGATATAAGTAGAGGACTCATGTCCCGATGTGATGCACATTTTTTTGTAATTTTTTTTCCAAGTAAATAATTAATTATGAATTTTTTATTACAACTTTTAAAAAATATAAAAATTTGTATGTCTGACCACCTTAACTTGGTCAAAACTTGATGAAATTCAATATATTTTTTTTTAATCCTATAGTATGTGAAGCATAGAATGTGACGCATGTTTTGGATTCAAAAAATTTGACACCATTTGAAAGCTATAGATTTTTTTCAATTAGCCTATCAATTAGGAATTTAGTCGTAATTCAAATAGAAAATGAATAATAATTATTTATTAAATTAAAAGTAAAGCATAATTTATATTGTGGAAAGTTGAGAATCTCCTTTAAAAACCCTTTTCATTTCATCAATTTTGGGTTAAAAGAAGTCATCAGCCACATACCCTACACATGCCCATCATATCACCACTTTTTGTCCCTTCATGATCCTGCACATACCCATGTATGATTTGCAACAAAAAAAGATACGCTAGCATGCAATGTCAATATCTAAAAGAAAGAAAAATAAAAATGAGATGGATCAAGCTTTGACCATTTGTCCAACATGATGTGGATTAGATCTAGTCTGTTTGTCTAAAAATGCATGTTCACTTTGAGGCAGCAAAGCTTTAGGTTATCCATTCGGTGAGTAATCCAAGAAGGTGAGACACATACGACCAATATGTGCTCACACAAACACGAGAGTGGCTAAGGGAAATTCTTGCCTCAGATAGGCTTTCATCCAACCATACCAAATTTATACCTCCTGATAACTTTGTTAAGGTGCCACACAAAAATGATCTTTGAGCTTCATGAGACACGCAAAACTTTGTATGCTTGGAGCTCATGAACAAATAATGAAATTCGAGCTTCAAGAGGTAAGAAAAACTTCATATGCTTAGAACTCATGAACAAACAAGATGGCTCCACAAGCATGCAAAGTTTGTTATGCAAGGTGGCCATATAACAGTTGTTGTAAATGCAGAATAATGTAAGGAATGTTCAAAGGGATTTTTCTTACTTCATGCAAGGTCTCTTCTTAGGGAACATTATTCCTAATGTCCCCAAGAGAGGACAAGTCAAAGAAATATCACACTCTCAGAGGAAATCAATCCAAATGACACCACCGAGAAGAGGATGCATTACAAGAATAAAGAAAATTGCATAATGAAACATGAGTGTCAATGTATGCCCCCACTTTAAAGCAACTACTAACACCATTGTTGTGAGTGATTGCTTTAAAGTAGAAGACATGTGAGGCAATTTAGAAAGCCCTATTCCAAGTCATATGTTTCTAAATTGAGCTACACCATGAATAAGTATGTCACATGTGAGTCAACTTAAGGGATGTCATCCACATCCCAAGCTTGCTCTTATATTTATATGAAAGGCCATCAACTAGCCAAAAGAGACAATGACAAGTGACATACAAGGGAAAATGCTATCTAACCGCTTGTCCCCACTTAGTGTAGGAAAAGGATGAGCGGAATAGGATGAAATTAAGTATCAGTTAGAGGAACCAAGTGCCTCAATGCAAGGAAGAGCATCACATTCCTTAAGATGTTGAATTTTGTTACTTAAAGCCTTACATTCATTAGTAGCATGACCATGAACTCTATGATATGCATAAAATGAAATCTTGTAGTAAAATTATCATTTCATGTTATTGGAGGAAGGGATATCAAATGATCTTGGAGGTGTCTCGACAAGATACCCTCTTGATCAATGGTGGAAAATGTTCCTTTATTTTGCGAAAAAGATATCTCTTGCTTAGTACAAGATGTAATACTTACAGAAGACTCTTTAGATTGTGAGATTTTGTACTCTCCTTTACAAGAGGGTCTAAAATTTAACCAATTCAAATCATTAGTTTTGTATGTGATGACATTGACATTAAGCGAATATTTCTTCTTCTTTTTTCATTTCTTGCAAAGGATAATGTGCAAGACCACTAGTGTTGATCAGTTCAGGGCACACTACCATTAAAGTCAGCTTAGAGGAATCTTTTGTAATAGTGTTGCTACTAAGTGAAGGTTTGTTTGATTGGTTGATTTCTATGAGAGAACAATAACCAAGACCAAGAGTTTTTTCTTATGTGCTAGGCTCGATGGGGACATGGATACCTTGTTCTCTAGAACCACATCCTTTTCCACTATATCCAAGTTGTTTCATAAGCTCATAGCCTCTTCCATAAAGTTTTTTTATTTCTTTTGGATTCAGTGGTTGTTGATAATCAACTTCATCAAGTTTTGTTGTATAATTTGTTTTTGTTTTTTCTAAAGTGGTTGAGGTGGATGCTTTCGAAGGGTCTTCCAAATTTTGTGTTGAAATTAGCACTTTTTCCTTTCCCTTTTCAGGACTTTTATGTGATCTTGTATTCTCCCTTGAATGTTGGTGTGAAGTCTAAGAACCCCAATCATCTTCTAATATCTTCATGATTTTCTCAATATGTTTTTCTTTTCTTTTTTGTTGCACGAGCTCCACTTGTGTTGTTGGTGTCAATGTTTTCAAAGGATTCTCCTTGTTTTTATCAAGTTGTAAGACACTATAAGGTTCATCATCAATGTCAAGTGTGTACACTATGTTGTTGTAGACATACTTCATTTTATGATGAAGAGTATAAGGCACCACATGCATCTCATGAATCCAAGGTCTTCCCAAAATAAGGTTTTATGAAATATCATCAGGCATGATATGAATAGGTGTTTCTAATGTAGCCTTTCTAGCTGTAATAGGCAAAGTAATCACACCAAGCGGTTTCTTTCCTACATTGTCAAATACACTAATAGATAAAGAGGCTAGTCGAATTTTTTATTTTTCTACACCAAGCCTATCCAAAAGGGATACATTACACACATTAAGGGTAGAGCCATTGTCAATGAGGGTTCACTTTATCCCTTTTCTATTATATTGAGCTATGATCATGAAAGCATCATTTTGTTTTTGCACTTCCAAAGGGGGAGTTCACTCTGGTGGAAAATAATGGCAGCATTTATTCCTTGAATCATGACTGCTATGTCATTTGTTTGCACATTAGAAGTTATAGGAAATTGTTACAAGGAACTTTGAATCATGTTATGATAGTGGGGGGAGGCTTGAATAAGGTCCCACAATGATATCTTAATAAGAGTGTTCTTAAGTTGTTCAACAAGATCGTACTCCTTTCCACTTTGTGTAGGAAAATGAGGGGGACTAGGTAGGATAGGATTAGGAAATGGGAGGGATGTTGGAGGTGTTTGTCTTGGTTGCAGATTGTTTTTAGTGGTAAATGTATGAGCAATAGTATTATGACTTGACTGTTACAACACATTATTCTTAGGTGGGTAAAGGATAGGTTCAAGTTTTTTTTTTGGTGTGAGGGTGGGTAAAGAATTAGAGGATTCTTAGGATGTCCCACGAGATATGTAGGAGGTCCATTAATCAAGGGGGATCTAATGGTCACTTTTGCATTCATAACCTCAATGGTCTTGGTTGGATGTATTTCTAATAAAGGGAAATCTAGAATAACATTTTTATCATCACCTAAGGAAGCCACCTTACTATTGTTGTCATTTTCTTGCACCATGATATTCTCCCTAGGAAGAGAGTTGTTAGGAGAACTACAAACCAAATTTTCTTGATATTCAAGGATTGGTTCTTCCAAAATGACATCACTGCAAGTAGGGGAATGATCAATGGTTTGATTGTCTTGCTTGTCAATGATGGTGTTTCCTTGTTCAATAATGTTTTTTCTAGGGGAATAGAGGAAATCAAGATTCCTATGACTTTCATCAATTGTATTTTCTAACATCAAAGTATCTTTATCACAATTAGGAGAGATACTAGGAGAAGAACAAATGTGGTTGTCATGATTGTTCAAATTTTCACTCCTTTGTCCCATAATATCTTCTAAGATAGGATAGGTAGGGGAAAAATCATAAAGAGGGTTGTTATAGAACTTAAAGGTTTGATCATCCAACACAAAAATATCTTCCTCACTTACTCTTTCTTCCTCTAAAAAATTATCACAAGAGGGAAAGATGTTGGGAGATGGATGTAGACTAGTTGAAGTTTCAATGATCTCTTGTTGTATTATACTGTCATCATGATTACCTATGGTTTCTTCTTGTTCATCAATGTCTTGGCTAATAAGAGAGGTAGAAGGAGAGAAACAACTAGGATTCTCAAAAATATCATCAATTGGTTCTTCTAACACCAAAATATCTTCTTTTTCGATATTAGGAGAAGAACGAATATGATCATTAGGAATGTCCAAGGTTGTATTCTCCTTCACTAAAAAATATCATAGGGAGGGGATATGAACTTTTTCTTAGCATGTCTAGAAAGGTAAGGTACTAACAATGTTTGAATAAAAATTAAAAGCACTTGTAACCATCTTATGCAATGCTTGAAGAATGTAAACAATGCATATCCAAAGATGAAAATTACTTTTATCCAATGTCTGCAAAACTTTAAGAATGCAAGCAATATATATCCAAAAATGAAAAGAAATTTTATCCAACTTATGCAAAGCTTTATGAATATAAAAATTGTGTATGCAAAAGTGAAAAGCAATTTTATCCTTATGATGCAAAGTTACATAAATGTGAACATTTTCAGATCTAATGATGCTTGTAATTGAAATGATTCAAAAATGAGTACCCTAAATTGATGTTTTTTACCTAGATGCATAAAATAGATGATAGAAAAACTTTCTAGACTTATAGTATATGTTACTAGGGAGATTAGGAAGCACAAAAATGAGGTTTTTAATGTTGTTAAAGGTAGTTTAAATTATAGACTAGGATTAATTCGCCCAAGGTGGTGAAAGAGTCCCAATTAGGGTTTTTTTTCAAAATTTTCAAAAAAATTCAATATATTTTTATGCTTTTTATGTTGTATGATCTATATCCTAAGTGCAAATGTAATTTTTAGATGATTTTCATTTATTTGAGATGCAAAATTGCAACCTATATGAACTTTCACTAATGCAAAATTTTAGAAACCCTAGATGTCAATTAACTAATGCAAAACCTAATGCAAAGTCAATGCAAGCTAGATCTAGGATGATGATGAAATCCAAATAAGAAAATAAGGTATTCTAAATGTAGGTTCACCAAAATGGAACCTCCTAACATGGCGCTATTAAGTGCTATTGTATGGTTTAGAGCATAGATCACACCCACTTTCAAAGCTATTCCACTCAAGGATGACCCTAGAGATATCAATGCAAAAATGAAAGAGATCTCACAATAGGGATAACCTAGGGGATGAATATGATCTAATGAGAGGGGTTCACCACCAAGTAAGAACTTGGAAAGTATAATGCAATATAAGATGCAACACTAAACCCTAGTTTGATGTAATGACCTACAAAATGACCCATAAAAGTGTATAAAACAAACAAAAAGTTGCAAGACAAAATGTGTGCACCTGGAAAGTTGTAGAGAGATGAATGGAGATTGGAAATCCTACAAATCCTAAAATTTTGGCCTATTAGGACTCATTCAACATTCTGGACGAATCAGTCCCAGTTTTGGATTTCTGCATAGGAGTAGGTTTCAAGAAAAAGGGTATCCAAATCTACAAAGATCTTTGAGAAACACCTACAGTGGGACTCATTCACCACTTGTGGCAAATGATTCCATTTTGGATTTTATAAAACTTCAATGTTATGATCTACACCTCTTAGTATTCTTAATTTGCTCCCCTAGGTTTTTGGATCTAAGACTCAAATTTTGGGGCTATAGATGACTTTTTAGTGAGGATTATGACCTTGCAAATAGGGATAAAACTCCAATAATCTTGTAACCTGATCTTCAATGATCTTTTAGTCTTTAGAGAACTTAGATCTGCAATCACACAAAGAGAGAGAGAGAGAGAGAGAGAGAGAGAGAGAGAGACAGAGAGAGACAGAGAGAGAGAGAGACAGAGAGAGAGAGACAGAGAGAGAGAGAGAGAGAGAAAGTGTTGATTGTTAGGGAATACGGGTTTGCCTTGGTCAAACCCCTCGTAGATAATTAAACCTAATGATGAGACAATAAAATGAAGGCATGAAACATGAAAAAAATAACATGAATTACGGACAATAATACCATGAATGACTCCTTGTAAATGATGTCTTATAAGTCTGCAACTGAACATGAAATGGCCATGAAGGATGTAGATCTTGATCTTGACAATAGGTGTAGAACAATGCTTGATCTTGGATCCTCAATTCTACATCACAACACTAGTTCAATAACATTCTTGATTCTTGATATGCTTGACATGATGATGTTTCTTGAATTGGTGCAATAATTGATGAAGAATTCCACCCTTGAATGCCTAAAAACTAATCTTGAATACTCTCTTGATGATCTTGTGAAGTCTTGGAATCCTTAACTATCGCTTGCTTGGCTTGATAACATGAATGCTTGATGATACAATGATTACAAAGCTTGTTTATATAGGTAATGCACTCAAATGACCATTTAGTTGATCCCAAAGGTTGACATAGAAGAAATTTGAACTTTAAACCTATTTTTTCCTGCTCAAGACTCAAAAATAGGCCAAATGGGACTCATTCACCCAAAGTAGCGAATGGGTCCCATGGGGGCTATTTTGCTTGCTAGAATGTCAGGGAGTGTGAAATTTAAGTTTATAGGCTGATATTGTTAGGTTTTTGATTGAAATATTCCTTAGCATGCACAATATGAGGTCATAGGGTCCTATTAATGACTATATTAAGGTCATAAATGTAATAGGGCCCAAAATCCAATGTGAAAGTATAAATAAATACCTTTTACACCATTAAATTAAGGTATAATTGGGTCTATTTATCTTAGAAGGGACCTAAATCCCATCTGAATGTGTAAAACACATTACAACACTAGATTAGGTCCACCTTAGTTTACAATCCCCTCAAATTTAATGTGAATATATAAATAAATACATTTTATACATTAAATTAAGGTAGAGTTAAGTTTATTTAGCTTAAAAAGAGCCCAAGACCTAATGTGGATGTGTAAAACACCTCACAACACTAGATCAAGGTGACATTAAGTCCAATTTATCATTAATTATTCCCAAATCAGGCAAGGAAAAGATAACTTTTTTCATTGTTCCATGACAATATGCCAAGTACATGATCAAAAGGTCAAGTGCAAACATATTCCTTATGACATCATGATATGGAAGACCATGATAAACACAAAAAATGATAAAACACATAAGCAACAAGAAAGCATGTACAAAAAACCAAAAGCAAACAAGGACTATACTCCAAGTCAAGCTAAAAATTGATTGATGGATTGATTAATGATGATGATTGGATAGGGAAGGATGCATCCCTATGATTATAGTTATATTAAGGTGTATCAATAGATTTGAACTTGATTTGGATTAAGATGGTGGATTACTTAAGGATGATGTGATACATTGCAAGGTTGGATTGCATGGATTAGGATTGAGTACATTGGATAGGAATTGGATGGGAAAGATTGGATTAGAAGGATAAATAGATGGAGGATAGGATGATTAGGATAGAGGAATGGATGGGATCCAATGAAAAGGGAGAAATGAGTCTTTAGGAAAAGGATGAAAGAATAAATGGATTTTGGGGATAGGAGATAAGTGGATTTATCATATGGTAGATAGGGATGGGAGATAAGAGGATGGTGGATGAATGATAGGAATATGGATGTCCAAGGACTAGTTGTAAAGGATTAAGATGCCCTACACTAGAGGTAGTGCAATCATAGATGGAAGGGTAGTAACATGAGATGAAAGGGTAGTGCATAAAGGTCATGGATGGAGGTAAGGGTGAAGATGGGGTTGTCCAAAACATGCATGGATATTTTTTTTCTAGCTTTCTATAAATACCAAGGGTAAAAAGAGAGGATGGATTAGGTAGGATAGGGGGATGGATATAGGAAATGGGATGGAAGACATGGATATGATGATCAAGATTAAGTGGATGAGATATTTATGTCTACATATTTGACCCCTAGGCTCTTTATCAAGATCAAATATGGGAAGGAAAGATGGATTTGGATAGGATGAGGGATACATGATGAATGATATGGATAGGATAATATACATGGTGATTATGAAGATCCTTAGCCTTGTCAAGATCAAAGGTGGAAAGGGGAGGATGGATTTAGATAAGATGATGGATGTAGGATGTGGATAATATGTATGGATGAAGCTTTCCCCCAATTGTGAAATGAAAAAGGGTATCCCTTCAAGCATCTAGTTGAATAGATGGTATCCCTTGATTATGTGCTATTATACTCATAGATTCTAGTATAATGATGGTAAGAGGGATAAAATGGATGGGAAGATGGGGAGGGATATGGATTTATGCAAATGATTGGATAATAGGATGGAAGGATGGAACATGGATGTTGGATAGTGGATGGGTTTATGGAAGAAATGTGGATAAGTGGATGGAAATGTTGGCAAGATAAACATTGGCACACACCTTGAAGGGTGGTGAAATTGTGAAAGTGAAGTGGATTTTAGATTTTGAAGTTTAGATGGAGGAGTGGATGTAGATTTTCGGACATAAGGACCCAAAATAGATGAAGGTGATGAAGGATTATTAAATGGGATGGAAGACTTAGGGTTGGATGAATCTTTTGTTTAGCAAGTTTGGATGCCAATTTTGATTTTTCTTTAGGATGCATTGATTCTAGGACTATTTTTGGAATCCACATGGTTTTTTATTCTTGGGTTTTTGTTTCCTTTAGGATTTTTGATTTTGGATCATATTTTTCTTTGTTTTTGCATGTGTTTTTGAGGGGACATGCTGTTCCTTTAATTTTTGTGGATTTTTGGTTTTATTCATTTTAGATTTGACATCCAAATTTCTTCCAAGAGACATGGGATTGGTGCATGGATATGAATGACGTGGATGTATTATGGATGGGTTGGTGTAAGTATTATGTTGAAAGGACTTAAAATATGTGTGCCTTTGTTGATCTTGATTAGGGATATGACATAGTGGATGAAGAGGATAATGTGATTTTAGAATAGGAATGTTAGGTGGTGGGATGTAAGGACCCAATATGGATGGAGAGGATGAAGGAATTTTTTTTGGGACATAGGGACAAAAAATAGATGGAGGGGATGAGGGTTTGGAATAAGGTCCTAAGATAGATTTAGAAGATGGATTTTGTGGATGTTTGGATTTAGATGAATGGATTTTAAATTTGGGATAGATAGGGAATGTTCCAACATCTTGAGCTTTGTATCCAAGGCCATGATATTTTAGATTTTCTTTGATATTAAGGGGTTATAATATTCCTTGATCATGAAGGCCTAACCCTTTTCCTTGATAATGCATAGCTTGAAAAATATTTTTTGCAATTGGATACTTGTTATTTTGGAAGCAAGATGTGAGTCCATTGTGAGGGGGATATGTTATGGAAGAAATGATAGGATCTTGGAGTAAACCAACTTGGATGAATGTGTAAGAACTCAATTGATAAGAATGGGGTTCATCGATGTCTTGGATGGGTGTGATGGAATATTTTGGAGGATTAGGATCATGCCATGTAGATGAGGGGACCCTTTGATATTGAATTGGGGTGGGATCATGAGATGGGGTGGATGGTGTAGTGTGCTCTTGGTTATGAGATTAAGAGGCATCATGACATGGAGTGGGATGGTTGTTTTGATTATGGGAGGGGAGAGGATCATTAGACAGGGTGGAGGGTGTAATTTTATCTTGATCTAGAGAGGGATCATGTACTAGAGTGGAAGGTGTATTTGGATCTTGATATGGAAAAGTATTAGATAGGATGGAAGGGATTTGTGGTTCTTGATCAGAAATAGGATTATGAGATGTAAGAGAATCATTAGATGAAGGAAAAGGGATTTATTGATCTTTATATAGAGGCAGATATATGTTAGCATGCTTTGGATTAGGAGATGGACATGGTTCATTTGATGTGGATAGTGTGATGGGGGAGGAGGGTTGGATAGATGTTTCAACTTGGGTAAATGGAGTAGTAGATGGTTCAACTTGGGCTGGATTCATGAGACTCAGGGGATTAAGATTTATCTTGGTGTGGAGGTGATGAAGGTGAATGCATGACATGGGAAGATTGCACATATTTGTTTTTTCATGAGGAATTAAGCACCTTTGAGAGTAGTCCTTTGATCCAACCATTATGAGAGACATGGGGTGAATTTGATTGGTAAGGTTGGGTGATTTGGATTGTAAGGATGTGGGAGATGAACAAGTGGAATAAGAGGTGGGATTTTCAACGAATTGGTAAATGGATGATGAGGATGAGGAGTTTGAAAAGGATGTAGAGATGGGGGTTTGGGATGGGGAATTTTGGCTAAAGGCTTGGTATCCCTTTTCAAAGGAAGGGGAAGGATAAGCAAGATGGGATGAGTTGGGATTGGATGAAGGTGGGGAGGATGGAAGTTTAGCACCAATTCCAAGGAGATTTCTAAGAATGAAATCCTTATCATTATTAAAGTAGTGGGTGAGGAAATAGTTGATGATGGGATAATATGAGGATGATATGGGTGAGATTTGAGGGGAACTTTGGATGGGTTATTTTTTAAGGTTTGGAGAGTTGTGTCTAATGGATTCAAGGTGATCCAAAATATTCTCACTATCATCATAGGGATTAGGATATGGATACATAACATTAGATTAGGTTGGTATGTGTGAAGGTGGATTAGAATAGGTTAGGTTGGATGTAGGATAGGTTGAATGATTAGACAAGGTGAACATTTGATTGGAATAGGAAAGTTTGGGATTGATTTTGGATGAAGACGGTGATTAGGATTAGGGATGGATGAGGATTAGGATAATGATATATGGGGATGAATATGGAGGATGGGTTAGAATTAGGATCAATTTCAAAACCTCAAAATGATTTGATTTGATTAAGGTTGATTCTCTATACTTAGGATAGGATAATGTTCCTAGGAAAGATTTGATTGGATTTAATAACTATACTTAAGATAGGATAATGTTCTTAAGCAAGTTTGGATTAAAGCTGAAATCAAATTAAGGTCTTGATTTTTGATTGGGGGATTGAATTTGAGATGGATGATAGTGGATTAAGGATAAGGTCCCTAGATGAAAGCTTTAGGTGATGATGAAAGGATATGATGTATGAAGAAGATTGATTCCTTAACCAAAATTTAATTTTCAAGTGATGATTTTTGATTAAGGATGGAGATTGGATGTATGGTTGAGATGGGTAGATGGATAATGAATGATTAGATTTTGGATGAAGATAGATGGATTAGATTAGGATTTGGTTAGGATAAATGGGGTGATTAGGAGGATATTTAGGGTGATTATGGATGAATTAGATGTGATGACTAGAATGATATAGGATGAATTAGAGATGATATGGATTAAATGATTGGGTATGATTAAGATAAAGTGGATAATTAGAATGATTATGAAAGATAATTAGGATTAGGGTGAAAATAAGGATGGTTATGAATGATTAAGATGGGATGATTAGGGTTAGAAAGGTTATGAATGATTAGGATTAGAATGGTGATTATTAAAATGATAATTAATAATTAGGAAGGGATTATTAGGATGATAATGGTTATGGGTGATTAGGATAAGGTGATTAAAAATAATTAGGATGAGATGATTAGCATATGGAAATGGATGATTAAGATGAGATGTTTGGGATAATTAGAATGATGAAGATGGATGATTAGGATGGGAAAGAATGAATAGGATTAGAAGAGATGACTAGAATGAAGGATGATTATATTGAAATTATTAGGATGAAGGGATATGATTAGGATGGGGTGATTATAATGAGATGAGGGATGATTAATTTTAGAAGGGATGATTAGAATGATTAGGATGTGGGAGGATGATTAGGATAGTAAGAAGTGATTAGGATGAGGTGATTAAGATGATGAGGATAAGATGAGGGATGGTTATGATGACTAGGATGGTGTGATTGGTTTGAATTGGATGTCTAGGATAGGATGATTAGGGTGAACAATGTGGATGAGAAGTTTTACTTGGAGATTATGTGGATAGCTTGACTTGGATTTTTTTTGTTTTTTGAAATGTTTCTAATGGTTTTTTTGGGTTTTCTATTTTTTTTGTATTTTATGATTGAGAATGCAAATGCAAAAAAAAGAAAATAATGTAAGAAAAAAAATCTTATGGATCAATTTGGATAAGGGTCCCTGTTTGGTTTCAAGTGGGGAAGGTGATCTAAACACTAAAGAACATAAGACACATTAAAAGGCCTAACTCAAGTGGTATATGGCCAAAAGTCTCAACTAGGATTTACAAGATCAACTAGGGGTATCCTCTATATGCCAAAAGAGTATGCGAGGCCCAAATCCATAGATGAAAGGGAATAATGCCAAATAGCCAGAAGGAGAGGGTAACCCACTCTCCACCTTCACTTCTCCAAGGTATAAATTTCTTAGAGGTTTAGCTTGATTGCCAAAATTCCACTTCCAAGAGAGGTGGCTTTCTCACGTCCTATTCTTTATACTTCGTTGGAACACGAGAGTTGGAGTCATCCCCTAGGGTGATGAAATCCCTAGGCAGGCCCCCTAAAAAATGAAAAACAAGACCACTTATTTCTGATCCTCAAGATCACACTAAGGTGTGAGAGGAGAGAATACTAAGTGAATCTTAGGGATTAAAAGACACGTTAATTTTAAATCCAAATCCAAATGTGAAGGTTAATTTTAAGCCCAATTTTTGAATGTGAGAAAAACATGTCAAATAGTGATGTCTAAAAGAAAAAATGATTACATAAGTGGATTCCTTATGATTTTTTGTTAAGTTTTTAATTTTTTTTGTTGAAAAATGATTTCGATGAAAAAGTTATGATCATTTAAAGTTTTAAAAAAAATGTTGAATTTGACTTAGTGCACTTGAATACGTAGAGAAAATTATGGAAAATCCACTTAACCACAGTGAATAGCTTTGAACCAGCTTTCCAATGCTTTTAAAATTTTGAAAATTGGACCTGCTAGGCAAAAGTTACACCTATTTTAGTAAAAGTGGTATTATATGGTTTGCAAAGAAGATGGGGGGCAATTTTAGCCCCTAGGTGTTTATATTTTGGCCCCCACGTGATCAGGAGTTGTGACTAAGTGTTGGGGATGGATTTAGTAGCACCCCTGGTCACGCATATGACTAGGGGTTGTGAACTTGGAAAAATAAAAAAGATAAAATGGGTTTTATTTTTCATTTTTTGGTTAAAGTTTATCAAATAATTTAAAAAATTCATTTTTTTTAAAGATTTTGGTGGGATTTTGTTCCCATAGCCTTTGAAGGTTTGCAGTCTACAAAGTTTGTGACCTTAAAGGCATATGTAGTTCTTTGCAGGCCCACGAGCCTTCAAAGGTCCACAAGACTATGAAGAAGGCTATGACCTTATAAAAAAAATTGAATATATATTTTTTGAAAAGGTTTTTAATATTTGTTGATTTTTTTGATATTTTATATAATATTTTGAATTTTTCATATTATATTTTGAATTTTTTTTTTATATTATATTATTATTTTTTATTATTCTTATTATATATTTTAAACAAAAAAAAAATTTAAGTTTAAAATGGAGAAATTAAACAAAATTTCCTTTTAAGACTAAAAAAGGAAAATTTAAAAAGAATATTTCCTATTAAACATAAAAGGAAAATTTAAACAAAGATTTCTTCTAAGCATAAAATGAAATATTTAGACACAAATTTTCCTATTAAGCTTGAAAATGAAACTTTAAACAATTTTTTTGATGAATAGGCATTAATCTATATTAAATTAAAGATTAAAATACATATTCACAAAAAAAGGTGGGTGGAAAAAAGGCACACTACGAGAGTCACATGGGTAAAACCCAAAAAAACAAAACCTAACCAGTCACATGAGTGTAACCCAGAATTCCATGATAACAAACACTAAAAAGGCCATTAAGTGGCCAATGTAGTGCCAACAAAACTAGGAGGGTCTCTTTCATCCATTTTCTTTCCTCATACATCAGCAGGGTCTGGAGTGACATCAGGAGGAGGACCCTAACCATCATCAACTTATTTTTCTTTATCTTTATCTTCCTCACATCAAGGCGAGATTGCAAGTGCAAGTTGTAGAAAAATCTTACTAGAGTCTGACCAACCAAAGCTAGAAGTAGGAGGGTCATCAGAGGGCCACCCATAACCACCACTGCCACTCTTCGTAGCTCCCCTAAAGGGCCACCTCTGGACAACATGCGAAGGAGGAGAGCGGATCCATCGAGGAGGGCAAGAACCGCATCAAAGAGGAGGCTGAGAGTGGGGGCATGCAGAGCCACTCCACTGTCGGCCCTGAGAAGGCGACCGACCATGGGAGGAGGTGGGTGAAGTGGGAACCAGAGCAACAGTACATAGGGCATTGGCCCAGTGATCCAAAAGAACCTATATGCTAGCCACCTCAAGTGCAACTTTATTCGCCTACACCTGAATCTGTAAGAGCACATTAGAACAAATAATAGCTTTATAATACAAAGAAACATTTTTATCGATTTGAGTTTGAGAAAATATGCATGCATTTCTGTCTTTCCAAATAGTAAGAGGATTTCCACCTTGAAAGTGTGCCAAAGTTGGGTATACTTAGCAAGAAGTTTGGGTGAGTCTCCCAGTAGAATCATATTCCAGGAAAAAGGCTTTGGTCTAAAGGGTCGAAAGAAGTCATGAATCCAAGTCCAAAACTATTGGGCTCTAGTGCAAAAACAAAAGAGATGCTTAAAAGACTTGACTTGCCCGCAAAAAAGGAAATGATGGTCCTAGACCCCTAGGTGAACAACCTGAGAACCCATAGGCAAGCCTTGGAAAAGAGTACACAAAGAAAAGTGGGGAAGTTTCAGCTTGACACTTGTAGACCAAGTGGTAGAGAATTTTTTTCGCCAGAAATAAGTGGGAGATTGAATAAACCACCTTTAGTTCAGACTTTCAATAATAGAAAAGTGTAGTGAAAGCCACCTATAACCAAGCCTAGGATTGTAGTTTCTAAAAGGGGTGTTTGGGTACCACTTCTAGTCCTTCCACCATGGATTGGACCCATGAATTCCCACCTTATGAATCATTTCTTTAGGAATAACATTCACCAGACCATCATAAGTAGGACGGTTCTATTTTTGAAGTCTATAAAGGGCACAAAAAATCTTCCCATGGCATGATGCGCATTGTGGGTTTGTGAAACACTTGTTGTAAGGTTTGAATTCCTTTCTTATGGAATCTGAGCATCTTAAGCTAGAGGCTGGCCATTGCTAGCAAATAGAGGTGACCACCAAAAATTTTGTTGATTGAGTGAAAGCCCATCATGGAAACTAGAGCCAACCCAATGGAGCTAGGGATTAACTACCTCCTAGGCTATCCAAATGCTTTTGGCCATGGAAGTCCCCACAATCTAAACTGGTTCCTTCACGACCAAAAGGGTTTGAAAACCAATCCTGTTCTAGGTGAGTCTGTGAAAAGGACATCCTGACTAAATACAATGCCTAAGGATAATTTTCTAGGCCTTATCTCCAATAAGGGAATGAATTATCCATTTTACACACAAGGAAGTCCCTTGTCGTTGAGTGGAGAGTAGCCCAAGACCTCCAGAATCTTTGGGAAGGCAACAAAACTCCCAAGAAACATGGTGAAACCATCTATGGGATCTGGTAGAAGCCCAAAGAAAGTCCTCAAGCAACTTTTTGAGCTTGCTATAAGTCACTTTTGAAGGGGCCCAACAAGAAGAATAATACACATGGGTAGCTGCAAGAATTTTGGAGCATACCTGGTGTAGATATCCAAATTTGGACACTTAATTTATCCAAATTTATCACTTTTCGTCTAAACATCCTCTTATCCAAGTTAATTAAGTAATATTAGTATTATTTAATAATATCTTTAATTTTGCCAAATCCCTAAGGTATTTAATTAATAATTAAATACTTTACCCTTCTTAATCCCCTTTTCATTAAATTAAATAAATATTACATTTATTTAATTCCTCACATGTCATTTTCATCTAATCCATTTCCTAATCTCTTCATTAAAGATGTGCACATGCCTAATCCTTGATTAGATGTGCTCATCCTGCCAACTTGCAAGTTACCTTTTAATCCCACTAGCCCTAATTCATCTCACTACTGACACTGTTTAATCATTCTCCAAGGAATTTTTAATTCCTTTTATTCTTCCTAGATTCCTCTCTTCTTTATATGTGAATTTTAATTCACATTCCAATCTTCCACATGAACCTGACTCTGTCACACCCCACATGTGACCAAGTCCCACCTTTTTGGAGAGCCCACCTCCACCACCCCTCTAGATCACTCCCAGTATGAATGTGAATTCTTAACTACATTTTATCCCCCCCAACCACCTTCCTTTTCTCCCATGTAGATTTTGAGGAATTCTGTAATTCCTCAAAAGTCTCTTTCACTCCCACTTGGGGACAAGAAACTTTTTGCGTGAAATCCTTTTCATCCCCAGGTGTATTGTCCTTTTCCACCCTATATTTTACAACTCATCTCCACCTCATATCCTCTTGTCCACTTCACCCTCCACATGTCAAGATGTGAGGGCTTGTGGGTTCTCAACCCACCATAGCCCTTCATCTTGGCCTTGTTGGATGCATCTCAACCGTTGGATTCTCTAGAGAATTCAAATTCTCCTATAAATACCCCCTTCTCAAGGGCATTTCCAACACTTAGCTATTTTGCACCCTTATGCTGTCATTTTGCATTCTCAACACTTTGCACTGTCATAACTACATGCTGTCCAAGCCTTTTTCAATCATTCAACCATCTTTGTTCATCATTTGACATATTGAATCTTGCATTTAGACATTCAAGCAATCATCTAAGGAGCACACAACCAATCCGAGCAAGGGTCAATCAAAGAGGTATCAACAACAAGGGAGGTAAAAATATTTGTGTTTCATTTTATTTGCATTCCTTTTCATTGAACCACTCTTTTGGCTAATCTTGAGGTGTCCTTGGTGTTTTATTATTCATGTTTCTTAGTTATTTTGCATGTTTAGAGCAGTAGGAATTTCAAGGTATATATTTCTGGCACGCCCGGTGGGACCCACACATGGGTCTTGCATTTAATATTTCTTTGAGTTAAGATTTTGCAGGAAAAGCTCGTAGAGTTGCGGTAGCGCCCTCGCAGAGTTGCGGTAGCGCCCTTTACAGAGTTGTGGTAGCGCCCTTACAGAGTTGCGGTAGTGCCCTCACAGAGTTGCGGTAGCGCCCTCACAGAGTTGCGGTAGCGCCCTCGCAGAGTTGCGGTAGCGCCCTCGCAGAGTTGTGGCAGCGCCCCTTACAGAGTTGCGGCAGCGCCCTTCACAGAGTTGCGGCAGCGCCCTTAACAGCACAGCTTGGAGGGTAAAATGGGTGTTTTGGCTTCGTTTTTGCTCTAGTTTTTTGCTATATTCACGTGATAACTCTCTAACGTTGTTTTGGCAAGAATATTGCTATTTTTCACTAACGTTTTTGCAGCATATTGTGGCAAAATTTGACCAAAGGCGAAAAAGAAAGAGGACAACTAACATTTGTTTGCAGGGGCATCTACATAATCAGACTTTTAAAAATTATCTTTGCTGCTCTCAAACATAGTCTAATTAGGAGGATTAAATCTCATTGATTGCTGTGGTTGTTTACTTTTTTGTTACCCAAGGGGGCATTGATTTGTTTTCACTTTCCCCTTGCACTTCGTGTGAGCCTGGGGAGTAGTTGGAAACAACAGGCTCCTTTTTTAGTGGGACCTCGCTGGGGATTTCATCACCCCAAGGGACGACCAAAACTCACGGTACCGGCGGGGTACATGGGGGTTGGGAGAACTTAAAGTTGTACCCCAAACCAGCTATGCTGTAATTGGCGTGAGCTGGCCAAGCTAGGTGATACCTAGATAGACGCGAAGAGTTGGTCCGAGCCTTTCAGTATCTCGCTGGAGTTCCCGACTCACGCTTGTGACGGACTGGTGTTCACGGTTGTGCCTCACGTACCGAGAGTATATCGAGGACTCCCTAGAAGCCTTGTACATCCTAGATTAAGACTTTGTCTTGCCATACCCGTAATATTAATTATAGGATTGTGCTTGCTTGAGGTGTTATCTCGTGAAAATTCTGTCAAATTTTTGATACTTTAGACTTGTTTCATCATTTTGCGTCCTTGCCATAGCCTTTGCCATCAAAAACCAAGCTTTGTTCCTGTAGAAACGTGGTAGCGCCCCTATTTTGTTGCAGAAACGTGGTAGCGCCCCTGTTTTGTCGTAGAAACGCGGTAGCGCCCCTGTTTTGCTGCAGAAACGCGGTAGCGCCCCTGATTTACTGCAGAAAGGCGGTAGCGCCCTGATTTTGCTGAAAACGCCCCTGATTTTGTTGTAAACGCCCTGATTTTGCTGAAAACGCCCTGATTTTGCTGTAAATGCCCTGATTTTGCTGAAAATACCCCTGATTTTGCTGTAAACGCCCCTGATTTTGCTGGAAACGCTCCTGATTTTGCTAGAAACGCCCCTAATTTGCTGCAGAAAACTGTCTATGCCCCTGATTTTACTGCAGAATGTTGTCTACGCCCCCTAACTTCACGTGGCTGTCATTTACAAACCGTACGTCGAATCAACTTCGTTCAAAAACCAAAGTTGCTTAATTTTTTGAGCTCTATCCAGTGGTACCTTCCATTTCCTCCTATCAAGAATTTGACCATCACAGGGCGGCCACGCCCCGCATTGCAGCGTGGACATGCCCCTAACTTCCCGGGGCTGTCATTTACAAACTGTGCATCGGATCGACTTCATCCAAAAACCAAAATTGCTCAATTTTTTGAGCTCTATCTAGTGGTACCTTTTATTTCTTCCTATCTAATCAAACCAATCCATTCATATGATCATCTAATCAATCCAAGCACACCAATCTGATCAAGTTCATCCAATCAACATCATCTAATCATTTGATCCTATCCAATCAAACTAATCTAATACTTTAATCAAATTCATCAAATCATCTACCTGATCCAATCATCCGTCTACCAAATCCCATCAAAATCAAAAGCAATCCCATCCAATCATCCTAATCTGAGCTTTTGTCCAATCTTGATCTAAGCTTGACCAAAATCCCAATTTGAGCTTTAATCTGTTCCCATCCAAAATCTTTTTTTCCATCCTCTTCATCCTTTCACCATCATGAATCCTTATCCTCCATCAATAGTGGTCAAGGGAAACCCTAATTACATTGACAACGATAACGAAAGTCTTGTTGATCAAGAGGAATATGACGTGGATCCCCTTGATGCTATTGTCATTAGTAAGATCTCTCCACCCACTTTCCACAATCCAATCACCCCTTCCAGTTATCCCGTTATGTCTTCATCCATGCCTAATCACGTTGCTTTTACTACCTTTGACAAGGGATATCCATCATATTCATCATACCCTTCATCTACATCATCCTCTTATCCAACACCCGCATCCTCTTGTCCTAGTCCACCATCTCAATACCCCTATCCTAATCCCCCATCCACATCCTCTTATCTAAATCCTTCATCCGCATATACCCACTACCCTAATCTTCCATGCCAATCTATGCACTCTAATCCTACATTCATACCTTCCTATCTTAATCCTACATCCACCCCCTTCTACCTTAATCCTACATCCACATATCCTCATCCTAATCCACCGTCCCAATACCCTTATTATAATTCATCCCCCACATCCTCTTGTTCCAGTACACCACCTATATCCTCTTGTCCTAATCCACAATCCATGTCCCCCTATCTTAATTCACCACTACAATATCCTTACCTTAACCCTTCATCCAATCCTAGTCCTCCATCTATTCCTAGTCCTCCATCCAATCCTATTCATCCATCTACTCCTAGTCCTCCATCCAATCCCATTCACCCATCCAATCCTAATCCTCCATTTACTCATAGTCCTACATTCAATCCCATTCTTCCATCTAACCCTAGTCCACCAATCCATAATCCCCCATCCATTTCTACCACCCTAGCCAAGCCAACCGTATGCAAGTCTCTCGTTTCAGCAATTCTCCAAGGACTAATTACAAAGAAGCCATCCCCAACTCCACATCTTGAAGTCATAGAACCATGCCATCCCAATCCATCATCCACGGTCACTAGTGATGAGACCCTTCTCCATACCACACCTATTATTGGCATTACCACCCATAGCACTAATCAAACCGTTGAAACCATTGAACCCACTAAATTGATTGAACCCACATCTCCTACTATGAGAGCCACTAAACCCATCGAAGACACCAAAGTCCAATCCACTCCCTCTACCCCTAGATCCACCCAATCCATTGAAGACAACCAATCCCAATCCACTCCCTCTACTCCTAGATCCACCCAAATCCAATCCACTCCTCCCACCCCTAGTATCACCAAAACCCATTCCAATGAACCTCATGAATCTTCCATCCCTCCATCTTCCCCACTTGAAGAGTCCCAACAAGAGTCCATTGCCATGCCTCCCGCACACGATGAGTCATGCCATGAGTCTAATCCAAAGCAT